>JACBWW010000002.1:39287578-39297795 GCA_020086605.1 Lanius collurio | reverse complement strand
TTTAAGATGCAGTCTGATTAATATCTGGATAACTGAGGCTAAAAAAAGGGAACCTGAACACTGTTGTCAACTTAAATATGTCAAACTTCTGTAGCTGATTTCTAAGAATGGTCAGGTTTGTACTGGGTTAATGATTTATAAATTAATTCTTTCATATTTGACAACGTTTATGTAACTTTTGCAGGAACTGACTAATTATCCTGAAAGATAAAAAGACTCATAATGAGTACAGAAACTTGCTTTTTCTTTTGCCACCTCAACCTTATTTTTTACAGTAGCTTCATAAGTATCTATATATTAATTAACAGAAGTAAATATAAGAATGAAAATACTAGTAAATGTAAGATTGAATTATGAGATACAAGAAAAAGATCAAATACTCTGAAAAAATAATGATAAGTTATAAAGGGTGTTAATAGCAACTATCAGTTTGCCTAACACTTGTAATTATTTTCATTATTCTCTACTGGTTAGAATTTCTAAGGTCTTTCTAAGAGGCTCTCAAAATCCCCTATTGTAGAGTTCCTCATGATTTTGAGCAGAGAAAACTACCTCAAGTCTTGTAAATTGGCTTTTTCTCTGTCCTTGAACTTCCATTAAGTTTTTGCCAAATGCTAAAAATCACCATTTATGTTTTCTCACCTGGCCTCCTTACTACAATTTCTAGTAAGGGGCCAGAACAGTAAGTAGAATACAAAAACCACTAAAGACTGAATCTATATTGCTACAGCTTATGTCAGAGCATGTGATGGATAAAAACCAGAAGGGAAAGAAAGGAAAAGAATGTCCAATGAGAAAATCTCCCCCCATTTGGATACTACAAGAAGCAGAAACCAGATGGAGGTTTTCCCCCATATTCTTCCTTGCCAGACTCAGAATCCACCAGGAAAGGCCAAATTCATCTAAGTGCCTATATAAATACATATGCACGTGCAGATTTAAATGCATATACATGTCAGAGAGCACCTGAGGAGCTGGAGCAACCCCATTCACCCAGGGAAAGAGATAAGGCACTCTGTCTGATGGGGTTCCACCTTCCCAACTTCCCTGTGGAGGCACCAGAGGCAGACACTCTGCCAGGCTGGTGAAAGAGGAGAAAGATCACTTTCCTTAGCCTCACCCAAACCCCACCCTGTACTAAGTGATGCCTCTTGCCTCTGGAAAACAAAATGCCCCATCTCTGCCAATGCAGGAAGGTGACTGAGAAGATGGTGGAGTTTAGGTATCAGTAACTGCAGCTGCAAGGTTAAGTCTGCACTAAGAAAACCCAGAGAGCTACTGTTGTAAAAGTCAATGTTTGGTTGTTTATACACCCTTAGATTCCCTATTCTGCATGTTTTTTCACAGAACACATACCTTGTTTGGTGAACAGAATGAATGTTAAGGTGGATGCCATCGGGATGCATAGAGAACTTACGCCTTAGATTTCTTAACTGCCTTTTGCTCTTTAAAATGTTGAAGTGACCTGCACAATCTCTTCTCACAGTTTAACAAAATCAGGGACCACAGCATATCACAAATTATAACTCTGTTCCCAAAGGAGATGGGGGTGTTTCTCTAGTGAGTATTACAGTATTTTTTATGTACCAATGGAAACTGTTACTGAAGTGCTGAAACCTGTGCATGGTGAACTGGATGAATGTATTAGTGGATAAAATACCTACCTACAGTTGCTCTATTGTTTGGGTTCACACTGGCTACTGCAGCCTACTGAATACCAGTGGGGACGTTTCCTAGTACTGACAAGGTGACTGAGATTACCTGGTTTGTCTGAGGTGTGAATGACAGGGACACAGAGGTGTGGCTCCTGGCAGTTTAAAACACCTCCAGGCAATGCTGCCACACTTCCACCCTCCCTCCTGTCCCCCACCTGCATGCTGCCCCTGCTCCTTTGTGACAACTTTGGTGCTGACCTGAACTGCCAGGTAAAGGTCAAGCAAAGACTTTCTGGTGGCATCAGCATGTACACACACACCTTCGGCTGCCAACTGCTGCAATGTCTGGTCAGGTAAATGCCTGCCTTAGCTCAGCAGGTGCAACAGGGATATGCAGGAGAGAGTAAAGAGGGCTGTGGGGATACCAGTTTAAGTGAGTTAAAACATCATGTAACAAGACCCTAAGTCCTTGTGCTTTAATCCCTAACACCTATCCATGACAAATGATAATAAGAAACCTTTCCACAGTAAATGAATTCTTGTGTTTTATAATCCATGTGTTTTACAGAGGTAAAACTGTCTTACAGATGCTGCTTTCAGTTAAGTCCCTGATACATTTAGGGCAATTACACTGAATAATTTTCATCACAGGAAAGTATTCTCTGACCTTTACATGCAGTGTAGCATTACTGCAATTTTTAAATAATCTACAGACTTCTGCAGAAGCGTTGACTGCTGAATTTAAAGCTGCTGAGCAGTTACAAGGATAGACCCACTGCAATAAAAAATAGTAAATTATTTAACCACATAAAGGATTGTAAACCCGACTGCTTGTTAGTTGATGTTAGTAAATGTTATTTTTGAATGTAAATGTTACTTGTTTAACACTTGTTAGTATATTGGAAGGGTGGACGAAGAAAGCAAACATATAAAAAGAAATGTTTTCTTATGTAATTGAACACATACCGTCCTACCTGAAGAAGGGTTTGCAGCTATAGCAATAGCTACAGTAATGAAAAGGTATTCATGTCTTTCTTTCCTGTTCTAAAAACATTATTTTTAAACACTATGAATACAGCCATTAGCATAATGCTTAAAGGGCTGATGTACAGTTAAGAAAATGATAAATAATTACAGCAATTACATTATGATGTGACACATCAAGTCCATATTGTTTAAGGCTTCAAATTACCAGTTACTGAACTGTAAATAAGATTGGAACACTTCTTTTTTTTTCCCCCAATGGTAATTTCTCTCTCTTTATAGTTCTGTTGCCAACTAGAATTGATGATATCAAGCAAATGTTTCATGATACATATGTTAACACAAAAAAATAAATTAATGATTGTGGAGGTGCAACAAATGATACTACCAAATGGTGTTATATCTTATGGACAATGAGTTATCAGATTTCAAAAGGTATTTGGTAAGATGAAAACATGTATCCTTTGTTGTCCACTCCTCCCTAACTTTCAATGATCTATAGCTTGCATCTCATTTGGCCCCCATTTTTGTTAGGTCTGTACCCTTAACCACACACCACTATACCTACTGTGAGTATCATTCTGTTCTAACCAGAGAGGAAAGCAGTTAAGACAAAAGTGTACTACGTATAAACTAAAAGGCAGGTACTTTTTTATAGCCATCTCTGATTCCTTCCACCTTTACCACCACTTTTTTAAAATGGGGAATTTAGAAAATGCCAGCTGGTAAGCTAGGTTACCTCTGTTTCTTGTCAGATCTAAGACTTGTTTTTTCTTTGGCTTACATTCAATAACTTTCTCCCTCTATCACCTTTAACTACTTTAATACCTTTTTATTTTTAATACTTCTTAATTTCTCTTTTCCTCAAAGGACATCTCTCCCAGTGGTACATAGCCATGATATCTGCATGATTGTATTCAAAAGTCTGAGTTTTGCTTCTTTGTTGGCCTCTCTATTCTAAGTTCTTGATCATTTATCATGGCTGTTCTTGCTATGCTTTATCTTCAGTTTGAACATCTCATTCCTTCGAACTACCTAAATTAAAGTCTTGAGCTCATACTTGGTTTCTCCTTTGTTGTGGTCTAAGATGCACATAAGAATGCAAGTTTTGTTGCTTTCTAATTGCTGGCTCCAGTTTCAGCTTTTTGTCATGGAAGTTGGCTTGTCATTCTATTATTTTTTGAACATCCACATTGTCCAGGAAATATACAAATCCATACCCTTTGGAACACCAGTTCTGTCAGTAATTACCATCACCTCTGTCACAGTATTGTATCATTTAAAAGAACTCCAAATTTCCACTTCATTCGCCCTTAAATAATTTCTGCCAGTGAAGACTGTGTTTGGCATGATTTTTCCTTCTGGCAAAATATAACCTTGACTGACTGTTGACAGATGGGTGTTACCTTCTGAGACCCTTGCACAGTGGGTCTCTGCATTTGCACACATCATTCACAGAAGCTGAGGCTGCGCCCACACACTTAAAATAAATGAGGCTTCTGAAACAAAAACAATATGAACTTTTCTGGAAAAAAAACAAACCTGCAGACAGTTTTTTTTTCTTTTCTTTATTTTCTTTGTTTTGCTTTTTTTTTCCAGAAGTAGAGAAAGGCAGCTCTGTAAAAACTTCTGCCTCATGGACTGTGTACACTGCATCTCATGTGGATCCACACAGGACTGCTCTCTATTTGAATCCCTAAAGGTTACTTCCAGCACAGTTCCTTCTCTCAGGTACTGGATACCCTTCTCCATGGTGTTCCACCTGCTTGGGCACACTACTAGATCATCCTGGAAAGAATACCTTTCCCTCACACTTGACAGGAGTCACTACACCACTAAAGGACAGGTTCAGCACACTGAATTCTCTCATATATCAGATATCTTATCTGCAGGTATCTCCTGTTCAGCTTCCAATTTCTTGCTCAGTGCAAGACTTAGCCTTTCCACTCATCATTATTGCTGTTAAAAGGTTAAATTTTTACATCATTTCAGCCCTGCTGACTGCTTGCCATCCAACTTAACCTGGCCGGTGACATGGAGCTTTAAACACACAATGTGTCTGCAGCCTGAAACCCAGGGTTTAAGCTGACATATTGGTCTTCCAACAATCAAGAATTCATTGGAGTAAATTCCACTGTTATTTATTATACACATATATTTGTAATATATATATAGAAATTAATATGTATATGTAACTTTTATGCAGGTACTTATCTGAGAATCTTCTAATCTTGCTTTGTGTTGTGTTCACTCACTGGTCAAACAATTCATGAATCAGTGAGATAATTAGGAACATCCCTTACACCATTAATGACAAACTAATCAAATCACTTATTACCTTCTACCTATCTTAATGCTGTCTCTGAAATCTTCCAGTGTTTCTCTGTGAAAAGTTTGACTAGATAAGACAAAACTTCACTTCCTTATCCTACACTCACCATAACAACCTCAGCATTACTTCTGCCATTTTTACAGGCAAGTTCTGGAGTTTCCAACTAACTGTAGTAGGAAATCCATCTCAAAAAGCTATAGTTTATGAGCCACTAATTGAAATGATCCAACAGACTAAGAATGGAAGGAGAAAACAACTGTTTTCTACATCTTAATGACTTCGGTTATCATTCAATTTCCTCACCTCTTCCAAGTCTAAATGCCAACAGTTTTATTGATATTTCCTATTCTATTTTTGTATTAATCCTTTCCAGGAAAATGTCTGTATGTATTTCAAGTCTTTCCAGAGCATCTAGCTTATCACAGAAATGATAGTCAGCATAGAAAATATTTATATATACACCTCTCTGTATCCCAATTTGCTCTAACTCAGAGCAAGTTCCCTGTTTGTTTTGAACAAAAGTGAGAATAAGAATTAGAGCTCTTTTAGAAACAATATACAAATTCCAAAAATCTGAGATATATCTACCCAAGGTTTTAGTCTCTTACACTTCACTTTGGAAAATCATTCAGAAAACCTTAAAATATGGAGTTTCAGAGTACTTTCATATCCAAGCATGGTCTTGGACCCATTTCACAGAGATAAGCAAACATTAATGGCTCAATTCAAGTTACATAAGTTGGTGAAAGTCCCAAACCCACATTTTAGATTATGACATTAGCTCTTTGCTGTCTCAGGAAACCATTCACCTCTAAGTGGCAACAAAGTATTTTCAACGGGGTGCCCACAGTCAGACACATAAATCCATGCTGAGATGCATGAAGATTATCAGAAAGTGGGCAGCCACTAAAGCATCTACAAATCAGTGGTTTATACTGACTTCAAGGCACAGTGAAAAACTATGTTCTGCTAAAAAGCTAGTATTTGTTTGTTTGCTTGTGTGGGTTTTGTTTGGTTTTTTTTTTTTTTTTGTTTGTTTCGGTTTTTGTTCAAGAGGCCACTGTTTTCAGAAATTTGAAGACCTAATACCATGCTAAATGATATGTTCATAAATATCCAAATTGGTAATCCATGAAAACTGTAAAAATGTTATTCATTCCATCATTGGACTACCCTACCTTGGACAGCAGTAACAGTGGCATAGTAAACTATATTTGTCATCCCAAACCCCTTTTGGGAGTACTGGCAACCATGGAATCAAAGTTCATTACTTTACTCACAAATACTAAAAAGGTATTTTGTTTTACTGCCCTTACTGGAGAGCTGAAAAGAGACACAGGTATTAAACAAGTCCTCAGGCAGAATATAACTCTAAGCAAACTAGAATATTCAACACAGTGTAGTTTATTTGCACAGATAATCAACCAAGACTTTCTCTGGACTACAAAACTGGGTGCTGGCTTATTTGTGATAAGCCATAGAGTACTACAACATGTTAGCTCATGCTTGGTAGCAACAGGTTTGTTTTCTAAGGTTGTGTAATCCAAATTCCTTTTCTAAGAGATGATTTTGAGAAGCACTATTAAATGGAATAATTAATGAGAGCACTGAATACTAGAGAAGTAATTTTTTTTTTTTGTGGTAAGCTTCAAACATTGAAAGTATCAATTTATAAAGAACTAATATGATTGTAGGAACAGGAATTTTTGCTAGTGCACTAAGTTTCTGCTCACATTACAATCAGGTCAGTGTACCCAGCTGTAGCAGCACATGACAGAGATTTTAGGAACACAGTTAGGGTCACATTTACAATACAAATTGGGAATGTGTTGCAACTGCATTCTTTGATTTGATTGTAATGTAGATGACTGTAAAGCTAATTAAACATCATCTACTGTTCACCGGAGAAACCACCAGCTGTTGCTTAAGCACAGTTTAAAGACAGTTTTGTATGAAACAGGTTATGACATGGTTTCACCAACCAACAAGGACCAAGATTTTTTCCATGTTGTAACAAGATTCTTTAACATAATCAAAATATGTTTAATACAGGTTTTGCTAACAAGGTGCTAAGACACTTCAAAATTCATTGCATAGTTTCATAATAAATGTCTCCTATATTTTGATATAGATAAAGTCAGTTTTCCTCTGCTGATAGTTAACCATTTGGTCAAGCTGAATGGTGTTAGGCTTTATTTTCACGAGGGTTTGAGACAACATTCAAGCCTACCAAATCCAAAATTTGGGTATGAAAAAAAATATATCTCTCCTACAGGTTGCTTTCATCTGGAAATCAAAAAGCACCTTCTTAAGATCACTATCATTATCTCAATTTCCAGACAAGAAAACAGACACAAGGATGTGCTGCTACACGCCCAACATCAAGCCAAAGAGTGGTAGCTAAGGTAGCTGAGGTACAGTCCCATGTCAGTAAATTATTTCCCATCTATTTAGATGTTTCTGTTTTGTAGAACACTTAATGCAATAATCCTGGTGATACTGTAGAAGGATCCAGCATAAAAATTAAACTATACCAGAGCACAGGAAATATTTTTGAGATAGAGTTCATAAATCATTACAGCAAGAAAATAAAATCTCTAAATATAATTTAGAGGTGTCTTGTTTTCAGGTAAAAAAAATGCTGTAAAATTTTCTAGCAGCATAGAAAGACAATACATAACCCAGCCGACATACAACTGATACAAGATTAACCATCGAGGTTTTCTGGACAAATTTCAACCAGCACAGGCACTTAGAACCAAATCAATAACTTGTATAATTTTTACCTCCAATTCTTGAAACAGTTTGAGTAACACCTGCACTAGTTTTAGTCTTTTATTAAATCACTCCCCAACTAGCAGATAAGAACTGTTAGTTCTAATCCCAAATTCATACACTCCTGCCTGCTCTTCAGGAACAAATATGCATGTAAAGATTCTAGGTTTTAATGGTCCTAGAAAACTGTAGTAGCACCAACACACCAGATTTTCTTATGGAAACCGCTTTGCAGAACCTGGCTATAATGTCTGGGAAGCTTGGGTTTTTAAAGCACCTACTGCTACAGTCTCAGAGAGTCTAATACACATATTAATCACTGCATTAAATAATCTCATGAAAAGTAATTATCATCACCATTCCCACTTTCAGGAGCTTCTCTTGCTTGGGTAAATTTGCAATGTATTTTACTTTGCAGAGTTTGTTGAGCTGACCTTGCTCTTGCTGACAAGCAATATGATTTTATTTATTCTAGTTAATTTGATTTCTTCTAGGGGATCCGATCCTGCAGGTAACCAGTATGTCAGATCTCCACCACAAATCTTGCCATCCTTCAGCCTTTCAGTGATTCTTGCAAAAACGTTTCCTTTGCAGTTAAGGTCCCTAAATAAATTCACTTCGAATGCAGAGAGACCTGAGGAAGTGAAAGTGACCAGCTGCAAACCAGGAATCCGACTAAAAGGCTTTGGGGAGCCAGGACACCACCTTGAGGCACAGACGCAGAAGTCAGTACTTTACTGTGTCAAAACCAGCATCTTTACTCCTGGCCCAGCATGGGGAGAACAGGACAGCAACCAAACAAGTGGAATCCTAGTTTTGATGTGTACTATCCTCTTTTGCAACTTTCTACTCAGTAAGGAAATCCCTTTTCTCTGTCAGTTCGGAGCACAGTGGCTCCATGATCCATCTTCTCATCTCATTCTGATACTTGATGTTTCTTCCAGATTGTTACTCTAAGCTCTCATATCTACACATGGTCAAGTACAATTCAAGTTTAAATCTTAAATGGTGTCACTTCTTAGTGCCTCAGTGCAGCCATAGGTAAAATGGGAATAATTACTTACTTCATTAAGGTGTGGTGCATGTAAAATGTTTGAGAGTCTCAGATGAAAAGGCGTACTTGCAAAATGTAATTATGATATTACTATGCCAGAGGTAAGGCATAGGCTTGCGATTCCATGTACAGTGTTTAAATACAATTACTTATCTATCAAAATCAAGAATCTGTGCTTTCTCCCTCTCTCAGCTCCTGATCCTCTTATCATTAATAATCTGAGTAATCAGACTCCAGTGAATCTGTCCTTCAGAAAGATATACAAGAAACAAACAGTAACACCAACTCCAAAACAGTATCAATTCTCATTTATCACTATTTTTAACAATTTTCCCTGTTTGCAAGAGTCCTTAAGTTCCTCAAGGCCTCACAGTTATTTTAAAGGGATACCTGCCTTTGACCTTTCTGTAGATACCTATTGGTACCAGAGGTATTTTGTACACACTTTCTAGAATGTGGATTATTTTTGGAATGTGGATAATTTTAAATAAGTGTAGTTTTTCAGGCAAAAATAATTTTGCAAATTGCCCATTAGCTATGATGCACAAGAGCATCTACACATAATTTCTAATATTCACATTGCTCTTGATTTGGTGTGGTATGCTTAATACCTACTGATAGTCTCAACCTTCCTGACAGTATTCCTACAGCGTGATATGTTCCCTGCTCCTTTTCTCATTTACAGCAGGCATCAGATGGGCTTTCCAACATCTGCCAAGTCCTGGGCATTTCGTGTAATTACAAGCCACCACATTTTAGGCTAACTTCATGTTTTCTCCTGCTTGCTTTCCAGCAAGGCACAGGCATGACGGCGGCATCGTGAGCGTCTTTCCATCTCGGGTGTTTTACCCTCTGTGCGGCTGGAAGAGCAGGGATAATCATCCTTCTAGAAGTGAGGGTCACACAGTAAGCAGGAGACCGAAAGGACTGAGATGGGAAGAGCAGAAGCAAACACTGGGAGGAATGGAGAGAAACGATGCTGTAGCGCAAGGCTGAAGGAGACGGAGTTAAGGAAGGGCAGAAAAGTGGCCATAGAGAAGCAGGGCGGCACCGCGCCTTCGTACAGGAGGGCTGGAAGGAGGATCTCAGGAGCTTCCAGGCCCACGCGTGCAGAGCCTGTCTCGGCTGCCCGTCTGCCCCTTCCCAAAGTCTGTCTGGGGGCGCTCCCTCAGCTCCGCCGGTGCTCCCGGGCGGGCCGGGCCGACACGTGCGGGGAGCCCCACGGAAGGAGGGAGGGAGGGACGGGGCCGGGAAGGGGCTGGCACCCGCACCTGGCAGCTCTGCCCTCCTCGGGAGAGCCGCCGCCGGCACCCGCCCGGATTGGCAGGAGCCTGCGCCCTCCTCTTCCTCCCTCCTTTTCCCTCCTCCGCGGGGTGGGTTTCAGCCCTCCTCCTCCTTCCTTGGGGAGGGGGCAAGA
>JACBWW010000002.1:39053502-39287228 GCA_020086605.1 Lanius collurio | reverse complement strand
TCGCTTGTCCGTCTACGGGGCGGCGGGAGCCGCTCTCCCTCCGCAGCGCCGGGCGCCGGCGGCAGCCGCGGGCCGGGACCGCCGCCTCCCTGTGCGGGCGCGCACAAAGCCGGAGCCGCCGCGGTGCCCAGCAGGTAAGGAGCCGCCGCCGCCGCCGAGTTCGCCCGAGCTCGGGCGCGTCCCCGCGCAGACTTTGAAACAGCCCGAGCGCTGCTCGCACTCGGAGTGTGCGGTCGGCAGCGTTTGCGGGGGGCTCGCCGTGCGCGGCAGCGGGCTAGCGCAGCTCCGCCGGGTGTGCACCGCTGTCTGTGAACCACCAAAATAGCCATCATGCTTGCGTTACAAATGCCAGTCGGTGACCTGCGGTAAGCGAGACTCGGACGGTCCATCCAGCCCGTGAATTTAGATAACACGGCATTTGTCTGTTCAAGAGGTATTTGTAAATAGCGAGGAACGGGCAGGGCTCCGTGCTGGGCTGCCCCTATTTACATCGCGGCATGCCCGTGTTTGCCTTCCCCCCCGCCCGGGGCTTTACCTTGCTCTTTGTTAGTTACAGTCAAGCCTAAACTGGCCGTCTTCAGCAAGTCTGTAACTCTGCCGAGTGCTGCAGCAGGGATCGCGGCGAGGCAGGGAAGAGTGACATCTACGCTCGTTTCTGATGTGGCAAACTTGATGAATTGTTAAAGTCTTAAACCAGCTCACTTTATTGGGGTGTATTTTGGACAAGCGTTACATAATGTATGTGTGGTATGTGGATATAATGTGTGCTGGAGCTTTCCTATTGAGAACGTTTTATCTCTCTGATTTGCGTAAAATAATCATATGTTTCCATTGTGAGCAGCTCTTTGGTTGTTTGTAACTTTTACAAGGTGGGAAGAGTGACCCATAAAAGGCCGATTCAACATGTTGTTGCCCAAGAAGTTTTCTGGGATTTTTGGCATGTAGCCTGAAACCATAGAAGAAATGCTTTTACCAGAAGCCAGTTCTTTTTTCTTTAAACTCTATGCAGATAGTTGCTACAGGGTTTGGCTGTACTGAAAGCGCAGTTGCATGCTGCATTTCTATAGAGTTTGGAAAAATATACATATAAAATGGCTCCCCCCAAACTCACAAGTCACCACCTGCCAACTTCCATATTGTGAGAGGAGATAGGACTTTTTGGGGAGAGATGTGAAGGGAGGCAGCCCCAGCAGGGACTGCTCTGTGGTTGTCCAGCTGAGAATGTCCCATCAAATATGAGTGACAAAATACAGATTAAGCAGCTTTTGTTCTTGGCCTCTGGGGCTTTGTAGCTGACATCTAGTACTTGTTACACAGTGTAAAATAGAGCGTGTGTTGATATTATAGTAATGCAAATAAGCTTTAGGACCTGTTCAGTTATCGGCAGTACTTGAACTCCTGGGATCTTTAGAAGGCTGTGCCAGTGTTGCTTACAGAGGGCACTTGTGTGTATCTCGTGGGTCATGATGCAAAACTTGGGAGCTTTGCAGACTTATGGGTTGAAGCACAGTCCATCAGCTAAAAGGTAGTCCCTAAAATCTGTGGCAGAGCTTGTAGGCCATCAATTCTGCCAGTGCATTTCTGTGCGAGAAGCTGTAAAGCATGACTGTCTTGATGCATCCTCAGGGAATCCAGTGGTACGGACCAAGGCCAGAGCAAGGGCTGCTGGGCTGATCTCTGTACTGAGCTTTTGTATGGACATTATATTTACAGTTTTACACATGCCTTTTAAATGCTTCTGTAATAGTAGCAGAAGTAGCTTTGGTGCAGCGTTGTTCATGAGGGTTAATTAGCAACCAGTGTTAGTACTAATGACTGACTTTTCTCCTGGTCATTCTCGTCCAGCAGAAGCCCATAAGTCAGTTATTGTAACTTAGGTATGGAATGGCTTTCTGTGAAATGCATCTACTCTTGTGCACTTAGCAAATTGTTTTGGACACCAGTGGCTCCTCCAATCATGGAGAAAGTCTTTTATATATAAAAGCATAAATAGAGGTGTGTGCATAGTTTTAGTAACTCTATGGCTTCCTTTCTCTGTGTTTATTTGGTAGTGCTGAGCCAATCTGCTGTTCTTCATTCTGTTTCTCTTCATATGCAGTGAGGCTGTTTGATTAATTGTTACTTAAGTAGCTTGTTTGAATATGGATTTACATTTAGCATAGGTATATGCAGTATGAAAAGTGTATGTGAACTCCATCTCCTCAGCTGGAAGCAAATCCTGTTGCAAGGGTTTGTCAGCTGAGGGGGGAATGTATAAACTGCTGGTAGTATACAACAGGTACAAAGTTTTCAGCAGGCAGTGCTGCTCAGTAGCATATAGGTCCTCGTCCTGCAGAGACCCGCCCATGTGCTTCAATTCTCATTCATGAATAGTACCTTTGAAACCATGGGATTTCTTTTATATATGTAATAATAAACATGTATACAAGTCCTTGCAGGAGCCAGGCTATAATACTTAGTATGCAGTATATTTGTGCATGTGTATCCAGCTCAGTTGTAAGAAGATTTCAATAAAGTCTTAATTTTTATGCTGAGCAAATGCCATAAAAGTAGTTTTTATGTCTAAGTCCACTGTGAAGTACAGCATGCCTTGGCCTATTATGCTTTGTGAAGTTCCATTGGAACAGATCTTGATCTTCGGAAATAAACCATCACCGTGTAGATTTTCCTCCTGTGAGGAGGGAGTATGGCACAAGATTGTGCACAAGATTCTCTGAAGTTTTAGGGGAAAAAGTCGAGTTCCTTTTTTAAATTCTATTGGTTTTCTATTCAGAGATTTCGTGAAAGCTGCTGCCTCCACCTATGAAATTGTTAAAAAATGTCCATTAAAAAGTAATAATTTAAGATTAGTTGCTAAAGGAATGGAGCTCAAGTCCATGTTTGTGGTAAAAGTATGATTTTGGTTTCATTGTCTAACCCCTATCCTCCTGTGCCTGGTGCGGGGGACCTTAACATTCAGTAGGCACATGTAGCTTCCTCTGGTGGTGCTAGATTCAGTCCATGTCCAGAGCAAGTGCAGCCTGTCCCATGGGGTGCCCATGTTCTGCTTAAAACCTTTTGGTTTGCTGTGCATGTGGAGCTGAAGAGGTGATCTGTGAGGAGACCTGTCACCCCCTCTGAAGGCATAGGGCTCCTCACCAATGTGGAGATAGCCCCAGGAGCTGGAGCTGTAGTCCGTGACTCTTTCCCTTTCCTCTGGGCTGTCAGATGGAATGAAGAGAAATCTGGAATGTGAAAGGATTTAAGGACACAAGATTATGGTGCAGCACAAAATATATAAAAAGAAATGTATATTTGTTTTAAAATGTATTTCCTATCTTATCATGACTGTCCTAATAAGCGGTTGTACATGTTATTGTCAGCTATCTGTGAATACCTAAGGGACTATGAATTTACCTAATATGAAGAAAGTTTTCTGGCCAAAGGACTTTTCTGGAGGATGTTGGGTGCATGCTGGCTTGGGAAGAGAGCACTGACCTCTCTGATGTCCTGTAGCCATTGTGAGAGTCTTACTTTCTGCTCATGTAGAGTTTAGATACTGAGCTTTGCTCAACACCAAGCACATCTTCTGGAAACTGCAGCTCTCCTTTCTAATTCTCAGTCAGTCTACCTGTCCTTATGACTCAGAATACTTTTTTATTTTGTCAGTAACAAAGTAAACCTAAAATTACATTATGTGATGTATAAACACCTCTAAAAAGAGGGTGGTGAACATGTGTGTTGGTGATCTAATAAACTAGATGAATGATGGTGTGCCAAAACTTGCTAATGATGCAAAAGTATTTGGATTAGGCAAGATTGAAGAAGACTGAGAAATTGTAAAGGGAATCCAGGAAAAGCTGGGTGAAAGGGAAGCATAGCAGATGATGCTGATAAATTTAAGAATGTCCAAGTTAGACGTAATAATCAAATTACTTGTTCATGTTACTGGTTTGTAAATTACTGTATTTATTAAGGTGGAGAGGAAGGTTTCAACAATGTTTTATTTGAACTTGTCCACCTTCTTAATGCTTAATGTTGGGCAGGAGAAAAATGCCACAGTTGTTTTGCAATATTATGTTAATAACACAAAGGGTGTTATTAAACTGATGCTCAGATTGACCTGGAATAATCAATTTGTGATCACCTATCAAAGGAGAGTGAAAAATATTTGTATGAAGTTGAACTGAAAATATTAGTGTAGCACAGTTTCAAGGGGGTCAGGTGGAGGCGGTAGGAAGTGTGTGTGCACAGCACATCGTGTAGTGCTTGGCCGTTACCTTTTGACTCAGTGGCTGGTTATAGGCAGTAGTTTGAAAGACAATGTGTATAATACTCCTAAATCATCATTTCTGGTGTATACCACCAAAGAAGATAATACACACCAAAAGCCTGGTTAGGATGAACAAAATGAGTGAACTGTGCTAGGAATGGGAGGAAGAGTCACAGCTACACCTAAAGGGATGTTAAATGTACTGCTCTAGGGCATAAATCAGCCCCATCTGACAGGGATTGAGAAATTTCTCTTAGGACAGATCATGCTATATGTGCCTGTTGTGATATTTTGTATGTTTTCTTACAGGGTAAGCTGCTGTTAGGGTATTGGGCTGATGATTAGACACTATAGTAATTTAGTTTCTGTATTGTACTGTGAATGATGCTGATTTTAATTACATATTCATGCAGGTAGAATTGAAAGATTAATTTCTTTCTATGTGTTCAGTTTTCATGGAAAGTATATGTTGGACTTTAAGTCTTTAATACATTCAAGTTTTAATTTATTGAGACTCGCTCTGCTGTGGCCTGGGCTGGCATAGAAAAGAACAGAAGTGATGGTTAGGCTTCATTTAAGAGGCAGATAGCACTGGTATCTGTTATTAATCAATTTGATTATGATTTCTAGTATGTTTTCTGATGGACAAAGGGTATTTTTAAAATTTGGGTAGTTAATATAAATAGTTTTGATTTCTGTAACAGAATGATATTTCTGTATCTGGCTGTGAGAAGCACAAGGACTGGTTTATGAGTATAACTATATCTTTTGCAACTTAGTGGGTCTCTCACAGAGAATATTGCCAAAAAATTGTACACCAACACCGTGGAATTCTTGCATATCAATAGGCTGAGGGAAAGATTGATTTAGTGACAGGCATCGTGATTGATCTAACAATCAACACCTCATGTTAACAGAGTAGTGTATATAGTAACATAGTTAAGAGTTGTCTGTAGAAGTTTCAGAAAACTATACTGTAGCTTAAAGAATGAAAAGCCAGGACTTGTACAACTTTTAGGTGGTCTAACCAGCCAGAACGAGCTGTCTTACAGACTGCCTGGCAGCTATCTGCAAAATAAATTGTGGACTGACTTTGACTTCCCTCTTGAAAAGGCTGAAGCTGTTGTGAAGGCAGCCTTGCACTGCTTTTTGAACTTAGAAAATAAAGTTTATGGGAAGGCTCTCATTTGTAAAGGTGCATAAAAGTGGTGTCCTCTCTTGGGACATCCTTTGACCATTGGGCTGGATTCAAAGCCTATCTCTCTGAAGGACAAAGGGTAGGACCTTAGCCCAGGAGAATTTGGTAGTGTAGAGAAGCAGGAGATTACCAGTAGTTGTTTTAACTTGTGTTTGTGAAATTCTTGTTTTTACAACTGAGAAAATAGTTTGCATTCCTAAAGTTTTTGAGATTAGCTCTTATCATGAAACTCCCTCTTTTGAGAGGAGGTATTCACTACCTTGTAGATAAAATGCCTTTAGGTTTTTATTGGTGATGATAATTAAGCCAGGTTTTTGGACAAGCCTGGGCAAAATCAGAGGACTTTGCCAATCAGAGATTCAATAGATAGAAGCCAGATCCTATTTTTGATTTCTATTGCTGATGCCATTTTGATTTTGACATCTTCATGCAGGACTTCCAATTGTCCTTTCAGTACAAAATGTATCCTGTTGGTAGTGGAGGCCCTGCATTTTCTGGGTATGTGATATGCAGTGCTTATCTTAGGTGCTTTGAAAGGGAGACAGTGTGTAAAGGAATTTCTACACAAAACATTGTACCTGTTGTTTACCAGGACAGAGGGAGAGGAGAGGGGAAAAGCAATATATTCAGTGGCTTAATTTGCCCTGTGCTGAGGTGGAGTGAACTTTCTGATACCTTCAGAAGGGAGGAGGCCTTGAAAGTCTTACCTTGAATATAGAAAAGAGGGATTTTAGAGGAAACCTGACCTCTCCCCTAAGAACTTTGTGAAATGCCTGATGTGAACAGACCTGCCTCAGAAAGAAAAATCCTGATGAGCTTTGGGGGTGGTGGGAATTAATTTCAAAGGTCCTGGAAAACAGGCATCTGAAATGATAATAATTTTTCTTTTGTTTTTCTTGTTTTTCCTAGTTTGGCATATCTTAAGAGCTTCTGAGTGGAATTGATGTCTATTTACATTCTTCGTAGTGTTGTTAAGATTCAGCCTGTTTAGGAAGATGCTTTGGTCAGCTTACCAGATCAAGAAATTGGCTGCTAATTGAAGGGGATGGCTGGTGCAGTCTGCTGCTGGTAGACAGAAATACTGACAGAGCTTCAGAGCTCTGGCAGTTTCAGAATGGGGGGTGGACAGGGCAAGTTTCTGCTTGTGAATGAAACAACTCACACAGACATATTTGAGTAAAGGTCCTGTGATTCCTTCCACCTTTGCCAAGACTGTGCTATGGGAATGTGTGACAGCAGAGGAAACTAAATCACAGTTTTGATGTGCTGCTGATCCCCACTTTGTTGTGGTTCTTTTTGAGAGCAGAGAAAGGCAATGACAGGTTTTTTTTGCAAGTTCTCTTCCATGTATCCATGTTGCCCTTCTTAGCTTGGGTGCCCTAAAGCGCGTCTTTGTGTTGTTGGAAATCTTGTTTGTAAAATGACATGAAACATTGCGGAAGGGCATTACTGAGGTGGATTAATATTTAGCATCCAAATGGTAAGTATGTTTATTGCTAGCAATTTCACTTCCATTTTCTTACTGTCTTTCTTTCTGACAAGAGGGAAATAAAAGCTGCCGTTTAAAGATGAGCATTTTTTTTACTTTTTGCACATTTTTGGGCTTTTGCTATGCAGTTTGATGTTGCATGCTGCTCAATATTATGTATAGAGAAGTGTTTAAATAAATACAATTCTGTGTATGGAGAGATACATTTCAATTCAAAAGTAATGCTTTTGAATTCCTTTCTGTATTGTAGAAAGTACTGGGAAGTTTGCAAATAGGAAAAGACAAAATACATGTCTTGGATTACAGTCTGAGGAAGAGGGAAAGAAATGGTTTGGTGCAAGAGGCAAATGGTGTGTTGGGGAGTGCTGGCATGTATTATAAGGATTTTGGTTTCTTTGGTCATAGTCTGCCCTCTAAAGCTGGTTCACCTCTTGACAGTTTTCCTGGTTTCTTCATTTGATTGGTGAATTGCCGTGTGCATTTGAATATGCAAGTTCAAAAATGCAGATTTATGGCTCAGTAATTGAGACAGTTGTTCTGGAAGAAAATTACTGATACCACCTCAGGACCTGACTGACTTAGTGAAGCGATGAGCATTTCTCTGGAGCTGGAATGAAAAGAAAAGAAGCACCTGTAAGGAGAATGCAGTAGCTTGGGTATGAGATCATTTCTGCTTGCTGTGTGTTAGTTTTGCTGGGGCTGTTCTTGTTCTTTGCTGCCAGTGTAGTAACCTAAAACTGTTGGTCACAGAATGGCTCTGAGTTCTTGTAGTGTACATTTGCATATAAATTTTCACTGCTGA
This sequence comes from Lanius collurio, assembly GCA_020086605.1. Lineage (NCBI taxonomy): Eukaryota > Metazoa > Chordata > Aves > Passeriformes > Laniidae > Lanius > Lanius collurio. The sequence continues at coordinate 39,279,487 of JACBWW010000002.1, read as the reverse complement.
AAGGGTAAATTATTACTATGGATAGGCTGAGCTTTCAAAGCCTTGTCTAATGATAGCTCAGTTGTCTCTTTTGATGTACAAATGGGTTTATCTGGAGAGACTGGTGTAGTCTTACAGTTTTTCCTTTAACCTGACTGAGGTATGAAGTCTGCCACCCATGCACTAATTAATCTGTCAAAACATCTGACAAGGGGCGGATGCACATTGGAGACAATTAGTCATTTTGTCTATTAGTCAATAATGTCAACTTTGGTTGATGTTATATAAGGTTTCTTACCTACTTTTTTATTTTCGGCTTGCGTTACAGTAAAAGTTTATTAACACATGGCTTAACTTTCATGTTAGCTTTGTGTGGTCAGTGTCCTTGACGAGTACCACTAGTACTCTGCATGCAGCGATGAAATTCTGCATTTCCTACCCCCATACATTCAGCAATACACTGAAATGGTCATGACTGGCTGGACTATGAGCTAGTGATAATACAGTAAGTCTTCTGCATGCAAATCTGTTCAATAAAAGGGGCATTCAGCTAACTTCAGGTAACGTTGTCTACTGTTAAATGGCACTAAATTTTGCTTTCTCTGCTCTCTTTAATAGTGTGGATTTACAAAGTAATTAATTTTTTTACTTGGGATGGAATCAGAGCAAGTGCATTTGTCAGTTTCTTCATGTTGTATGTTGCAATCAAAGAGAGCAGCAGAGGACAGGACAATGAGAGGGAAGAACATCCTCCATTATTCCAATATTTTCTTATGATGAGGAAAACAGGTTTGTGCATGTTTATCTCAAGAAGGCTTTTTGCCACAATGTGAGCGCCCTGGCCCTGGCCATGGTTTTGAAAGCAGAACATGTTAGTTTTGTTGAGTGTCTTTTGCAAAGGTTAAGATACGTGAATGAAAATAAAATAACGTTTAAAACTTCGGTGTTGAAAAAGACCCTTTTGGTAGTACTGTTAATAAAATAATTTTAAAAGTTCAACCTAGAATCTGGATTGTTTATTAGGAAAACTTCCCAATAATAAGCTTTATGATTTATAGTGTTAATTTTTTAGGAATAGCTCTGTAATGGGAATTGTGATAAAATAAGACTCAACAGTCCACTGAAGCATTCACTGAAGAGTCAAAGTCTTTGTCAAAAAATGGAGAAGGTTCTGGCTTTGTAATCAAGGAGCTCACGTACTTTGTAGTGGTTTAAAATAATAAAGTATTTTTTAATTTAAAAGCCTGTGATATTAGGTCTAGTAATTTTTATTTTTTGCAGTTCTTCTAAGGATAAAGATGAATTGGGTTACTGAACTTGGGAAAAAAATGCAAGCTTTCTTTGGTTGTTTTGTGGGCTTTTTTTTTTTTTTTTTTTCTACTTAAGCATTTGAACCCATTTTTTAGCAAAGGATTCAGTAAAATGGTAGTATAATACCAACCCAGAAATCTTTCAGTACGTACTTTTGTCAGTGCAGTATTTTGGGGCCTTTGTCAACAAACTGACCTTTGCAGTGTTTTCATACCTTCATACCTGTACTTTGATACACACTTCATTTGCTTTATCCTGAGGCTTTTGACAGGCTATGCATTCATTTTCCCGTGTGTATTCCTGCCTCACCTGGGGCTCTCTTTGGGTGTCGTGCCCAGGAATGTTTCATGTTGGCCACGCTGGGTGCTTTGTACACCACGTTCCATCAGACATCATTCAACCTGCTCTCTGCAAAACGCTCTAACCAAGGTCCTAAATGCCTCTCCTGGAGAACCAGTGTGGAGAGGAGCTGTTTGGGTGATGACTTAAATGTAGATATCCTTCACTGTAACCTCAGTGAATTATTTTACTGGTATGTGTGGTGATTTTTGTGTAGGGTGGTCAAACCTAAAAGAATTTAATCAAGGTAACAAATTGACAGGTCTGAGTATCAAGTGCTAACTGCACAGGAAGGGACTCTACACCAAACAGTGCAGAATCTGTTCTGGATGGTGTTATCAGTGATCGGTGTTTAATTAAGTCTTTATGCAAGGATTCCTCTGTGCATTAGGAAAAGATATTGAGGAGAGCTTGAAATGTTTGTGAGGTTTTTGTAGTTTTGTTTTGGTTTAAAACATATCTCATCCCCATAATGATAAAGAAATATAGGAAAGATAAATGAAGTTTATAAAATAACCAAGTTATATGGCTTTTAAGAGTAGTTCTGTCAACAGATGAAGACCATTGATTTGCAATCTCCCAGATGTGATGTTCTTTATTATAGGCTGTGTATAGTTGTGGTGCCAGCTGCCTGTCACCACAACTGTTGTGGCATTGTGCATTGGATAAGTGATGTCTAGACATGACCATGAGCTTTACCTCTGCAGTTTGTATCTCTCGAAGTTATAAATGTCAATGAAAAGTTCACTTTGTTTTTAGGACACTTTGAAATACTGGAATCAATTAGGTTATTTCATTGTAGTGTTTGTCTGTATATGCCTTTAAAGACTATCAAATCTTTCATATTTTCTGTGATTTCTGTACTTCCATATCTTCTTGACTTAAGGAATATGGTGATGAATGGTGGCTCTGAAGATCTGGTGGAATTATGAGCAGAAGATGTTATCGAGTGTGCGGAAGCAGTTTGTGTGCTAAGTTTGTTCCAACATAGATGCCTTAGCTCATGAACAGTGAGAACTCTGCAAGGACAAACTGCAAGGTCAGAGGAAATTAAAAACAAAAGAATGCCTGATTACCATGTCTGCTGAGACTGAGCACTGATTACACTATCCTTGTCCTGCCAGGATCATGATGATGACAACTATGTCTTATGTCCTTTGACCAGAATCATAGAATATCCTGACTTGGAAGGGACCCACAAGGATCACGGAGTGTAACTCTTGTCACTGCACAGGATGAGCCCCAAAATTGCACTATGTTTCTGAGAATGTTGTCCAAACACTTCTTAAATTCCATCAATCTCAGTGGATTACAAAGCAGAGGTAACTGAGGCTTTTTTGGGTTAAATTCAGCCCTCTTTTGGTGGAGGAGTGGTGTAGTTAGAAAAAAGGGGCTCAGAGTCTTGTGCAGAAGAGGCAGTGCAATACACATGGACTCTAAGGTACAGAAGGTTAAGTGTTGCAGTTGGTTACATCCTGGCATTGTGAGACACCTCACGTTGTTATGTTACATGCCAGGAGAGCGGAAAATTACAAATCAGTTATTTAAGACTGTAGTAAATCTAGTTAATACCTCATACCTCTGACACATCTGTCAGTGTGGTATCGTAATTATTTACCTTGGCACTGTCAGCTCCAGGCAGGAAGTCCAGTTGGTGAGCACTGCATCCCCAAGCCTCCGGCATGTACCAGCACAACTGGCAGCCCAGGGTGTTTGTGTGAGCAGAGGTTTGCGGGATCAGGACATCAGTCTGCAACAGGAAATTGCACTTCCAAAGGTGAGTGTGTGAAAGGGGTCAGTAACTCCTGATGGCTCGTACCAAAGTAAATTCTGTTGGAGGATTATTACATGCCAAGTCAGGTGCTGTGATTTTATTTTAAAACAAAAGGCTGTAGCGCTAAGTCTGACATGCTTACCCCAAGCTCCTTTAGCACACTTTTTAGCTTCTGGGAATAAGTAAACACCTAAAATAATCTCTGGTTTTGTCATCTCTTTGGTAGCATGCTTGCTTCCTGTATTATGAAAGTTATCATTAGATTAGCTGTGTTTAAGCTTCCTGTCTCACCAGCGTATTTTTCATTATTTTTACAATCTCTTTCAGGAGGTACCAGTATCATGTTTCTGTAATAAAGGTTTCACTTAAATTATGTGTTGGGTTTTTTTCTCCTGTTGTGTTTTTTAAATTTTTTCTCAGTCTACCTTCCATTCTTTGTCTGAAATATCTTTTCAACTCTGATACTTTCCCAGTTTGGTTTTTTTTTTTTTAATTTAGTGGCAGATGCTATTGTAATAACATGCAGCCCAAGAAAGCATAATACTGCTTCTGTCTGCAATTGGTGTGCTTATATAAATGGTAGAGAAATCTCAACAACCTGTTTAACTATCACTACTTACTCTTGTTCTTGTGGGGAAAGTGCTGTTGTTTAATAGCTGACTCTGCAGTTGTGAGATACACAGTGCCACATTTGGCTTATCTAGGGTAGAAATTAAATACATAAGTTAGGAAATACATAACCTTTCGTATATTCTCTTACCATTAAGCATGAAAACTGTGGCTATTGAAAATAATGGACTTCCTGGATTTCACATGTTCTCATTTACTTACCAAAGCAAAAGGCAAACCTAGACCTGAGGTTTTAAATCAAAGGTAGAGCTGAATTTTAGAACACTAAGGTATGTCCTACCTTAGTTAGACCATGGGCAAACATTTTGCCATTGCTGTGTACTCTGCTCGACCATCTGCATGTCCCTTATGGTTAGGTCTCATTTTCCACTAATGGATGTCATTTGCTTGTTAGGCTGTGTGTTTGCCTATAGTGTTGGGTGAGATTGCACTTCTTAGTGAATGTGAAGGTCTTTAGGTTTTACCCTTTTGATAAAACTTTTTTTGGCTTCACAAATGCAGCTGCTGTCTTACCAATTTATGTGGATTTAATATCAATTCTTGTGTTATTGCTGTAGAATATATACTAATCCTTTTGTCTTTTTGCCCTCAGTTGTATTACTGATTTTGGGAATTATCAGGATAATGTTTAGATTTTTTGTCATATTTTATTTGTGGAGATGCTAACTACTTTCTTGTGTCATTGCAAGCTAATTGATACCTAAAATGTTCCATGACATTTTCCTTCTGTGTTCATTGATTCATTTATTGTATCATCTAGGCTGTTGCTAAATATGCACCTGTAGTGCATTTTGGAGATCTTTCCCCAGTTTGACACAAGCATTCATGTTAATCCAGTAACTTGAGTCTGTTTTCCTAAGCTTAGCCAGCGGTGCTGTGGTATTAAATCTTGATCTTGCTTCATAATGATGCTTCTCCTTTGTAGTCACTCTCTGTCATTTAATTTATTTGCTTCTAAAAGCTATGTATTATTTTAGTAAATGGCATGTTTATATTTTGAGTTTCTAGCCTATGACCTCAGTAATGAGTAGCCCTTTCCTTTGCCTGAAAGATAGTTTCAGGCTCATCCTAATTGATTGCTTTCACTCACTTGCTGATGTTGTACTCTTCATTTGAGCGTCATTGTCTTGATGGTAATTAAACAAAAGCCCAATTAAGTCTCCCGCTATACTGGGAAGCAGCTTGCCAGAATTTGACAGTAGAGCAAAGGACATTTCACTGACCGGTTTCTTCAGAGGGAGATGTCTCAGTGGAGGTCTGTAAAGCAACACATGTGATTTTAGACACTTTCCAACTATAATTTTTAAATTATTTTAAATCTGTGACTGAGCCTTCTGCTCTGTTCCAAAGATGTGGCTCAGAACACTACTTGTTTTGGAGAGCTAATTTCCATCCACTGACAACGTGAAAGCCCTCTTGAAACATCTTATTTCCAAAGGAGGCAAAGTGAGAGTAAGTAACCTCTTAGCTTCTTGGAGTATCTCAACACAGGGCTTATGATAAAAAGACAGGATTAAAAATTTTCTTTGTTTATCCAAACTATAAGCCTGTAAACCCCACTTAACTGAAGCCATCGTAGTTATTACTCTTTAATATTTTCATTTCAGAAGCTGTAAATTGGAAGAGTCACTTTAGAACTGGAAAGAGAAGAATGAATTAGAGCAATGTTTTTTCCAAACTGAGCCGTGCATGGCTGTTGGCATTCATTCTGCTAAGTAAAGTGGCTTGAGAAGGGGGAGGGAACACACAAGATGAAGAGAAAAATGACCCAGAAGAACCTGCTTTGACAGGACTCTTTAAGATAGTCACAGGACCACTGCCTTACTGCATGAAAACTTGTAAAATGTATGAAAAAAGAATTTCAGTTGGGTGCCCAGCTCTTTCTCTTTTACCATTCATTTTTTATTTGAGTGCCACAGCTCTGTATCAGTGTATATCAAGACCAAGACAATAATTGTCAACAGTTCCAAGTACGTGTGTACATTATTATGTTTGATTTCCACCAAGCCATAAACACTCTTTGTCCTTTGCCTTTTACTAGCTATTGGCTTGGCTATTCCTTGTGGACAGGAAAGCTGTGTTTAATGCTTTGTAAAGTGGCCATCAGTTCCTTGCTTTTATCTCTATTCAGTATAAATTATTTTCAGCAAGGCCACAGAACTGTTCTGGCCAAGATTTGCAGGTGCCCCTTGTGGAGAGCTATTTCAGGATAAAGGCTTAATCTTGCTGTGTCTTTCCTCCCCTTCTCTCTTATTTCTTCTCTCCTTGAAGAATACTATTCCTAAATGATAGGAGACCATGGCTGGTCTCCTCCCTCCTTCATGGCTCACTTTTTTTTTTTTTTTTTTCATTTTCAGAATTAACCCTCAACTGGATAGTCTGAAGCATATTCTTTTACCCTTAAGCTTGAAAACTTTGTGTGTGCTGCTGTTGCAATATTTCTAAGGGGAAATTCAGGCCCTAATTATCAAATTAGATGCACATTCTGGTTCTTTGGCATGACTTTACTTCTGCCCATCTGTTGGGTTGGCACTCTGCCCTCTCAGAAAGTAGCCGACCAGTTTCAGCTGAGCAGAGGAGCCAACCAAAGATGGGTTAAGAGAGGCAGCCCGCAGAACCCTTTATGTTCGATTCCTCTTGCCAAAAGCTCTTCCTGTTTGCAAACAATGTCAGCTTAAGCCCATATGCTCCATTACATGGGATGACATCTGTGGAGACAGATGCAGGGATGGCAATACAAATGACATTTGATAAGGAAGGGCATATGTTATGAAACCAGACACCACTATGAGTTTAAGACCCTGTCTGTACTGCGTGTGCATGCAGAAATATAGATTGCTTCTGTGTTTTGGTGTGTGAAGACATTCATCAGCCCCAGGGTTGGGCTTGTGAAGTGCATCATTGTTCACGATTTGTGCTAGGTGTTCCTGCAGTTTTGTGACTTGGTTCTTGCAGATTATTACCTGAGGTCAGTATTTTGCTTCAGTACTCTTTGAAGGGTGCATTAAGGGTCCAGTAGGTTGCACTGTGTAAAGAGACTGGAAAATGCCAGTGCAAGAGGAGCCTGTTGTAGCAGAGGGTTCTGCTGTGAAGGGTTTTTCTGAAGGATTTCAGCATTACCTTACAGAAAGCCATTTTGATGTTTAGAGATAAATTATTTGCATGTGAATTTTCCATGTCTGGGTAGAAGAGATGTAAAAACCTCTTCCTTTGCTGAAATCTCTTGCTGCTTTGCTAGATTTTGCTTTTTCACCAGAGGTCAGCTTTGTATCTAAAGCTACTCTTCCTCAAGCAGCTCTGCTTTTAGCACCCTTTTTGTATTCTTCAAATTGCTAAGGCTGATGGAAAAAGTAACAAGTTTTCATTAAATAGACTTCTCATAAATCCATTTTAACAATTTGAAGAAAAGATTTACATTGAGGAAACACATTGTATTGGTTTAGAACACTAGCAAAAATAAAAAGGTGCAGTATTTGAAATATATGTCTTATCAGCCATATTGAAGACTATATTTTTAGTATTGGGCTGAATGAAAAACATACTTTTTGAAGAAGATGAATGGGTACTGGCAAAGGGAGCTTTTCCATTAAAAATAAAAATAATTCACACATGGATGTGTTTTTCAAATGTTTGGTGTTTTACAAACCTGAGAATGTTTTTTGATGTTTTGTCTGGCTTTTCATTGAAAAGCATATATCCAAGTGACATAATGTATTTGTTTATTCAGATAATGCAGGACTGTAATGAATAGTTGTAGGTGACTTCTAATTTTTCGTTCATTGAGATTTATTTTTGGAGCATTTCCTGGAATGGTGACGCTCTTTCCTTGGTAGCTTAAGGGCAATGTTATATTTGCTAGCTAAAAGACCTCCTAAAATGAATATAGCTGTTGAAGACCTGGGCTGAATGTGCTTTGTTGAATTTGCAGTGTCGTGGTGGGGAAACCCATCTGGAGGAAGAGGATTTCCGTAATCATGGTAATACAGTCACTTTCTCTGCACAGCTTTTTTTCTGCACCTCCAGAAGGATAATTTCAGTTCTAGATTGGATTAGACAAAGGAATTCTCCAAAGCATTGAGGAGTGTTGGTTTCTCTGGTTGGGCTTATTAAGACATTTTAAGTACCTCATTTTCTTATACCTCTTGGTTGTTTTATCTGTAATAAAAGGTTAATAGTAATGAAGATGATAATATCTGGTTTTTATTCTCCCAGTCCCCTCAATCCTGCAAAGTATTTTTTTCTGTATACTCTAAGGTATTGCTCAAGTTATACTCATTAACTCTTTCCTTGAAGTGTCACCACCCAAAAGGTGAAAATAAACACTTTCCTTTTTCATTTCTAAATTAGTAGCTACAAAATGTGATTTCTGATAACTGTACAACTAGATGAAGATTCAGCGCAAGGATTAAATTGTAGAGACTGAGATGTGTACTGGCATTTCTTTTCTCACTGTATTAAACTTCTAAAAATGCAGCATTTTTGTAAAATGAGCAGTTTTATATTAAATTACCTAGATTTTGCAGAAATATGGTGCTTCTGGTGCATTCATGTCTGTACTTTTTATACAGTTTGCAGAAAAATTGGTGCTACTTTGCAAGAAGTCAAGGATACCCTTATAATTCCCTTGTAAATGTTTTTGGTACAAAAAGCCTGGCTTAAGTCTGCAGTGCTTTGTTATCAATGAACCTCTCCACATGTTCATCCACATGTACTTTTTCCTACTGAAGGATCAAAAAACTGTTTTATTTATTTGCTTATGTGATGAATTGCGTTAACTTGCTGCCTATGCAAAGTAGCCAATGGAAATGGCCTCAGGCTGGATCAGGGGAGATTCAGGTTGAGCATGAGGAAAAATTTCTGCACTGAAAGAGTGGGTAAGTATATGGATGGGCAGGCCAGGGAAGTGGTGGAGTCACCATCCCTGGAAGTGGAAAACGTCTTGACGTGGCACTTCCTTAGTTGATGTGGTAGTGTTCAGTCAAAGATTCTATTTGATTTTCTTGGAGGTGTTTTCCAACCTTAATGATTCTGTGGTTCTCAGAGATCTGCTGGGCAAGAGGGCACTGTGCAAGCTGCTTTAGTAATCAGAATCTTTTCTTCAAATGGGAATTGCTCTTTTTGCTTCCTTGTGTTGCTGACAAGTGTTTTCAGTGGGTTGATTTTTTTTTTCACGCAAGCTCTGACGTTCTGCTAGCTGTGGAATCAAGCTCTCCGATCCAAGCCAACCCTACAGGTGGTTTGTTGCAGTTTTAGGATCAGCACTCGGAGAGTTCTGAGGAGCTCTGTCACCTGGTGCTGCCAGCCCAGCAGCTGCATGAGACTTCAAAGCTCTAGTCTGACACATGTGAGAAATAGTTTTAATTTACAAAACTCCCTGGTCAGTGCTTATCAGAGAATTTAGATGTTGTGAACTTCCTTAGATAGACCATCTCCAGTAGTGATGGGTTGCTTTGAAAAGCCTGTTCGCTTGCCCCTCTGGAACAATAGTGGCAGCTATCTTGAAAGGTGGAGTTGGATAATTCTGAGATACCATCTGGCCCAACTTGGGGATCAAAACAATTCTCTTTTAGAGAAACACTGAAAAGAATTCCAAAACTTGAAGGCTGCCACATCTTGCTAGCCAGATGCTCTGTGAGTCCTGAATACGTTGATGCCTGCCAGTAAGGGAAAAACAATGAGGTTTTTGACTTGGTACTGTTTAGAAATGTGCTAAATTAAAATGTCGGGTCCACTTCAAATAGGTAGCACCACTGAATTTATATTTCTTTAAAAAAATGGAATAATGACAGTGCCTGCATTGTAGTGGCTGCAGAATTGAGGAGCTGAACAATATCAGCAAAAAGCGATTTGCAGAGAATCTTGGAAATTCCATTCCCTCAGTTACTTTCTCTACAGAGACAACTTGCAGTTTATCTTATGGTTTTTACAAGATTCAGAGTGGTTATGGCATTGCATATCTCTCCTTATGATATTAATCCTAACCATGATAACTAATGATATTAATCCTCTGATTCAACTTTTCCACTACTGTGATCATTTGTGCACAGCGCTTTGGAGGCAGGGGAGAAAAAAATGTCAGTGGCTAGATGTTACTTGGGGAACATGCAAGTTAAACACCTGACATCTGGTGAGTCACCTTCCAAGTATGTGTGACTGAATGATGGTTAACTGATTGCCGCAGTTAATTAAGACCAAATGTGTCTGAAGTGCGAAACATTTTATTTTTGAAGGTAGTAAGAAGTGCACTGTAAACACCCATAGTTTACAGACCTTACTCCAATATATAACTGTCTGCAACCTACTCCCCAGTTGTCCTCAGGAACAGGTTTGTGCATTGTTTGTTGTTACCAAGCATGTATTTCTGACATTTTAAATACACTTTGTAAAACTTGTTGTTAATTGTTTTCTAACGCTTGAGGGGAATTGCTACACCTGGTTGTTTTCTGGTTGATTCTTTTCTAATGAAGTGGCCTGCCCGTTTAGAAGTTTCTGGGCTATCTTGACATAAAAACGTGTCTGGGCTCTGATCATAAGAGCAAAATGCAAATGTTGAACCAAAATTTTTTTACAGTCCGCATGACAAAGTTCACCATGACAAAAAAGGGTTCAGTCTTCTGGTGCAGGTGGAAACCATGGTGAAATGCATTCTGTAAAATACAGGTGCTGGAAGCACACAGGGTAGGGACCGAAGAAGCTTTGACCATCTGATGAAATAGCTAAAGGCACAGTTTGTTGTTCATCACAAAGATGTGTTTAGCTCTGTTGAGTTCTCAGGGAGAACAAAATATTATCTAGTAACCCTCAAACAACATTGTAAATAATGAATCATTTCAAAATGTGGTTATGGTTGTAACACTGCAGGATGCAGGTTGGGCCTGAGCACTGACAAACAGGCTTGTTGGAGAGGCAGAGTGCCACCTCACCTCCTGCAGCTGTGTGGTCACTGGCCATTAGTTGTACAAGCAGCTGGTTATTCAAGTGCTTAAATATAGATTGAGGAGCTTAATAGTAAATAGCTATTTGAACGATTGGTGTTCCTAGTACAATTCTTAAGCCAAGATTTACTGTTGCAAAAGTTGTCTGAGCAAACAGTAATGATACTATGGATTAAAAAAAATCAGTGAAAATAAAAATAGTGAAATTTTGTGTTGGACTGACTAGCAGTAACTCATTGCTGGAATGCAAAACAGTAGTCCAAAATTAGTTAAATGTTTATAGATGGATTATTGAAATGATGAAGCTGTTTGGAATGTGGGGTTTTGAAACTACTAATCCAGGGCAGTGCTTATGTTTTGATAGTTTTGTAGATGCTTTTGTATCTTTGGAAGGAGTTATGACCATTGTTTCTGGTACTGTACATACTTAGTGCACAAGCTTTTAGTAAATTACCATTGTTAGACTTGCATCTTGTTAAACAAACATAGATTGAAACAGATTCTGTGCTGTAAAAACAACCACTCGCAAGCCAACTTCTTTGTGCATGTGGGTTATGTATCATTTCCCCTCAGGAATTAACAACATACCTTGAACTTCATTTTTTAATTTGATTGAAAGAGAGAGCCTTGCACACAGAAGAATAAAAACTCACAGACTCTAATCTCTTAATCTCCATAAAATGCTTGAATGTTTAGCTTTGATAATATATGAAAGAAATCTGGTGGTCTGTAACATTTCTGATGTGCATTCCCTTTTTTTGCAGCAAAAGAAAAGAAATCAAAGCAGACATAAAACAATGTATGACAGATGGGCAAGTATTGGTGAGAGTTAGCCCTCAAGCATGAAGAAACTCCATACCCCTAACTCTTCCTTCTAATATGCTAGTAGAAAGTCATTTTGGTGGCCTAATAATTTCTTTGCCAATGTTAGTTTTCTTGCCAGTGGGATCACCATGCACTTAGTGGACTTCTGTATTAGGCTTGGTGGTTCTAGAGAAGAGATTATCAAGTAGTCATGTCAAGGAATGGAACTTTTTGGCTTACAGCCTTTTGTGCTTGGAGGCAGATCTGCAGAAAAATATGTGGAGCCTTCCTGATGCTTGGGATCAGGAGCTGGTTGAGATTCAAAATTGGGTGGCTGAGATGAGAAGGTGCACATAGCAGGCCCAGCTTAACACAGCTTTTCCAGCCAAAGAAACAGCTTTACAGAATTAATTTCTTCTTCCTTGCATAGATTTTTTCAATCTCTTAAATAAATCAATTTCTTATATAAATATTCTTTTCAAAGGAAGATAGTTCTTGGGGTTCTGCAGTATCCAAAATGGAGCTTACTTCCCTCCCACCTTCCTCCAGGGTAGCTGGAGAGAACTGAGCCCTGGTTTTGGCACATACTCACAAGCAAGGTGATCTCCAAACATGTTGTAACTATTCTGCTATAATTAGTCCTAATGCAAGGAGGTTCATCTTCTGGATTTTAAGTCTCTAAGGCTGGAAGAATGTTTTTGTTGTTGTTGATGATTGGGGTTTTTTTAGTAGGTGCAGTGGTTTCATCTTTCCACTGTGTACCCTCATACATGCTGTGTTTGTCTAAATGTAGGCAAAATATACATGTTTTAGATGTGCTTTTAGGTCTTTAAGTAGACATTTGCCCTTTGTATTGAGCCACTTGGCCCTTAATTTTTCCCACATTTGGGATCTTACATTGGGATTTAAAAAAAAAAAAAGGCTTCAGAGGAGTATTGCCTGTCTGAAAATTCTGCTCCAGAAATGCTTGCAGGACCTAATTGGAATAAGAAACAAAGAAAATACTGGCACTACATGATGTGTGGATTAGATTGGCAGGAAACTGGACCATGGTTAACTTCACTCGTGTACTGAAAACACACCAAACCCCACACCCACATTGTTGGTCTTAGTCTTTAAAGCTTTGTTGGCAAAGCTCTTCCTTTTATGAGTGGGAAAACAAGTCAAACCCACAGCAGACACAGTTATGCTGGCAAAAAGCTCAGTGTAGTCTTTGCCAGTTGAATGAAATCCTCTGACGTATGTATTTTATTCCATTCGAGGAAGAGCCTTGGCTACCTCTTCCCTGCTCCCTCATCCTCTTTTTTCCCCGCCCAGCAGAAGCTGCTTCTCCACTAGTGGGAATAGCAGAGATAACACTGCCTGATGCAGTCTCTTTTAAGTGTTGGGAAGCCATTAGAAGAAGCTGCTGTCATATTGGATCTTGATTTGTTACAGTAAGTAAAGAGAAAAATGCTATCAGAGGAGATGGAGAGATCACTTGAAGGCAGAAATTGCATGAGAAGAGTCCTGTCAGGAGTGCCAAAGCCTCTGATGAGATTGCTTGGGACTTGTCAGCCTTAGTGCACCATCTTCACTTTCTCAGTGACGTGGTTTTGCCTGGAGGCAGCAGTAAACCATCAATATCCTGGTGTGACAGGAGAAGATCTTGGGGATCTAGGTCTCCCAAGGCTGTCACTGTCTGATGCAAGTTATTACCAAGTGGAAGCTACAGTTTTGGAGTGATTTTTTTAAATTGTTTGTTTGTTTTCTTTTTCTAAGAAGGAAAAGTTGCACGGATTTTTTTGCACACCACCAACTGCTCATGGAAGATAAGAAATTGCAGCAGCCAAAGTTTTAGATTTATTGCTGTGGCCAATTTCCTGTTATTTTTAATAGGATACGGCCCCTCCACTTCTAAACTGGTGAGCTGTATCAAAGGGACTGTATCGTGTTTCAAACCACTCTGTCAGGTCCTGAACACACGAACAGTGTTCTGGCTTCCTGTGCAACGTTATATCTGGTTGAGGTAGTTTTTGTCTGTGTGTGCATCCATGGACAAATTTCAGCCCCCCGTTATGGGGATTTTTAGGAACCGTTGTCTGGTTTGTTTTCAAGTCACATTGTTTGAAAGGAATTCGTGTTGAGGTTTGCTCAGCACAGAGAGTAGGAAGCAAGGACTACCTGGTTGTCAGGGTACCTCTGGCTCAGCATGGGTCACTGCTTGGGTCGGAAATTAGGGAATTCCTGGCTGGCTGCTGTGAGATTGATTCAGCCTCTTCGCAGTGCCTGAGTGGCTGGAGTAGGGGGAGGAAATCTGGTGGGTAAACTTTTAGCAGATAAAATTTGGGTTAAAAAGCAAGGTATTAAAAGAGGGAAATGTGTTGTGTATCACTGTTTTCTCTTGATTAATTTTATTTGGATTATTTTGGCTATTTTATTTCAAAACCATTTTGAACGTTGTAAGTAGTCAAAATATCCCAGTGTTCTCATGTATGATAAAAATAAGGAAACAGAAAGTTGACTCAGGCACTAACAAAGAACTACAGAGAGAGTTAAAGAAGGGAGATCAGTTGGTTTGTGTTTCAAAAGGACTTAGTAGGACTTTGAGACGGGGGTGCTAGTGCCCTGCATGGGATCCAGCATAAGTTGCTGGATTTATGCAGTGCAATTGTAATTTGGCAAGCTAAATTTGTAACTGTAATTGTTCAGTGGCTATTTCTAGACTTTATAGTAAATTTCAAAACTGTCCTTTAAAAAATGCATTGTTGCTTTTTTTTTCTGGCCTTTTGTTTTTTTGTTGGCCTTGGGTGGTTACTTTGTCCTTAGACCATCTACGTAAATTTTAGTATTAATGAACAATGAGGTTAATTTTAGTTATGTGTATTTTATTTTTTTTTTTAACCAAGATAATTGAACTGCAAATTGGATTAAACGGGAGGTGCATTTCTGGACTATATTTTATTGAATTTAAGGCCAGGGAAGTATGTTTCTTAGGATTTAGCATTATCAGTGTTTCAATTTGAACAATGACTTTTTTGTGTTCATCTTTAGAAAGTCACAAGTCCTATCATACTTTTGACATCATGATAATTATTTTTTCTTTCCCTGTCCTTCTGGATAATATTCTTTTACCTTTTGTTAATGATATTGTTAGCAAACAGAAACAAGTATTCAGGATCATCCCAAGATTGCGAGTACAATTGTTGGTTGGTACAATTGTGTACAAGCAAGAGCTGGGGAAAGAAAACAAACATAATTTTTAAGCTCAGATGACCTGGAAAGTTTAAATAGGATTCAGCACACCTTGAGGACTGGTAAACTTCTGTCCCCTGTTTCTGGACAAGAAAATCAGAAATGCAAGGCAGATTTCGATTCCGAAGGTGAGATAGCAATTCTTGTTTTAGTGGATCCTAGTTAACAGTATATGCAAAGAATGAAAGTGTTTTATAAATTGCATAATACAACCTGAAGGTATATCTGAATTACAGTGCTTGTTCATAATTGAAACTAGCTAGCTAATTCAGTTGCTAATTAGATAGTTTGTAATTCTGAGGAATAAATTTTTCTGGTAGTGGAGTCTAGTGAGTTTTACCTTGGAGACTGCTGCAACCTTCAGCAGCTGCTTAGCATAAATACAAGGACCTTTTCATATCTTGGTTTTGGCATGAATTTTCCAGCACTGGCATTCCATTTGTAAGGACAGTTTGGCCTTTTGCTCCAGAACCCATAACATCCAGGGGTTTTATCAATTTTCTCTTTTTAGATGCTTGCCTTTGTTGTTTGCTGGGACCTCTTCATTAGAGCACACTGGTTCTGTATGAACATAAATATTTTTCTTTATATTTCTTTACATTTCACATAGTGGATTTTATTGTTGCAAGAGCTATAATATGTGATGAATATGTGTTTGCATGCAGTAAAACTATCTGTCTCTCTAGCTCTATCTAGTTCAGATTATAGAAAGGAAAATTGCCCCATTGAGTTTCTGAAGACTTCTGGCCGGGTTCTGTAAGCCAAAACCACAGGGATTTTGGAAAATAAAGTGTATAAATGACAAGGAAACATTACAGTTGCTTTTGTGGAATCATAATAATGCCAATCTCTGTGCTTGCTAGCATGACACAGGGCTTGACAATGGCCGCAAAGGCTCGAAAGGCACCAACCTTCCCAAAAATTTTCCACTGGAGAAAAATTAGCATATCAAGCTGGCAGTACGAGGTGATGGCTTTAACTATAGCCTGTCCTTTTCAGATGCAGAGACACAAAAGCCTTTTTTTCCTCATGGGCACTTGCCCAACTCAGCCCTTGCTACGTTCTTTGCACGTCATGTATTGTCGTAGCTCCTTTCCGTAAGACTTGTAATAACTATTTCTTTCTTACCACTTTTTCCCCCCTGGTGCTGGAGCAGGAGAATTGTTTGTCTTTCTAAAATTAGATATCCATGGATACATATAATATTTTTCTCTGTTTAAACTTGGCAGTTTAAATTGCACATGGAAAAGAAAAGTATGTTCTACTACAGGAAGTTCTGCGTGTTGTATTCTTCATTTACAGGAGAATAAAATGTTATATGGGGTATTTCACTCTTGGTTCTGTAGAAGGAAAACAATGCTTATAAAAGAATGTTTATACTGATGTCTATAGCCAGACTCTTCCTCTGTTTTCATTGTGCAGTATTCAGGGTACCACCCTATGAAGGGAAGCTAACTATATATGGGTTACAGCTAAGGCACGTAAGTTTTTTTACTGCTTGAGTGCTTCTATATAATTCCTGTGTTCTTTCTCCAGCTGAAAGAAGGTGTTGAAACCTCCTCAACTGTGTGGACTATTAATTAATATAGGTCTTCTTGCTCCAACATCTCCTTTCTTTTCTTAAGATCACAGATAAACTTGTCTTGTTTGCAGTTTCTTCAGATTCCACAGGTAGCAGTAGTAGTGGAAGAAAATTATGTAGTGCATTGTTACTTTTCTTGTCTATAAAAATAGTTAATTTTGTTTTCTAGAAACCCTTAAGATACACAAAGATTGTTCCAAGGAAAAGCAAGGTGAGAAACTGGGAGGCTATTTGATGACTAGGGTTGCTAGCAGGCCTGATGTTAGAATGGGATAATTCATCTTGGTAACTTTCTGAAACTACCTTAGTATTTGTATACAGATGAGAAAAATACATAATACTCACATCTATGAGGTACTAGATGATAGCAATATGTAAATGTAAACTTTTTTCATGGAATGGTGTAATTGCTCTCATCTGTTGTCTGAGTAATAACTCACATAAAAGGATGAGCCTGACTCTTGAGAATGGGTGATGAGTAGTTATGTTGGACCTCTCTGCTGAAGGAGCTAAAGCATAAATTAGGATTCAGCTGGTTTCTAGATTTTTTTTTGATCAGTTATATGAGACCCAGATTTTTGTGCATTTTTTTAATGTTTAGAGCACAATTTAGATGAGATAGAGTTGCTTTTTAATGGCTCTCTGCAAAACAAAAAAACATAATGAACTTTGATAGCAGTGGGAAGAAGTGCAGTCTGAATAGGCAAAGGAGTTTAGAAGAAGAATGGTCTTCTAAATTAGGTATGTTACATGAACACCCACTGTTTTACTTCTTCAGAGCAATTTTAAAACTTGTGCAGATCGGCCAACAGCTGGAAAGTCTTTCTTTCCCTTTCCTATCTGCGCTGAAAAAATGTTTTCTCTGTGTTCTTTGCTTATCTTTGCCAGTCTTTTTTTCTTTTTCTCTCTACTCTCCCTCCACTTTGTGCCAAAGTGATGGTTTTTTTCCCCCTCTGCAAATTAAATTCTTGCTCTAACTTAAAACTAACTAAATAAGTAGTGTCTGGGTTCTTTTCCTAGTGTCAGGCTGAGTACTTTCATACATCATAGTAGTGAGGGGGTGCTATTTGAGTCTTACTTATTTAGCCCAGTGACCTGAAGAAGTTTCCAGCAATGTGAACTTGGTCTTGTGGCTCTACTAGTTTATTTTTTGAATTTCCACTGTGAAAACATGGTAGTAGATTTTGTGCTGCCCTTGTCACTGTTAGAAGACATATATCTGCCAGGGCATACATCCTACTGCCAGTTAAAATGTTTGGTTTACTGGAGTGTTTAGATATAGAAACAAATGATTTTGAAATTTGTCCATCATGGGTAGCTAGTTAGCTTTTCTTCAAAACTACACTTTTTTTTGCTTACTCTTTCTTGATAGAATCATATCGTTTATGCTTGGATATTCTGCAGCATTCATTTTCTAATTGAATTCTAGGCTTTGTGATTCTAATAGCTTCATATTTTTTTTGGCATAAACTGTAGTATTAAGGGTCAGCTATTTTTTACTTTGACAAGTTTATATATCAAAGCTTAGGTAAAAGACTGAAAAAATATAGCAGCTTCATTTGGAATTTGTAATCAATGGTTCCCAATTAAAACTGATGTTGTGTAATCCCATAAGGATATGATCATATTCCATTAAATCTTCTTGGCTTGTGACCAAAGAGAAACATGAAGGTGTATGAGTATTCATTAAGCACATTTCATATTTCTTATTTTCAGAAACTTTATAAAAACAGCCAGGTACAGTAAATTCAGTTTTCTTAGGAGGCTATCTGGAACCTGACATGCCAGTATATGACGTGGAACTCTAGCCCTACTGAAAAATTGAGGTTGTTTTGAAGACAGCCCTTCAGAAGGATTCTCCTATTTATGCTATGTGAATGCCTGTGTTATATTTAGGCACTGAAAATGCTTCTGGACTGAGTGTCCTGTATTCTGCAGTGAGGGGAGTGGCTGGGGAAGATATGAGCTGTTCTGTCCTTCACGAGGATTCTTAAAACTCTTTTCCAGTGATCCTGTTCCCTCTTAGAGAGTCACGGCTGAACTGTGCTGCCTCCAGTCGCCCTCCCACAAGAGCAGGTTGTAAACTCTCCTTATGCTGAAGTGCAGGGCAGTAGTTTGTACTGCAACCACAGCTTTTATTTAGCTGAAAGGGAACACTAATTCTGTCACAATTGGGCTGGTTACCTTCCAAACCAAAGCAAGGCAACATCACCTCTTCATGATGTTTACTGTGTGGCAGGCTTGATTTCATCATTTTTTACCTTCTTGAGTAGCTCCAGTAAGAAGTTGGAAATGGAGAATTAAAGTCTTGAGTCAGATTTAATATTTTCATTATAGTCTGTCACTATAATGAGGAAAGAGCAGAACTGGTGTTATCTCTGAATCACACTTCACAGTGCTAGACTATAAATTGCAGGTAGTTCTCATTCCTTACTCTGCATAATCTTTGTAA
Source organism: Lanius collurio (assembly GCA_020086605.1). Classification (NCBI taxonomy): domain Eukaryota; kingdom Metazoa; phylum Chordata; class Aves; order Passeriformes; family Laniidae; genus Lanius; species Lanius collurio. The sequence goes on along the minus strand of JACBWW010000002.1, from coordinate 39,260,447 downwards.
TGGCTTTATCTCTCGCTTCATCCCTGGCATCAGTTCTGTAAATAATTACCCTGTGACCCTGTGGTCCTTAGTAACTCTTTCAAAAGCACAGCTAATCATTTTATAAAAATGCAGGCCAGTTAATTCTTGGCAAGTTTGTCCCGGAGCTTTGCGTCTGCAAATGGGAGCACTGAACTTTAGCAGCAGTAAATAAATAGCTTGGGTGGAATTGCAGTGCAGTGGCCGCTTGGTGGGGAGCACTTCCCTTTCCCTTCCCACTGACACTGGTGTCTCGTGTGCAGTAGATGTTGCTGTGAGACAGCATCAGGCATGGCTTGGTCTGCTCCATTTTTTTCCATCACATACAGCAACTTGCTGTTCCATGCTTATAGGAGTTTGTGTTAGCACAGGCTTGTCTTTGTGGTAAATTGTTGAATAAAATGCACACTGGTGTCCCATCTTTGCTGTTACATTTCTGGTCAGCCTGTTGCCACTCTGCACTTAGAAGTTCTAGAAGGCTGGAGACATGTCCCCCTCCCACACTGTGTTGGTACTGATTTCCCAGGAGTGGTGGCTGCACTTAACAGCACTTCAGGAGGCTTGAGTGTCTTCACAACTGCCAAGAACAGATTTTACTTACTTTTGGTTAAGGCAATCTTTACATCCACATGGCATTGCCTACTTTGCAGCAGAACTGGGGATTATGAAATTTTATTTTCTTTTTCTTCGAAGTGGATGGAAATACAAGGTTTCTTGCTATCCCTCTCCTAGTTTGTGGGCTTGCTGTGCTAAATCATTTAGCTCCTTTAAGACATGAGTGCAATATGTAGTCTATATCCACATTAAGCCACAGAGGAATGTGAATGTCAGGCTTCAAGTTAGAGAAGTGAAATGCTTCCAACTCGCTAACCAGAGATGAGGATTACAGAGAGGGCTGTACCATATGGGCTTTCTCCACTTTTTATTTTTGTTCCTTATTTCTTCTCTTGATTCTCTCTGTGTTGCAGTTAAACTGAGTGTAAGTCTTAGGGATACCTCATCGCCTTAGACTTCTGCGAGTCCAGTTATGTGATTGCAAACAAGATAACATGATGCATACAGAGAGACTTTAATTATTATTTATTTTACTCCACCTTCTTCTCTTTTGGTATTTAGGTTTTGTACTTAGAAGAAAATAAACTTCTATGACCTATATATAGTATTTTTCTTTGCCTGCATTCAGCAGAACTTCAATGACCACTGCAGTGGATCCAGTGGATCAAAGGCCTATCTGTGCCACTTTGATACAGATATACAATAAATACACCTGCTTGTGGTTGTATAGAAGGTGTTTTGATTTTGTGCAAGTTGTGATTAGATCTAAGCTATTTTAATAAGTTGTGCAATTTAAATTTAGAGTAACCTTGCTGCTTTTCATTTGAGAACTAAAAGTCAGACTAACTCCTGTGTTTCAAAGCTAAATTTCTTACAAGGAACAGCAAAACAAGAAAATATTAGTGTTCAGTTTTGATGTTTTTTTGCCTCTCCATTTTAATATACACAGTCTTCATTTTAATATACAAAGTCTACTACAGGAGCTAGAGAGGGTCACAGGCTTACAGGTCAATTTTGACCTTTATTGCTCCTACCGTATGCTAAAATGTTAACATAAATACGGATTAATCTGAGCAAGAAATAGAGATGGTTTATTTTAAAGAAGAATTTCTTTCAGCTCCTACCAAAGTAAAATTTTCTGCTAAGCAATTTTTCACTCAAGTGTTACAAAGCAACTACCTTCTCTAACAGGAGCAGTTAACAAGAATCAGGCTATAATCTCATGAAAAGCTGATAACCTCAGATATGATTCCAAATAAAGCTATCACCATGTGTAAAGGGTGAGTATTTTGTGCAGACTTATGGTGAAAGGTTATAAAGTGATAATCAAAGCACTGTTTGGAAAGGTGAACAAAGAATGGTGTGCCCCGGCTTTTAGGATTTATTACAGTGGGTTTGTGTATAGAGCTGCAGCATGTATTTTATACTCCAAAACTAACACAGTTTTACTAGCCTTCAGTGCAAAGCTGTTCTCTTGAGTAGAATTAATGACAAATAATATGTTAGAGGAAATAAGCAGCCAATCTAAACTAATCTATTGTAGCACTGCTGCAACTAAAACAAGAAAATTATACTTTTGTACAATGAAAGAGTGTGGGGTTACAGTTTGTACAATTTCTTCCTCTGTCAATGTAATTAGGAACACTTATTGGAATACTGTGGAAGTAAACTCCTGATTTTTCTCCCAAGCTCGTTTGAACCTTGTGAAAAACATACTAGTGCTGAATTTTTCTGTTACAAACTATTAGAAAATAAAAAGACATTTGTCGGTCATAATATCTCAGTTAGTATGTGCTAACGCTGTGATACCCAGATAATTGTTTTCAAATCTTGTTTATCAATATGATCTGCCACAGAGATGAAGGAAGAATGCAGGGGGCTGCTCACAGAGCGGGCTTCTTTTGTAGCTTTGTAATTCTGAGACACCGGTCAAAGAAGTTAGTCACTTCAAAGAAGGTTCCCCCTAGCCTCCCCCTTTTTAGCCATAAATCTTACTTCTAAGTATTTTGACTGTTTCAGTCTAGTGTTTAAGCCCACACAGTGGGCACTGGAAAATAATCCTTTAATACAGAAAGAAAAGTACCATTAGCTCATTTCCGGAAGATATTCTGTATTTCAGATGAGGTGTTTTGCTGTCGAAACAAATGCAGTTATTCACAGACTGTGGCTGTGTGATTTACATCAAGGCCTATATTCAGTAAAGATAACAAATTTGCTTTCTTCATGCATATGCCCACAATATAATCCTCCTTTGATACAACTGGAAGGAATTTTTTTAGCATTTTGTAGCATCGATGTCTTAATACATTAAGTAGTGGAGTGGCTTTTTTCCACCCAGGTTCAAAAGTTCACATTATGATCTTGTGTGAAGTATCGACTTGTGTAACTAAATGTGCCTGGTTGTGGTTTGGGATTTACGGTGTGCATGCTTTTTTAACTTCATTTTTCTTTTCTCTCTCTGTCTTTTTTTTCTTCACCCTATCACACTTGGCTCTCATTGCTTATCTGCAGCCACTTTTCTTCAATTGCATTATCTCTGTTCATTACCTAATACGTGAATGAGACTAATTGAGCCTCTCCAGGAGAGTAGACCATTGTTCTAAACTTCAAGAAACGGAACGAAGTTTTATTCTTACTGTAAGTCTGCAGGCTTGGGTCCTGCTTCACTTGGTGCCAGTGTTGCTACTGACATCAGTGGGAGCAGGACTGGATTTTGTTCCTGTAAGGAAAAGGGCAGGTTGGAAGTTCAGAATGGCCACTACATTGTTTACAGTTGATATGTTGCAAATTCAGTGATTCTTGTTGATCTTTCCCCTCTCCCTCAGTTGTAAATATTAAGAAAACATTTTCTTTCCTCCTGGGCCAAGGAATCCACATATGTTGCAACTTCCTCATGTGAAACAAATACCTTTTTGACTTTTTCAAGAGTCAGAGGTAATGTGATATATTTTGGAAATCTGTAGTTATAACCCAGGTTTTCCCAGTTTTCTGTTTATTTGAAAGCTTTTGCAATCTTCCAAATATATATATATATATATATATATATGTATATTTGTATTTGTATATGTATGTTAAAGGAGGTGAAGAAGAATGGAAGTTACACAAGCATTACCACTAAATATAAATTGTAAAATCGCACTTGTAAAAGCCATTTTAAAATAAGAAGAAAGGCAGGAGAAGAAATAACACACCTTCATTAAGTGCTTAGGACCATGTTTTGCTGCAGTAACACACCTTCCCAGCAGGATCTCAGCTGAGAGCACCATCTTGTGAGGCCAGGTAGGCAGCTGCCAGTCTTATCTGACACCAGAGCCATGTAATGAGCTGCAGGCAGATCTTTCAGTCTCACAAGCAGTGTGGATGGATATTTGCTTCCTAATCTCCAAGTGCTCTCTTGTAACCGCTGTGTTGCAAAGTCTCAGTAGAGAAGTGAAACTGCAGCCACCTCTGGAGGATAGATATCTTTTCATTAGAGCAGGATAGGTGATGTTTGAACTTTTGTGTCTTTCTTTTTAACAAAGTTTTTATTGCATTATTTAAAATTATACACCAACTGGCACCAGTTTGTGCTAGTGGATGTTTAACGAGTGAGAATGCTCTGGGGTATATAATTTTACGCTCTATCTGATACTTGGATCTGTTGGAGCTATTGATTCTTCTCTTCATGTTGTCCTGTGTTTAGAACTTCTTAGTTTTACTCATGTCTTTCTTTGTAACATGAGAGAATAAAGAAACATGCTGTGAGTTTTTCTGTGGTTTTTACTAAGCGTATCATTCATAGTTTTTGTAACATTTTTGCATGCCCATCAATCACATTTAGCAGGAAAGATAATCTCTTAAAAATCACTTTAGCTCCAGCAAGTCTGAAGGAGTTGAAAACCTTTAGGAAGGTGACTAACTACAAGGAAAAGTAAATGGCACCAATTACTGTGTTGCTACTGATTGTAGCCAGTAGGGGTAAAGTAGGGACAAAAGGTGAAGAATCCTTTCAAATGTTCTCAGAGATTTTTAAGTCACTTGATTATAATGGATTTTAAATAGTTGATCCTTACAATAATGGCTAGGCTTTCCTGATCTTTGATTGCTAGGAAGTGTTTAGTGAAAATTTAGGCTGCAGGACCTTGTGCCTTTTCTGAAGGGTGGCACTTGGAGACCAGATGTTGTACCCGGTCTAAAAGAAAGATTTGCCAAAATATCAGAATGCTGATCTTGGTCTTGCTTCTCTTCTGAATGGCTTGTCCCATGCAGAAAACATAAAACATATAGATGTTGCAATATTAATTCCTCTTACAGCCATTCAATTACAGAATGGTTTATTTTGGAGGGGGGAACAAAAACAATTAGTGCGATTTGAATCAACTGGCTATTTTAGATAAAGCAATTTTTATTCCAACATAGCTTTGCAATAGAAGAATACTGGAAACTTGTTCTGGGGACTTCCTTTGCCTGCTGAGACCAGGAGCTATGATTTCACAAACTCCTCTCCTGACCTGACCAACTGCTGTCAATTAAGGCAGACTCACTCTTATTTTTTCTTCTCTGAGCTGTGTGGTTCGTTTCTTCCCTCTGCCAGATGAGCTACTCACTCTGGGCTCTGCTGTGAGCTAACTAAACTCACTAACCCAGCTGAAAAGGATCGTATTCTCTTACTAAGTTAGGGAGGTGAAGTGGCTAAACCAGGAGAACATTCCAGCAGATTTTCAGAGCTGGCACAAGGCAAGTTGTAATGTGCTCTGGAATTGAGGGAGGGGGAAGAGATCAGGACCTCTCTCCCCTTCCAGGTGGAGGTGAGCTCTTAAATGAGATTGCCTCAGGTACAAAACTGCATCCTGGGACAAGTGCCATCCTGGCGCTTTTGGCTGTGTCTAATCTGAGGTCTTGCAGTGACATAGCCAAGGGGTGAGAGGGTTGTAAATGGTTAACTGCTGTACCCTGCAGACCTAAACCCTGATCACAATGGCAATGGTATGTCACTATGCAGATGTTATTCCTAATTTGGATGCTTAGACTACCTCAAAAGGAATTCTCCATCAGTAGTTGCCTTGGAAAGAGCTGTTGGATTGCTCTGGGTGTTCTGGAGTGATAAGTAAGGAAGTAACAAGTAAGGTGCTAATTTGCAGGTTAGGAAGTTCACATCCTCTCTGCAATGGAAACTTTGTTGGACACACACTTACTAGAACCTATAGAAATACTTGGACCTTGACACAGTAGGACTTAGGTGCTGCCTGACAGATTTGTACCCACAAAACTGCATAGTACTGTGGATGCTCAAGAAAGGTGTGTTTACACAAAAGGTATGGCACTTTAGCACGGGAGAGGAGGATAGAATAACAAGGGGTGCACGTACTAATCTGTGTTCTTTAGAGTCTGTGAGTATGTACTGTCATGGGTACTGCCACAAAGGAGAGGAAAGGGCAGAATTCTGATTGGTTTGAATTGAAGTTGTTAATTTGACTTTATTTAAACCTCTCTAGATGTTTTATTTGGACTACTGAAACCAGAAACTGACCCGAGTTAGATACAGCAAAAACACACAACAAATTAGATCAAAATAGATCTGTTACAACAGAGGTGGATCTGATGTAGAACGCCAGTTTTCCTGGAAAGGGAAAGCTGTATTGGACTGGGAAAGTAGAAATGCTAACTGAGATGGTTTTTTGATCTTTGGCCGCCGTGTATTGCTGTCTCATGACTCGCAGTAGTAGTAACAGTAGCAGTTGTGTTCTGAGTTCAGTGTCCTGGAGAATCCTTGGCATCTGTTTGTGCACACATGTATCTCTAGGTGCTTAGAGACTCTAAAAGTTCTGCGTACGATACTGTAATCGTTACAAAAATTAAATGAAATTGTAATTTGGCTCCTTTTCCAGAATGTAGAGGTGAGAGTGTTAATAGTTTTATTACTGTTTGGATTAGGGGAATGTTTAAATTCCTGCCTGCAAGAATTTTTCAGGAGATTTAAATGCCTTAGGATGAGGCCTATGTCATGCCAGGGACTGTATGAACAAGTAGTTGAAGACAGTGGCCTTGGGGAGGACGACTTGTTATTATGTAAGGGTTAAAACCCCCTTTCATCTGTCCAGAGATGAATTTGACTTCCGAGAGTCAGGCTTTACGGGACTTCCACCCATAACTGAGTGGGATACAGGCACATTGTTAGGCACAGAAATGCTCCTTGCTGTGCTCTACCTGCATGAAACACTCCCAAGAGAGCACTCAAGGGAGAGAAAGCTGTTTCACAGGGAGAGATCTCCTCCTCCAGACACAACTCAGCTAGGTGGAGATGGACTGTGTCAGAGCTCGTCTCCCATGCTCTGTTATTTTTACTCTTCCCTAAAATTGCAGGCCAGCACACCACTTGCAGCTGGATGCCATGCTGCAGTGTAAGCCCAGCCCAGGGTTACATACTTCTGTTAGGTGTGCTGCTGCTCCTGCAGTGCCAGGAATGCTGGAGGCCTGCCAGGTGCTGTTGGTAAATACAGGCTGCAGTTTGACATAATTGCTTTCTTCCTGGAGTTTCAGAAATTACGCACAAAAGCAAATGAAGTGAAGGAAAGCATTCTGCTCTAAGTGCATTTCATATCAGGTGCTATGTATTCTTTTTTTATGTTCCTTCGAATGTAGCATAGTCTGTACCTGTTGTCTGTAACAGAGGAGAGAGTCACGTACTTGGAAGTGTCTTGAGAGTTATATTGGCCTTTATTATTTATAAGCTTTTTTTCTCTCCTGGCCCTCCAATAAATTTGAGAATGCCCAGTGACTGGAGCAGTGCCCTTCACCTCAGAAAGCAGCTTCTGCCATATGGCCTCATCCTCATGAAACACCCAGCAGCTTGGCTTCACTTGATCCCTTCAGTCTGTCTTTTAAAACTACTAACAAACAAGAGTCTGGCCAGCCCCAGCTCACTTTGGAAGAACTAAGGAAGAAGTAAAATATTCATTCATTTGCTTTTTGTGTAGTAGTGTTTTGACCTGGTTTCACTGTAATGTCTCATTAAAAAAAAAAACCAAAAAACCCAAAACAACAAGAAAATTACTGTTTCGGAAAAGCACAAATTTTTATCTGCATCAGGTAATTTAGATCCATAGGGAGAGTTTCAGTGCTATGCAGGAACTAATGACATTTTCTCAAAAACCAGAAGCAATTCTGTGCTGAGTATCATACTGTGAATATGACCTAGTTCTTCATGTGGGACTGGCCAGTGAAGAAGGATGGTTACTAATGTTGCTAATAGGTAGCACTGAGGGATTAGCCTTTTCCTCCCTAAACCATTATAGCTGTGTCATCTTGAAGATATTTGGTCCCCAGCTTGCAAGATATTCTTGGTTGTATGAGTTATGTCTTTTTTTTTCCTGCTTTTGAATGTGTAAACAGCACATTCTATGGTTGAACAGTGGGGGAATGATACTTCTTGAAGCCCCTTCTCTACAGGGAAGGATTTTTTGCAAGAATGATCAGTGACTCCTTCTCTTCCCCCTTTACAAGATGCAGTGGTGCTGTGGAGGAATCAAATCCTGTTGGAGGGATCCATACCTCCATGTCTGCTGGCTTTGCACAGAGCGTGCTGGTAAGGCTTCCAGGCAAACGGAGATGTTTCTCCTCAGTCACGCTTAGAGAAAGAGATAGGTAAGAGTGTCTTGGGCTGAGACATAAGTGATTTACATCAGGCCCTTTAAGCTGTTTGGTAATGAAGGCTTTTGGGAGAACTTTGTCATGCTTGGTGTGAGATCGTGGATTAAAGGTTTAGTTTTATTCTGTATCAAATTTGTTTTCATTCCTTATTCTATTTTCCCACTTATGGTCTTCCCCATTCTACTGCCACTTCATCCATATAGCTTTTTCTAGTAAATACTATAAAAAGTCTGATTCCAATATCTGTGATACCAAAGGGACTGGCTCATTGTTCAGTTTTTTCTTAGTCTGATGAAGTAGGAGAATATAAAATTTTACCAAGAATCCACAAAGGTACTGTATCTCTTTGTACTGATGAAACTGCATTTAGGATACTTTTTTTTCGTAGCTGTTTTCTGAGAAATGGTTGAAGGACTTTAATGTTGTGTGTGTGTGTTGTAGGCCTACAGAGGATGTACTTTAAACATAAGAAATTTCCACTTAGCAGAATGTTTGAATTCCAAAGCTTATGCTCTAAGAACCTTGTTTAATTCAGCATACTTAAAATGAGCATAATTTGCAAAGAGCAATTGATACACAAAAAAGGAAAAAGTACCCAAAGTTTTTAAGGAGCCCAGTGTAATTTCTCTTCAGAAAAATAAATACTTAATGGAAACCATCAGATTTAAAGATGTTTTTCACATCTGAAATACTCTTAACAGAAATCCTTTGTTAAAATTAGAACAAGTTCATGGTTATCTGATAAGCTGTTTATAGGCTTGCATTAGTTTCACTGGTTTGGTTTTGTTTTAAGTGGAAGGGTGAGTTTGAGGAGGGGAGTGCTGTGAATGCCTGCACAGTTGGGATGACTTTGTTAGAGACATTGCTTCTCCCAGGCAACCTTTAAATTGGGAAAGGAGATCCTGTAATGGAATAATCATTCATTTGGAAGACCAAAACATTTCTGTCTCTCAATGGCATCTTTTTTTCGGTCACCTACAAAATAATCATGAGTAAAAATGAATGCTCCTGATGCTTTTAAGATGATGCAAGCATTGAAGAACCTAGTTTACCTTTAGGTGCTTGTGACTGGTCTTTGGGATCTTCTTAATTAGTAATCTTACCAGAAAACCCAGTAAGAAGGTGGTCAGACATCCAGAGTATGTGTAAACAGAAAACTTGGATACCTGCATTGATTTGAGAGTTAATAGTTTTTACAAGCTGGGCAAATCTGAGCTGTTTTTAAGTGTTTCCAGCCTTGCTATCCCAATTAATTCTTTAACTGAAAACTAGTTTAAGTGTGATCTTTCATGTGAGAGAGTTGTCATTGGACATTCATATATATATTTAAGTTAAATGAAAAAGTAACCCAATCTGTATTACACTGTGCATCCATTAACCCATTTGTACATCTGCACCTTGAGAAAATGGTGCTGGCTTATTGCCCTGAGCAGAATTAAGGGAAAACTCCCATTACTTCACTGCTTTTGAAAAGCAGAGGAAATACTGGCCTTGTTTACCTGAGTGTATGATATAACTTGGAGCAATTAATGTCCAATCCATGTTGACAGTTCTGGTACACAGGAGCTGATGTGTTCATTCCAGAATAGCCTGTTTTCACACACACCTTCTGGGAAGGCTTGTCCAGCTGTAGCTGTAGTGTTCAATGTGCCTGGACAACAAAGCCAAACACTTGGGGTTTTTTAACTAACATTGATTACATCATTAGGCTACTGCTAACTATACAATTACTGTACAGAGAATGGCTCATGCTCTGCAAGGAAATGTGTGCAACAGTAATGAAAGATAAAAGTAATTTTTGAAATTGAACTAAAGCTCTCCATGTGTCCAACTTAAAATAATCTGCAAAGCCAGAGACTGAACAAAAATGCTGTTCTTGATAAGATGTAGTTCTCCACACCCTACCCTCTCTGTAATTTCCTTCCATTCTTCCCACTTTTCAGATTCAGGCAGTAGTTTCAGATAAGTTGGTCAGCAGGGCAGTTGGCAAATCGCTGGCCAGGGGTTAAGCAGTAGCCTGTCCTACGTGGTTTGGTGCGAGATCTGCAGCCATTGTCCTGAGAAATGTTGGACAAGCTGGTGAATGTTTGTTTCAATTCCTTTTCTGGGAGTCATTGGTAACATGTCCCTGCCTCATCAGGTTGTTGTGAGGATGTATTTCTATGGCTTTGATGCCTTCTGATGTTACAGCAGTGCAAGGTATGACAGCTCTCTCATGCAATTAAGTGAAAATAATACATTTTGTCTGTACTCATGAAAGCTAAAAATGGGAGATTAAACCACAGCAGCTAATTTGATAGGCTTGTTTGCATTTCAGTCAAGTAGCAGTGCTCCTTCTCAGTCTCTAGGCTTTTCTCTGGTGATGCTGATAGACTACCAGGCCAGTCACACACCTAACCAGTGGTTTTATGTTTGTGTGGAGTTTTTTTTAATTTGTTTGTTTTTTGGGTTTTTTTTTGTTTTGTTTTTTTTTTTTTTTTTTTGTTTGGTTGGTTTTTTTGTTTTGTTTTGTTTTTTTTTTTTTTGTGTTGCTCTAACTCCCTAATAAATGGCAAGTTATACTGGCTTCGGAAAATGCACGTAATGAAAAATGTGCTAGTTATTTTTGTAATGTGATGATAACCACTGTAGTCAATTGGGCAGCTTTTAGTAATCCCCATAGCAACTGCATGCAGAAAAAAGTGAAAATAGCTGATTCATGCAGTTCTGTGCCAAGGGATATGTGTAGGCAATGTACTATCTGTTTGAAATGTCACACTCAGCTGATGTATTCAAATGATGCATACTCTGCTGGCAGTGCCATCCCTTGCTTCTCTTAAGAAGTAAGGAAATGGGATCTAGTTTTTCATTTGCAGTCATATTGGTTAAGAGAAATGGACTCTTAAATGCCACTATTAGTGTTCTTCCATTTTTTGCTCCGGAATATTCAAACAAAACCAGGAAGACTTGGTAACAAATAATTTGCTATTTACTTCATTCCTCTCAGCACATGGACAGTGGCATTTTAGAGCTGGTTATGTCAATGCAAAAGCTTTGTTTAGTTCAGCTTGAACTTGCTCTTAACTTTTTTGGTTTGTTTTGCTTTAAAAGAAGTGGTTCTTGCAGGTGAGGATCATAACTTCTTAAATTATTCTTCTTCATTATTTCTGTGTCTCTAGTTCTTCTGTCTACGTTGTGTTTTGGCTCAGAGGTTGCATATGTCCGTGATAAATTTTAGGAGTACTACTTAGAAACAGTATCTAGAATCTGTGTTCTCGTCCTCCCCCTCGGTGTTGCGCTGGTGTCTGACAGCCGCATTCCTGCAGTTACTCATTCCACCTAAAAGGGTGAAACGCAGAATCGCTTTGGAGTTGGAAGCCAGCAAAATGCGAGGGATTGCCTCAGAGGAGGCTCCTCTGAAATGGCTCAGACGCTTCTTGCTTTTCACATGCATATTTTAGGTTTGATTTTTTCAGAGGTGCTGAGTGCCTGCATTTCCTGCTGACTGCAGCCAGCCTTTCTTCTTTCAAGATCGCACCTCTTTTCAATGCCTCTGTTCCTTAGCTTTTTTAACTAGTTTTCAAAGCTGGCCCGAGGGCATGAAAACTTGAAGATTATGTTATAGACCCCTGTGGTGGGGGTAATGGTGGGAGAGTTAGCACCTCTGGATGAGTGCCCTGTAGAGTTGCTGTTTGTTCTGAGCTTCTCAAAGAACGGCTTTGCAATTAAATCCGTGCTTTAAATTCAGCGCCAAAACAGTATTTTGGAAGATTGGTTGTATAAGGTGTTCATTTGGGATATGTAGTAAGTGCCTGGCAATCCTGCGCGTGGAGGTGTTTATTTTATGATTTTAAATGTGACTCTTAAACTTTTTTTCTTTCCCGCTGAACTTTAGGAACATCTTGTTTCCCACTTCAGTCGACTTACGTGTATGTATTTTGCAGGAACCCCTTGGAGCTTGCCCTAGGAATGGACAGCTACCTCCATTTCTGGAGGAGAGTAGAGCCAGCTGAAGAAGCCTTCGAGGCGAGTCGACAAGTGTGCTGATAGCTCTGGGAAGAGCCCGGGGAAGGGGCGACCCTCCAGGCCTTCAGCCATGCCTTTCGGGCTCAAACTGCGGCGGACCAGGCGCTACAACGTCCTGAGCAAGAACTGCTTTGTGACCAGGATCCGTCTGCTGGACAGCAACGTGATCGAGTGCACTCTGTCCGTGGAGAGCACAGGGCAGGAGTGCCTGGAAGCCGTCGCTCAGAGGCTGGAATTACGTGAGGTAAGGGTAGCCCGGGAAACACCATCTGTCACTGGATAATTGGACACGTTTTTAGCTCAGGCAGTCGGTGCGTTTGAGTCATGTTGTTCTCAGGGCTGGCCAGATATGATCAGCAGCTGGAGCTTGGACAAACATACTCTGCTTGCATGAAAACTGACGGCGGAACGGCACTCAGGGCTTTGGGCTATTGCTCATCCATCATAGCTTTGAGAGCTCTTTGTAACATGAGGTTTCTTTTCTTCGAAAGCCATGAGTGTTCCTTTTTGAGCTGGGATGCCAAAGGACAAGCTACAGTAACTTTTTTCTGAATGTAACCCTGAGTTCACCAGCACTGATGGCTGAATTATGCCGGTGGGAGGGAGACCACTGGCTTTTTAAACATCCACCTCCACATAAATACTCTTGTTACTATAAAACTGAAGTAGGCAAGTGATGTTATTAGCAGTAACAACTAACAGTTGTGTTTTAGTACTAACTGTTGGAGTATGGTGAGGTTTTTTTCCTTTTGTTTTTTTTTAATATTTTACATCTGGAATGCTGAAAGGCTTCTTTCACATTTCCAAGCTTCTGGAAAGGCTGAAGAAACCAGCCTTTACTCAAGATAGAAATCCTTTACTTTCTGCTTCTTGCTGTAGAGTTTAGTGTTTAAGTGTTGAATCGTTTTTAGAAATACCTCTCCAATGTGCATGGCACAAATGAACTGACTGACTTTTCTTACCTTCCGTGGGCTCCCTGTGTGTATCTTACATGCTTCAAGACTTTTCCAAAGCGTAAGTGGAAAACCATTGCCTGGAAGTTGCTGTTATAATCTGGCTGTCCTGGCTGATACCTTCTGTAAGCATAGCTGGGAAATTAAAAATCTTGCAGTGTCTTATGCAGTTGGCCCATGGCCTTGGTGGTGGGGGCAACTGGAAGGTAGCATACAAATAACTACAACAGAATAAAACTAAACAAAACTTCTTTTTTATCCATCCATAATGATAAAGAATGGGAGAAGAATCTCACTTTGTGTGCAGAATAGGCTGGGGAATGTGCAGGCAGGAACAGGGCAGAGAGAATATTGCATGTTTTCATACTCGGGTGTTTTTCTGTTTTTTTCTTTTTTTAAATATGGATTTCAGAGAGATCAAGATTTATCAGTAAATAGTTTTCCCCTTCTCTTTTCTTTCTGTTGGTGATGCCCTAGGGTCTCCTTAGGGAAGAACCTCTCTCTTTCCTTCCAATGGAGAAAGCAGCAAAATGAATGGAGTGATTCTCCTCATGTTCTTGAGGGCTTATCTAGTTGGTGCAGCAGAAGTCTGGGGCCTCCTGATTCTCTCTGGAGGTTCACCTGCATTTGCAAACAATAGCTCTGTCAGCAGGTTAGTGTTCTTTTCCACAAAGCATTTTGTGATTTCAGAACATGTTTTGTTCCACTTTGGAACAAAGCCTGAAGTTTCAAAATTTTCCAGAGAAATGAAATTAGACAGTAGAGTAGCAGAGGAAGCTGTTTTGGTCAGTGTTCGGTTTCATGGGGGTTTTCTATTGCTTTGGGTGTTTTTCATTTTCAAAATTATTTCTGTCATGCAAAAAAGAAATGTCAGCAGAAAAAGTTTGTGTTTCAAGATAAAAAAATATTTTAACAACATAGAAGAGAATGCTTTGATGTTGTTGGAATGCATTCCCCTTCTTTCATCACCTTCCCTGCCTTTTTTTTTTTTTTTTTTTCTAAACAAGGTTTTGGCAATGTTACACTGGTTTTGTAAAGTTCAGATTTCAACAGTACAGCATTTTTTGACAGAAGTGAGTGTTTTGGGGTTTTTCTTAGGAGAGATTTACCTACCTCTTTCAACTCTGAGAGGGTCTCCCTGCATCCTTGTTTGCTCCTTGGACGAGGAATAATTGGAGCTAGTACGCTTGGAGGTGCCTAGTGCTGTTCTTTCTTTCAGACCCCAAATTAAATTCTTCTTCTGCCCCTGTACACTTCCTGCCACAGTTTGTAAGCATGATGAAGTAATTTGATGACTGTCCCCTCTCCTCTCTAAGTTTACCATAGTTTTTGAACTTGCTGTCAAGACAAATTCTACAGGAGGGTCAAAAATATTTTCACAAAACTCAAATTTCTACAGGATTTGTGCAACTGAATAGCTAAGTAGAGAAGCCTGTTAAGTATAGTGAGGCAAAGAATCCTTGCAAGCATTTATATTGGAGAGAAACTTTTTAAATTCCCTGAAAGCAGCAAAAACTTCAGCCTTTTCTTAGAAGTCCTGATTTGCAAACTGTGATGTACAAGTAAGAATAAGCCAGCCTTAAATCCCAAGCTGACAAAGCCAACCTTTGTTAAATCCCATGCTAAAATCCTGTTTGTCTCCTCCACACAGTCTCAGGTAATACCTCAGTTTGGCCTTAAGTTCAAATAAATCTCAGGTGTACCACAACTTTTACCTTTGAATTAGGAATGCATCCATGTCTCATTCAATCCAATTTCTTAGAAAGAAACAAAAAACTGCCCAAACCCCTCCTGCTAAAAAGCAAAACTGTTTGAGATTATGCCTTGTTACGAAGGACCGTCAATCATACCACACATGACTGAAAAACAGTATCTAATGGATTATGCATATTTCTATTTGATCTCTGGGGAATGCAACTCCCTGCCTGACTGAGTCAGGGTTCAGGAGTAGGTCAGTAGAAAGTGGAGCCATGTAACTACTGTAAAATCTGTTTTTATCCTTTTCAGCAAAGCTCTTGACAAAGCTTCAGGTCTTCCCCTGGAACAGTTACCAGTTCCAATAAAGTGAGCTATTAGGCCAGCATTATGTAAAAAGTAAAGATGAGAAGAGGGGAGGAAGGGAGAGGAAAGACAAGGTCGAAAATGTCATTTTATAATCTTGTATGTATGTGCACAGATTATAAGAAGGATTTCTTTCCCCAATATAATGGCATTTTTCCATTCCATTTCCAGACTAAGTGAAACTGCTTGAAATAGCAGAGTACAAATCTGTTGTGAGTCGTCATGCTTCCTTCTCCTTTTTGTTGTTTTTAATTCACTTTCTAAAATATTATAATGTTTAAAGGTGGTACGTTCTGATTTATTGCGAGGGAGAGGACAAGAAGGTTCTTTCCAACCAAAATTATTCATGTGAGCTAGATTTCACAATGGTATGTCCATCACTGTGATCCTATAAGCCCCAAACCAAAGCAGGAGGAGGGTGAGCTGAGCACCACAGGCAGATGCTGATCACTGTGTAGAGGTGGCCCTTTGCTGCCATTCTGACCTTTACTTTTGTGCTTCAGAAGGTGCTCCTTTCTCTTAGGGTACAGCTGAAACCTGGGGTTCTGTGGCCAGGTTGCCTCAAAGTGTGGCTTGGTTTGACTTGTCTTGCCAGCAAAGCTGAGGTGGGGTTTAGGCGGTGCTTGGACAAAACACCTGCAGTAAATAATTGGCTGCTGTAAATGGCACCTTCCCCTTGGTTCAAGTGCCCTGGGATAGCAGGGCTTAATTTTTTTTTTCCTGGAGAAGCTGGAACTCTGCCTCTTTCTCAAAGATATATATTTAGTTGGGCTGTTTAACCAGGTGCCTTAATAAACACTAAGCTGGGCTTGGAGAATCTTTTAGAATGACATTTGGTGGTTTAGTAGTTTTCTGTCATCTCCTCTTATTGACAATTCTCCTTGTTTGGCCCAATGTAAAGGCAGGGGTAGTTCTGGACTTGGGAGTATAGCTAAGGCCAAGTCCAAAACAAGTACTTTGCCTCCTGTACTGGAAGCTATAATGTCATCTATTTTAAGACTTCCCAGTGCAGTTTTTGTATGTCCAGTGTTCTGACTCACCTTATTTTGGGAATCACCTTTTCACTGGGGCATGGAAGTGCTCTGGTTCTTGTTTGCTGCTTTAGCAGAGGACCACAGCTCCTGGAGGAGTATAAACCAATTTCCTTGTACCAAGTGTGAAGTCATGTGTGGTAGATAAGACAAATTTTAAAACCTTGAGAGTAATATGTGTTACTTCAGGGCCTAACATCTATAGGTGTAGATATTGATTCCATGGAAATTGGACCAAAGTCAGTGGTTCACTTTGTACAGATGGAGAAACAGACCAGCTTTTGGAATCAACCTGGTTTGAAATCAGCTGCTTATAGATAGAAGATCCCATTTTTTATCCCCTCAACTAATTTTTGGGGTGCTTTGTGGACTGCAGAGCATGGCATGACTCACATTCTGTAAGACCACCTGGAGAGCCAGATGCCTGCTCATAGCCTGATGACCTTGATGGTCCAGTCGTTTCCAGTCCCATGTTCTTCCATTCCTTTTGGGGATTACTGATGTTCCTAATGGGGAGAGTCTCTTCAGGCATTTGCAGTAGTGGCCACAGAAGTCCTTCACTGTGTGTTCTTAAAAAACAAGAAGTAAAGTTGCTGATCACAGGGTGCTGATGTTCAGATAACTCTGTGGGCTGTCTTTCAAAAGCGCTTGAGTTTGTGACATGAGCTCTGCTCTGCAGTCAGTTCCTGTGCTTCATCTGCAGTGGCTTGATCCTCTCCAGGCTGCTTTCCAGGAAAACAGTTGTCTTTTAGTTGAGCAA
Organism: Lanius collurio; assembly: GCA_020086605.1. Classification (NCBI taxonomy): domain Eukaryota; kingdom Metazoa; phylum Chordata; class Aves; order Passeriformes; family Laniidae; genus Lanius; species Lanius collurio. Next base: position 39,243,435 of record JACBWW010000002.1, on the reverse strand, counting down.
AATGCATGCTACTCTGTTTGCTCCACTGTACCGGCTCTAGTCCAGAAGCTTCAACAATGCATTTCATTTACTTCTTGTCCTTGGAATTGATTCTGGATTCGGTGCTTGAAGAGTCTTTCTACTGTAGCAAATCTAAACTTGTTTTGTCCCCCAGCCCCCACTCGAAGGGGAGGGACTGTGCTCATTCGAGCTGTTTAATTGCAATACCTGAATTCCTTGAATAACTCTTTTAGACTTCAGAGTCTGAATTTTCCTAGTTGCTAGATGCTTTACAGGTACTTCACACTTTGAATTTGGGTTCTAGGTGTTGTGGATGTTTACTTTTTCAGGTAATATGGAAGCCTTGTTTTTGCATAGCTGTGCTGTTTATTGCTGAGGATGAGCTGCCCTGCAGTGGTTTTCAACTGTGTTAAAGGGTTTCCCTTAAGAGGTGGTAAAAATCACTGTTTTTTTCTGCCTTCACAATAATTCCTTTTCTCTGCTGCATCCACTGTACCTCCCACCTTCATTTTGATCTAATTACTACCAGGGTTGAGCTCATCAGAGCAAGCTTTTTATCCACTGGTGACTAAAAAGGGAGAGTAGACATATCAGGGAACATGTATGAGGTTAATTTTGTTTGAAGTTTATCCTGTGGGAGATGCTGACTTCTTGATTTATTTGTGCATTAGATAGATTTACTTATTTATTTATTTAAGATACCTTTAATTTCTAGGAGGAAATACTACAAAAGAACAAGTTTGCTTCACTTTACCAGACTGAGCAGTGCTCAAGCTGTTTGTCAGGCTTAATTGAGGAATCAAGCTGAATTAGTTATCACCTTAGTTAAATGCTAGTCTGGATGTTGTCCAAATTTGAAAACATGGATGTAATGAGACCCTGAAGTAAGTGCACCTGTGCTCCCATTCAGAGTTTTGCATGATTATCTCTTGCATGCCCTCAGCTATAAAGCAGTTGGAACAGTGTTTCTCCTGCTGGTTTGTTGCCATTTGTAAACATTTAAAATTTTTTGGTATTGTATTACTTGTCCTTGTGTCATTGTGTGCTAAGTCATGGTGTGTACAATGGTTTTTATCGAAACCTCCCTGCCAGCATGAAACAGGCTGTTCATGGTGGATTTTGCAAAGTTTAACATCTGCAATTTGTCTGCTACAACGCTTTTCACTTCTTCTTCAGTTCTGTAGTCATAGTACTTAATATTTAAGTGCTTTTCAATAAAATCCTTCATGACGGGTTGGCTATTCCTTCTGCTGCTTTAGTGCCAGTTTGTAGTATTTGAACTCTAGTTCTGAGCACTGTTGTGTGTTAATTCCTCTTCACCAGCAGCAGTCCCATGTGGCTCATACAGTGGTTGCTACAGCCGTGGAGATTTGCACTGGGCAGGAAACAGCTGAGGTTTCCAATTTGGTATTTCTGTAGAGCCTAGAACAAACAACTTGTATGTGATATGCACATTCTAAGTGTATACTTGTCTGTCATAAAACCTTGTGAGTGCATTAAAAAATAGGAGAGTAAACATGTTCTGTGTTGGGTAGATGGTTCTGGTATTGGTAGATACATTTTGACACATGCATGTGGGTTTGCATTCTTTATTTTTCTAGTTGGAAGTGTCCTTGTCCTTTGTGTGCAGTGCTCCTGATCCAAAGTCTCATGAAGCCTTTGCACTTTAATTCAGACTTAGTGTTTTCTGTCTGTTCACAAAGCACAGGTGTCCCTTAAGAAAACAAAGACTCAGACACTTTCTGTAAATCATTTATGTCACCTGTGCCACAGTGTCAGGTAGAGCTCTTCAATATGCATTTGGGAGAGATGGTAGGAGGCAGATAGTGCTCCATGAAGTACATTGCAATATTTTGTCATCGTCTTTGAAATTGCCCTACAAAAAAGGGCAGTAAAAAAGAAATTACTCTGATTTTGCATATGGAAAATTGTACACAATGCCATCTGCTCTTTCTTGCATTTGTGACATTGTGTGAGTGATCTAGCTGGCAAAGGTAAACTGACACTAATTTGTTTCTTTATCTAGACTCACTACTTTGGCCTTTGGTTTCTCAGCAAGAGCCAGCAAGACCGCTGGGTTGAACTGGAAAAGCCTCTGAAGAAGCAGCTGGACAAATTTGCCAATGAGCCTTTGCTTTTCTTTGGGGTTATGTTCTATGTGCCCAGTGTTTCCCGACTGCAGCAGGAGGTAACAAGGTATGTGCTTCCCTCTGTTCACAGTATTGCAATAGAGCTGGGAGAGAATGGGTCTGTGATAGAGCAACTGAGAGAAATAGTTGCTCTGTTTCTGGCATTCAGTATTTGCTCAGGTATCCTCTGGTTATTTCCTTTCCTGATGATTGCCCAAATGGGAAAAAATGGGAGAAGTCACCATTTGATTATGTCTGCTTGGGAAGAGGAAAAAAAAGTTGTCTCACTGAATGATTGTGCATGATCAACTGCAGGGAAAAAATGGGAGCAATAGGTATATGTTTGAAAATCTGACATAAATTTAAAAAGGACCATGGTGACCATGGTTTTTCTTCTGTAACTTTCTGCTGATGAAAAGGAAGCCACAGACAAAGGACCTCTGTATAGACTTTTAGTTTATTATTCTTAAGCCTACGTGTGCTTTGGTGAAAGTGAACTTTGGCATTTTTTTCCTAGGTTTTGCTCATCCCACTCCTGATTTTCCCTTATGCTTCACAGAAAGATTAAAACTGTTAAGAGGGCATTAGTCCTTTAATTATGATTAGGGTGTACCTTTGCAAACAACTTCAGTGGGAATTACTCTTTTATTCAGAGCCCTGTGCTGCAGTTGTAAAAATACAACTGTTTTCAGGGGCTATTTTTGTAAACCACATCACTCTGTGGTCTTTGCACATCTGTGCTATATTGAAATTTATTAATACAAAAAAGAGACTGAGAAGAAAAAAGCCCACCTCACTTAAAAAGGGGTGAAATTGTTTTCTTTTTAACCAAAATTATTTCATTTATCTAGTCTAGAGCAAAGTTGTATCGGCACAACCAGAGGTAAAGCCTGAAATAAGTGGGTGAAGGCTTTAGGGGGGCAGAAGCCTTGCCACTGAAAAAAACCTGCTGTTACTGAAAACCTGGAATTCAGCACATGGTCATAATAGCTAAGAAAAGGTATATAAATAGTGGAGAAAGAGTGGCCTTAATTCTAGAAGATGTGCAAGACAAGAAGCATTTTTTTGTATTGCAGATGGTGTATATTAAAGGATCTTTATTTGACACTGAACTGGAGAGTTGATGTTGGTAGGATGTGAAAAAGTTGTTTCTTGAAATGGCAGCTGTCAAGCCACCCCTTGACTACTGTGTGTGCTGAATTCTTGCCAAAGAGTGGGATAAAAGCATCATAAAACGTCAGTTTCTCTGAGAGCAGACCAAACACCGATGCTTGTCTGTATCTGTGTGTTCCTGCTTTGCACACGCTGGGAGAGGGAGGCCTCAGTACCTTTTCCTTCAGAATTATTTTAATGTGCAGTCTGAAATGTTGTGTTGCTCAATTTGTCAGCCCAATCCTGGCCTAGTTATGTGCAAGGAAGCATTGTAGCTACTTGGATGCTATTATCTCTTCAAGCTGCAGCCTGCAGTGCTGATTGCTCATTCACAGCTCACCTGCAGAGGTATATTTGCTCATTCTGCCTAGGTTGGTAATAACAAAGCATTTCAATGACAATTGAACTTCACAGCACTCTCTATTAGAGTGGCTGCTGAATTGTTTTTCTTTCTGAAGTGATTGATAACATAAGCTGCAGAGTCTTATAAGTGCCTTTTATGTTTCTTTAAATGTGTGTAGCAAAGCCAGCAGTTTCCTAGAGGATTTCAGATATAGAATAGCCTGCTAAGGTTTGTTTGTTTGTTTGTTTCATGGGGTGGAATTGCTGCACTGTAGATGGTGTGATGGCAGCAAACCTTCAAATGTGCAATAGGCAGATTCATGTTTGAAGCAATGGTGGGGACCTGGAGGATTCTTCTGAAACAAATGGTCGGGAAAGGCTTAGTTTAAAACCTGATTAGATGGACAGATGGATGTGGGCTTGTAAGGGTTTTTTTTTGGCTTTGTTTACTCTTGGTAAACTGATTAAACATTTGTTTTTATTTTGATTCTGGCTGGTTCTAGGATTAGACTTGATCATGACACGATTACATGTGATGTTGAGGTAGGCACTGGACTCGCCCACTCAGTGCCTGTATATTTGACTTAAATTTAGGTACAAATGACAAATCTGTCTGAAATGCAGAACTTGTGATGAGACACTTCATCCCCTTCTGGGAGGCTGCAGAACCACCGCAAACAAACCCAACCCCAAAACACAACCATCACCAAAGGCCAAAGCTGCAGAGGTGGTGACAGTACTGCCAGCAGTGAACCTGTCACCTGTGTAACCTTCTCTAAGTGGAAACATCTCCAGCCCTGAGCTTGCCTGGCTGTGTTTGGAGCTGGAGGTGCAACCCATTTCTCAGCCTAAGCTTTCAGTTAATTGTAGACTTGAGGGTTTCCAGGGTTGATTAATATTCCTTGAAGATGATGAAGTCTTCTGAGAATGCTTCAGCAGACACTGACATAATGCACAAGTATTCAAAAACTAAGGAGTTGGTTTCCTGAGCTGGTTTACTCTGCCTCTGATCTGTAGGATTATAGACTTGATACCTGATTTTGAGAAATTTGTCACCAAATTGAATATTCCTTCCTGTTCCTAGTGACTGCAACCTCCCGTGCCTCACATACTGTCATCACAAAAAGGGAAAATAGTCCAAGTTTTTCAGGCTCGGTTGGTTGAGAGGAGCATTACTTAGAGTGTTGGTCACTGGTTCTAAGGTGGTGTTCCTTAATAATCTTATTTGAAAGATCATCTGACTCTTCGAAACAATATGTGAAGCATTTTGTGTTTGCCTATTGTTTGGTGGTTGGGACCGACAGGAAGAATCCTGTTACCAATAGGACAGTATTTACAAAATTTTAACTCCTTTACATCTTATCATTACTGCTGGAAGTAGAAAATGCTAACTATGCCTCCAGGCCCCTGGATTTTAACTGCCTGCAGGTGTTGGTAGTGGTCAGGAGCTCTTTGTGGTTTCTCTGGTAACCTCCTGTATTGACAAGCCGCGTGTCAGAAGGAGGCAGAAGTAGGGGTGAGTAACACTGCTCTGAGCACTGTGTCCGCCAGTGCTGGACAGACTCCATGGAAACCTGCCCACATGCTGGGAGAGGAGTGGAATAGCAGTGTAATGTGGAGTCACTGCTGTCTCTCACAGGGTGTCACAGTGTGGGAGGGTCAGTTGATCTACTGAAGTGAAATGCAAGCAGCAATTGCAGAATGGCTGAGGTTGGAAGGTATCTCTGGAGATTGTGTGCAAGGTCAACTAGAGGAGATTGCTCTAGGACTATTTCCCATTGGGTATGGAATATATTAATGAAGGGAGACATTCCACACCTACTCTGGGAAGTCTAGGGTGTTCAGTCACCCTTGCCATAAAGAAGGGGGGTTTATGTTTAGAAGGCATGCCTTGTATTTCAGTTTATGCTCAAATGACCTCATAATTCCAAATTGTGGATGGGTGCTGAGTGGGTGAATGGGTTACCTGGGCTGGCCATGTAACTGGTTATTGAGGACCTGTGGAGCTGCAGGCACCTGTCATATAAACACAAGTATTGCCATGTCTTCATGTGGGATGCCTGTAGCTAATTTGTGAGAGGTGTTTCTGATAATATGACAGACAGCCTGTGGTAAAGAAAATAGAAAGATGAGGCTGTCAAAGCAGTTTATTTAGCTCTTGAGCTCTTTGAAGCCAACCTCTGAGACCTGCAAGAAAAGATGAGGCAAAGAGTACTCTGGGGAGCACATTAATTGTTTTAGTAGGTCAAATCTGACTCTGGCTTGCAGTTCTTTCCTTCTTTGCTAGAAAACTGACACTTACCTAAAGATGAAAGTATTAGTGGTGTGGGGTTTCTTTTCTCTTTGGATGAAGTTAATCACTGGGACAGGGTAAGAAGCACCTGCAGGACATTGTCAGTCTTGTTCAATTCATGGTTTTGAATGCAAGTGCTGGGGCTTCTTGGGGTGGTCATGTTTCCTGACCTGTGATGGACACTTCCCAAGGATGTCCTAGGGAAATATACAGAAAGCAGACACCAGTTGTAGAATGCTTGTCTTTTCTTTCTGGTAGTGGCCATGCCATAAATATTATTGCTATGTCTTAGTTTCAGTGCAGTAGCATTGTACTGTTGGCATTAAGCCTTCTCCTAGGAGAGTTAGTTCCTACCCTCTTATTTCCCTACTCTTTCTACTCTGCTTCTTTTCTCTTGAGTTGAGGCCCCCATCTGTATATATATATATATATATATATATATATATATTTCCTGCTCTTAATCCTGTCTCTCCCAAGATCTCAGTGACTGCAGCATCTCCCTGGCTGCTGGTCATGACATTCTACTGGTGCCCAGTCCTGCACGTTTTTCATTTCCACAGATTAACTAAAACGTCATGATAATTCCTTGAGGTGACAGTAGGAGTTTTCTCCATGTTATTATTGCTACAATTTGAAAATTTCTAGAAGAGTTTGTGATAAACAGAATTAAAAAAACCAGCCAAACAACAACCACAGAAAACCCTCTTCAGACTCAATGGCAGTTACAGCAGGAGTAATTTGGGTGGGAGTATGGGGATTGGCACATTAGCAAAAAGCATTTTTCATGGAAGGCTACTTAGACAACCTCTTTAGTCATCCAGCTGTTCTCAGTGAGCAGCCATCGCAGATGGAGATGCTGCACATGCTTTTGGCATATTTAAAGCACCTGGGATCTGCATACTGTCTGATATAAAGCAGTCTTTGTGATGCCCTCTAGAGTAGATATTTGCATAGATTAGACATATAAATCTGCCTTTTATTTTCTGCTAGCTCCTCAGAGAGGAGGCATCCTTTCCAGCATTTATTTAAAAAAAAAAGTCTTTGTACAGTGTCTAAAGTAAACAAGCTTGCTTTCACTGTGCTCTTGTTCCAAAAACAGAGAACCCACACACTCCTGCGGCTTTCTGAAAATGTGGGTGCGATGCTGCTTTCTGCACAATTATCAGACAATCCAGGGCCTTTTTCTTCTCCCCCCTTCCCACAGTTCTAAGGGAAAACTGAAGTCACATTTCGCTCCCCACAGTAACTCTTTCTTAGCACGTGATCCTGCTGTGCCTCCTGAGAAGGAATAAAGGTGGGCTTTGGTCTGGTTTTCTTCTTTTTTTCCTGGAGGAAGTTTTCAGTATCTTACTGAGTGCTCTATACTCAGTGATATCCAGTGGCTTTTGTGCTGTTGCAGACTGGGACATAATCCTGGGAAGTGATAGCAGTTCCTAGTGTGGTACCCCCATGGAGCTGGGTCCCCATGGTGCTCTGCCTGGTGGGTCTGGCATGCACAAATCTAGGGAGGGACATGTTCCAGCATCTGCACTGTGCTGCATTGGGCTTCTGCCCTAAGTTCAGCTGTCAGCTCTGCATTTCCCCAGAAGAACGTGCTGTACAGCTTTCCTGTGAAAGGAAGCAGTGTTTGGAATGGGATGGCTGCACCTGCGAAGTGTGGGAATGAATGTGTTCACAGGTGGAAAATTAGAGCCTGTGACTCCCAGGCCTCTTTTCTGGAAGGTCTGTGAAAATTCAGCCTCAACCTTACCCTCTTTAAACTAAGTGAACATTTCTTTTCTCTGATGTTTTGCTGCCATGCCCTTTTCTTCACCAATTCTTGTAGCTGTTTTTTTGTTTGTCTTTTAAGGAAATACTTCTTCACAGTTCCCAGCCTTTCCCTTTCTTTGTTTTCCTACAAGTGTTAGGTGAAGACCTTTTTAAGCAGAAGTTTTCTAAAGCATAGAGAGGTACAGACTCCTAGAACTGTATGAATTTTTAAATTGTGTGAGAATAAAGTAGAGGGCAAAAAATAGTGTTTGAGTGCTTCATATTTACAGGGAAAAATGTTTTCCCAAATCTGTTTTAACAAATGCTGGATTTTTTTGCTTTCCCCTCAAAAAAGTCCTTGTTAAATGTCTTGCCTACTTGAGCTTATCTTTGCTTTTAGTCTACTGTGCTTTCTTTTTTTTTAAAAAAGAGATAAAGTTTCACATCCTCCTGTGTACCTAGCTTTTAATACAAGTTCAATCAGCTACAAATTTCTTCAAATTTCTACCAGTCACTGCTGTCTTTTCTGCTAGTCACTGCTCCTTGCACTGTGCTTTTAATTTCTGTATTAAGGCTGGATATCACATGTCCTCCTGTGCCAGCCTGGTTTTGTGGCAAGCTCAGTGAAGTGGAACTCTTTTGGTTGCCAAGGACGTAACATGTACATGTAACAAGTACATGAGGCTGCTTTCCTTTTTATGGTTGGTCACACCTGCAGCTTGTGGCTGCAGAAGTCTCTGTGTGTACTTTTGAGCTCATGGTAGTTGGTTTGGCTTCATTGTCCAAAATAATTATTTTGAATATCACACTGTGCTGGAAAAAACAGCACAATGTGTACAATCAGATTTGTTCCAGACGTCCTGGACTGTGCTTGCCTGAAGCAAGGACTGTGACTGGTTTGTGTGGCTGTGCTTGTTACTACACCTCAGATAGACCCACAGGATTTTTTTGGTGCCAGGGGTTCTCAAAAATGTACTGACACTTAAAAAATTTTCTGTGAAAGTACAGAAGAATAGCATGCAGGATGAGAGGAGAAGAGAGATGCATGGTTTAGTTGAGTGGATTGGTAAATGAGAGAGAACTGAGGGATACATGGCAAATAGGAAGGTAGAGTGTTTGAAACAAAAAAAGTCCAGTTTGGTCTCTTGGACCTGGAGATTTAAGTCAGAATTTAACCCTTCAGTGCTACTGGTGTGTAACAGAGTGGAAAAAAGTTTAGTTTTCAGATAGCAGAAGTCTCGCTGCCTTGCCTGAATTTGTCTCTTCCTAGGAGCCTTTTGTCAGTTTGTGTTTACAGTGTGCTTACCAGCACATATTTTTGGAGCATGCTTGCTGTCTTGGAAAGATGTTATCTGGAGAGAGGCTGTGTAGTTTCCAGAAAAATGATTGCACTCAATGCCTACTTTTCTGGGAAGTGTCGTGGCCATGGTGCTTGTGCTGATCAGCTCGGTCACACCACACAGGAAAAGGCCCTGACACACAGCCCTCCTTCTTGGCACCAGAAACAGCTGTGTGGCTTGCTCAGCTGGAAAGATGATGCACCTCCTCTTCACTAAGAAGCAACAGTGTTCTCTCCAACATAAATATGATATTAATGGTCAGAAGAGTCCTGTGTTTTTAACTATTTCCAGTTTAAAAGTTTTGTCAGTTCCTGTTGTTTCTTAAATTGGGCTGGACCCTTGTGTCGTATGAAGTAGTGCAGCTTCTTTCTTCTACTAGAATATTTCCCACTTTATCATTATATATATATACATATTTCTATTTTATAGAGAGCTTTGGGTCAATGGACTGCAATTTTAAATGATTCACATGAATTAAAGCAGTTACTTCTATACATGGAAGCTGTATCAAATGAACAGAAAAGGACAGGGTATTGTGTAAGAATGAGAGACCTTAGGAATGGGAGATAATTTAATCCCATGAATCTCATCAAAACTTTTGTTCTCAGCTAAATGATTTGGAGAGTCAAATCACTGGATATGTTTTTACAGAGGAATGGTGTGAAACAACTGTGACAGGGCATGGGCTGCCAGCTGACCCATATATGGTGGTACTGGTTTTTTCCTGTTTAAATAGAGGAACTAATAGAGGGTGCTGTAGGTAGCTGCTGAGTACTGAAACAGCAATAGAAGAGTCGGGGCAAGTACTAATATAAGTGTCTTATCCATGAGTGTATTTGTAGGATCTCATGGTGGGATCTTCTAGAGGAAGCAGTAGGAGCTCTGGAGCTGAAATTTTATGAATTGACATGAGGCAAATACATTTTTGCTGGAGCAGAATTCCCTTGGTTTTAGATGGCTGTTAACAGGCCACCTAAAGACCATACAGGCCCCAGTCGTGTTCAGGGTCCTCAAGCTGATGGTCTCTCAGCTGGAACTGCACCCCATCTCCCATAGCTGGGAGAAATGCAAGCTCTGGGATTCATTGCCAAGTGGAGCCAGGGAGTCCTGAGTCCTCAGGGATCTCAGCTCTCTTTTGTTGGACTAGGTTGTGGGTGGGTCATGAAGTAACTTGGAAATGTCAGGCTTTTTCTTTTTTTTCTTTTTTATTCTTTCTCTTCCCCTCTCCCCTCTTTTCTTTTCCTTCCAGCTGCAGGAATTTGGGCTCATGTTGCCCAGACAAGGGAGCAGCTCTGGAACTGCATGCAAGCTGGATGAGTCCTAAGAGCCCTGGGTGGCCACTCAGGCTTAGACAGTCTGGGATATTTGTGCTTTGGTGCTCCTTTGATGGTTTTATTGTTTTGTTTTAATTATTAGACTTTTTTAATATTAGTGGCTACTGCAGCATAAAACACACAAGGCTTGTACCTGCCTCATTGTAAACACCCTGATACTTAATTAGCTTTCATGTTGTATTTAGAGAACAGCAACAACAAATAATGTGCAGTATTTGCCTGGATTTTCTTGTGTTCATATTATTGCAGTGTATGTGTTGTTTTGCTTTTCAGTAATATTTTTGAGTTGGTTCTTTTTGGATGTGTATTTTAGTGGATGTTTAAACTTTGACTTAAAAGTAAGAACTCCTTCAAGGCAGACCTAAGATTCAACATTAATTCCCTGTTTATAAAATATTTGCTGAGGAGGGCAAACCCTTCTCCCAGCTGACTTTCTTCAGTGAATGGGGAGCTTGTTCTCTGTGTGTTGGTTATTGAAAGCTGAGCTCTTTGTGCCAGATATTTTAAGAAACTGTTGATGCTTAGATCTAATCTATTACATTATACTGTGCTTTTAGACCAGAAAGTGAATGTGTTTTCATGTGTGTGGTTGGGCAGTACATATGTAGCAACTCTAAAAAATAGTGTTGCATAACTATAAATACAGTGTAGGATACTTTCAGCCTGCATTCTTGCTTTACTGTGTTTTGAAGGCAGTGGTTGTGATGGTTAGAAATGTTGCAACAGGAATGCCTTGGTGTTAGGCAGATTCACATTTATATCTGATCATAAGGAAATAATCATAAGGAACTAATTTTATGTTCTGGGGCTTAGTCACATGTTCTAACATATTGTTTTCCTGATGGGAGCTATTTCTACATTCAATTTTAGTAGAACAGATACTTTTGGAGTAAAGGCTTTTTTTAATTGGGCCATTTTAAGTGGAAATAAGGATTACATTCTTTGGTTCTATTCTTCTCATCTAGTAGTGATAGACCATTTACACGAGGTGAGGGAGCTTCCTCTCTGGTCTTAGGTAGTCCAAGGTGAATCCTTCCACGCCAGTCATGATAGTGGAGGCATTTGCACTTGGGAAAAAGTACTTTGGATCTCCCTTTCTTGTCCACCTGGGCACATGTGCTGTTGGAGACACTGGCTGAACCTTGATGTTGGATAAGCAATGTGGATGGCTTTTACCATGGTTGACAACCGTAAATGATTTAGATTTTTAAGAAGGATTCTGCAGCTGGGTACAGTGTAGCAGTGTTATTGTCCATGCTTGTGACTTTTATTATGTTAGGCTTTTCCCTAAACTTTGCAGCTCTTGAAATGAGGTAGTGATATGAATTTCAGTCTGGATTTTTTTTATGTTCAAAACACAACTCAAACTGGATTGGTAAAGAGCCAGTAAAAAAAGGCATGAAAGATATGACTCCAATACTATGTAGCTCTCAAAAACCAGAAGGAAAAAGAACACCTAGCTTTAGCAAAGAAGTATAATTCTTCAATTATAGTATGACTTTGAGGGGGATTGGTATGTGGCCTTTGAAACTTTAGAGATGACAGTGCAGTAGTTGTGCATCCATTTCAGAAGTGCCTAAGGAGCCAGATAGAAAATGTGGATATGTGCAACAGGACAGAAGAGGATTCACTGAATCATAGAATCTCTCATATTCCAATATGTTATTGGATGACAAACACTGAGCCCAACTCCCTGCTCCTGGCAGGACTACATAAAAATGAATCATGATTTAAAGCATCATTCAGATGCTCCTTGAACTCCATCAGGCTGGTACTGTACTCAGTACTTTCCTTGAGAGCCTGTTTTAGTGACCAGCCACCCTATGGGTGAGGAACTGTTTCCTCATGTCCAATCTGATCTTGGAATCACAGAAGAATCATGGAATAGTTTTCGTTGGAAGTGACCTTTAGAAGTCACCTAGTCCAACCTCCCTGCAATAAGCGGGGACCTCTTCATCTAGGTCAGGATGCCCAGAGCTCCATTCTGATCTTGAGTGTTTCTAGGGATGGGACATTCACCACCTCTCTGGGCAACCTGCTCCACCTCACTGTAAATAATTTCTTCATTATATCTAGACTAAATCTACCCTCTTTTAGTTTAAAAACATTGCCCCTTGTCTTATCACAACAGTCCCTGTCTCACAATCCCAGTGTAAGTACTTCCCCTATGGCTGGTTCATTCCATTTCCTCATGTCCCGTTCCTGGTCACCAGAGGAAGTGACTGTATGATAGGACACGGCTGCAAACCACTGTGTTAAAAATGTGTCTTGATTACATAGACTGTCAGGACTGAACCTTAATTCCAGAAAGAAGAGCTGAGGGTCCATGAGACTGAACCTAGTACTTGAGACATTTTATAATCCTTAAAGAGAAGGAAATACAGTAAGCATTTTGAAACTTGCTTTGAAGGTCTAACCAGCTTCTGTTGCAGAAGAAAAAGTTCTTCTGCCTTCCTGCAAGGAAACAAAAACAATTTGAGTGGCCTGTATATTTATTTTGTGATATCTGACAGTTGAAATGGTGCTGAGGCTAGTAATCTGGTCTTCTGCTTTCATCAGTGAAGAGCTTGTTTTGTGTATGGAGCTGTGTTTGTATGAGTCACACCTGCTGCTTTTTGTTTCTCTGCCTCTGAGGAAGCTGTCCTCACTGCTGCTTGGTGATAAGCACTTGTGTTAGGTGGATCACTGTGATAACCTGGAGTTATCTTCTGTTTAAATCCTGCTCTTCCTGCTCTGTGGCTTTCTCCTGTTAGATTTCCCAGTGCCAAACACACACACACACACACACACACACACACGGTTGTATGTCTCTAGCTGTACTGCTAGCAGTACCCATTCCATGTCTATGTGTATTTAATGGAAAATCCATGGAAAGTCTGCTTGCATGTTCTGAATGTGTCCCTTTTGTTTGTTTTGTGTTAGTAGCTGGTTAAACAGTGCTGAAAAATTATTTTAAATCTTGCTGTAATTGGCAGTTGAACCTCATGAAAACTGCGACTTAACCTACTTTTTGGGATGAAGTGGAAAATGGTGTCCTGCTTTCTTTGAAATGCAGTCTTAAGGTGGGAAGATGAGTGTAGGGATAGTTACCTGTGGAGGGCTGTGAGCCCTTGTCACAGGAGCCCTCTGCACTCAATTGGAGGAGAGAGGCCTGAGGGCAAAAAGACTCTCCCAGAGATAAGCATCCTTCCTCGGGGTGATGGTGACAAAATGAACCACCCCCAGCATGCCTTGTTTATATATGGTAATAGCCTGTATCCAGATGACTCGTTGGTTTCTACCCCACCCCCTGCCTTTCCCATAAAAGTCCCTGTTTCTGCCCCTGAGCAGGGAGTTTTTGTCCCTGGCTTTCACAGGGGCTGCTGGGCAGTAAAAGCTGTGGAATTGCCAAATGAGGCTTCTGTCTCTCTGTCCCTGAGTCTGCCTTGGGTGATTTCACAAGAGCTGGAATCACCTGTAGCAGAGAAGTTGCTGTATTTGCTGGAATCACCTGCTGCCCAGGGAGGCCCAGCCACCGCCCCTGGAAGAGCTGTGCTTTGCAGGACCTTCTCTCTAGGAAGGTCACGGCACATCAGTGCTGACCAGCATCAGACCCCCTGCAATAGTTACCTTCTGCTTGCACAGATGGAGGCTGTGTCAAAAGTTAACAACATAGCCTTGCTAGATCTACTTCCACTTGTAAACTCCACAAGAAACCTTCACCTAGGTATTTACTCTCAAGGACTGTGTCATGCCTACGACAGGATGCAGAGATACAAAATGACAAGCAAAGAACAGACTTTGTGTCATGATAGTTTTATTTCTAAATAGAAATAATATTCTCTAGACTGGAAATTCAACTCTGATGTTTCCTGACTGATGGGAGCGTGCTGCCTTCACCATGATGGACAGGGGGTTTGCATCCTCAAACTGGGGAGGTTTCTATAAACTTAATGAAAAAGCCTCTGCTGGTGGAATGACTCTCAATAGAATCAGTTATGAGAGATTTTATTCCCTGAAGGTTCTTAGTGTATTGTTGTCTCTTTAAACCAGATAGATGTAACTAAAAGCAAATAGAGGGGTTTGGAAAAAAAGATGGTAGCTTCAATGTTTTAGTTTAAAGGAGAAAAGATAAGAAAAGTGGAAAAAGGGAAAACACCTGTCATCCCTAGCTGCTTGAGTCACAGATGTGCCCATCAGCATTTTTACATCGCCTCAAATGAAGGTGAAAAGGATAATTCCTCCTCTAGTTAGGGAACTGAGCCACTCACTGCCTTTGTCATTTAGACTATTGCAAGCTGTTTGGCTGCCTCTTTTTTCCCTCCAGGTGTAGCAGCAATGTGTGTTGCTGCAGAGGGAGGTTTCCCACTCATTAAGGAGCACTGTGCACGGGGTGGATATTCTGCTGCACCTCACACACTGACACGTGCTTTGGACTTGTCTCCCAGGGTGGTTTAAGGCACTGGTTTGGACAGATGACTGCATTACCTAGGCTGGGGCTGGTACTCTCCTGTTTGTCTTCCCATATAATGCAGTTACAGGGACTTATCAGTTTCTCCTCAGGGAAGTGCAGATTGCTAGGGGATGTAGTCCATAAACTCTTCGTGACACATGCCAATCCTGCCTCGGTCATGTTGCTACTCCTGGTGAAGCCTTAAAGAGTGAAGGTTGCTCCAGACTTCCTGTGTAATTAGTGAGAAGAAATGGGCATTTCCTCTGTGTGATTCAGGATTCCTCTGTTGTGCATCACTTTCTGCAGGTGATTCATTCTCTCTTTCCTGCTGTGTGTTTTGAAAAAGGAACTGTGGATCATTGGTCTTCTGTTTAGAAGTCCCAGATAGATGTCTGAAATTTTTCTACAGCATCAGGGTCAAGTCACTAGCAGCAGCAATGTATGAGCAAACAGATCTGTGAATTTTGGTTGGGATTTCTATCTGCTTTTTTAAATTGAGACAATGGAAATCTTGGTTACAGTAGCACTGCCAGTCTTCAATTAAATTAATTCAATGTTGAAGTGTGTACTGCAGCCTGGAGCAAACTTTTTCCCTTCTCTTATAGCTGAGACACAAACCATGGAAACTTAGTTCTAAACTTACCTTTTTCAGTGATGTGAATATCTTTATTTTTTTTGCCTTGCTGGCCGAGTATAGCACTAAAGGAGCTGCAATTGGATGTCAGTACAACCCTGAAGTCTCCAAATGTGTTTAAAAGAAGCATTTGTGTGGAGGCCCTTATGCAGCTGAGAATCTCAACAAGAATTTGGCAGAAATCTGTGTCGGAAGATGGCAGATTCCTGTGCAGTGAGATGTTTACTGGGTCACTGTTTTATCTTTGGCAGCTGCTTTTGCACTTGATATCTTCAGCTGTTTTTGAAGCTTTTACAAAGAATAATTATTCATTTCATGAAATGGATCTATTTTACCCGCCCAACAGGGCACCGATTCACCTATTTCCCTGGCAACATCCTGTTGTTATCAGGACTGTGTTCACTTTTGCAGGGTTGCATTCACTGGGATGTTACAACTTCCTGGGCTGTGGTTTTGTTGCGTGATTTACTGAGGTGTGGGGTGACTGTTTTCAATTATTCCTTTGGAAACACTAGGGTCACTGGGGTCTCTGGGAGATGGAAGCAACCTGAGTTTTCCTGTTTTCAGCTGGCAGTGCTGCTAGTAGATGTTCCAGCAATCTTTTCACAGGAATATAAGGTGTTGTACCGACGACCTATAGATAGGCAGCAACTTCATTGTGTCACATTTCAAGCAGTGTTTTCCTATTGCCAGGACAGATTACTGTAAAAGGCAGCAGCCAATGGATTTTAACTCCCCACCAGGTAAAATTCCATTAAATCCATAGAGCTTTCTCAGACCTTGATTATGTGAGGTTGGGATAGTACTTAAAGGTTTCACTGTTAGGGTTTTGGAAATGAGCACTGTAAATTAATGAACAAAGTTTCACTGCAGACTCACCAGGGCTTTGTTTTGTTTTGTTAAGTTCAGGCTAAGCACACATTCTTCTGTAAGTTTGAACGTGTTCACTTGCTCTTTGAATAAAGTAACACCTGAATACACTTGCATGCTGCTCTGCACCCACAAAGCAATTATTTTGTGATGTGCTTCTGGATGCTTACATATGCATGCCAGTTGTTCACTGCTATATGTGCTCACTCAGTTCAGCTTTTGCATCAGTGCACAGCAGTACATTTAACCAGAAAAGCATGGTGGACTTGAGTCATTCCAGAGTTTAGATCTGTATGGAAGGAGAATATTTAAAATATATATTGAAAATGAAACAGGCCTTATGGGGCATATACATTATATTTTATTGTTTCAACTGACACAACGAGGGGAAGAGAATGGGGCCATGAAAACTCTTCATGTTTGTTTTAGGTCCAAAGAACAGTTATGCCTGTACTCAAGCCCTATTTAAAAAAAAAAAAAAATGTTATCTATTTATTTTCAGTACTGCATAGTATGAGCTGGAGTATACATTTGTTCTGGTTAACTCACCACATTTTTTTAGCATGATATTCTAACCTGCTTGGCCATTAACCTGGCTGGTTACCAGGAGAATTTTCAAACCACTGACTCATATTGCTTCCATATGTAGCTTAAACCACCTTTTCCCACAGTAGATACAGCTGGAAGGTTAGCTGCCTTGTTTTTCAGGGCAGGGAGCAGCATATTTTAAACTGAGTCAACACTCAAGTCAACACAATGAAGGAAGTAAATAAAAGGTATTTTTAACTTTTCAGGGTCTAATCTCATTTTTGCTGAAATCTAGTTCCAAATCAGGGAAGACCAACAGGGATTTTGTGTGCTCCTCTCCCCCAGGAGTTTAGGCAGTCTTCAGCATACACAGCCACAGCTTATCTTTCCGTTATTGCATCTTTGTGAGGATGAATATTCACAGCTGCCATTTCAGGGTTTTTTTTGGTTTATGCTGTCTGAAGATCTGGGGGCATAAGTTGCTCTGTGTGTGTGGGACCTGCTGTTCTGAGGATGTGACTAACCAAGTGGGAAATGGCACGCAGGCTGCATGCCATGGCACCTTAGTGAGTGCCTGTATGGAGGTGGGGCCTGTATGTGGTTGGAGTTCTTGTTCTTAGTTGGAGCCCATGTTTTGTGTCAGGCACCAAAGGACAGGTGCTGGCTAGAAGAATTGGTTTATTAGCCATTAAATATTATTTATTTAAGAAATAAATGATTATTTATTATTAGAGCAGTAGCTGCCTCTGGAGCACAAAGCTCAGGGTGAGGAGGACGAGCCCTGAAACCCTCTATGGGAAAGGGGAAGACCATGTTTGGCAGAAGGTGGAGGCAGCAGTTATAGGAGATATTGTGGTTTTGCACTCAAAAAACCCCAACCATGTTGTGAAAAGCAGTATGTGGCATTGCTGCATTTCACCTACCCAACTCAGTTCTATCTTTTCTTCTTTCTTTTTGTGATCAAAAAGGAAAGTGAAGCTAAAAAGAAAAAATCGTCTCCTGAGCTGTAACCTTTGGATCTCTGTAGCCAAATATAAGTGTTCTGCTCAGTTCAGGAGATACAAGCACATAGCTGTGCATGTTTTCAAGCCTAGTCTGAACTCTGACTGTCATGTTGAACAATAACACTTTCAGCATGTGTTTAAAACCCTAACCAAATGGATACATGGCTTTTTTCAAAGACAGAATCACAGAATCACCAGTTTGGAAGAGACCTCTAAGATCATTGTGTCCAACCCACGCCCTAACACCTCAACTAAACCATGGCACTGAGTGCCACATCCAATCTTTTTTTAAACACACATAGGGATGATGATCCCACCACCTCCACAGGCAGCAAATTCCAGTACTTCACCACTCTTTCCATGAAAAACTTTTTCCTAACATCTAACCTAAATTTCCCTTGGCACACCTTAAGACTGTGTACTCTTGTTCTGTCAGTTGCTGTTAGGAGAAAGAGGCCAACCCCCACCTGATACAACCACCTTTCAGGAAGCTGTAGAGAGTGATAAGATGTGTAGATAACAAACTCTTTGCTCACAATTTTTTTATTCTAGTGTTTGTGTAATATTTATGCTTGCATTGAATGGGGTTTATTTTCAGATAAAAATGCTAAAATGCAGATTTGTTTGCATTATGTGATTTTGTTTTGCTTTACTTTTGCAATCCCACTCCAGCCTTTATAAAGATAAATTCTGTGGTAGTGTCACTGGGGTTTTCTGGTGTCCAATTTGCAGAGACCAAATGTAGCCTTTTCTAAGTGAAAAAGCTCAAAGACAAGAGAATATGGCTTCCCCTGTTGTTTTTTGTTTTGTTTTTTTTTTTAATCTAAAAGGCATGTTGGAGTTTTGCGCTGTATAATTCTTTAGGTATTTGGATTAACTCTGATAAAATTATAGGTGGTTGTAAGGGAGTTTATTGTGCTTATAAATTGTAGTGGGGCTCCCTGTAATTTGTTATAATTAATTCAATAGTTCAAGAGTAGAAAATCAAGATCAGGTTGTGGCATGCCTTCCTTTCTTGCTAAAGCATGCCATTACTGGCCTTTTTATTTAAAGTTTCACTTTGTGCTTGTGGGTTTATTTGAACTTGGAGTATGCAAAATGCATAATACACTCTTAACAAAAAAAGTACAAGTACAGAGGATGGACCTGTTGCGGTTGGGGGGGTTTCTGTTTAAATATAGAGAAATTGGTAGATACTGTGAAGCTGCATCTGGTGGCTAAGCCTCTCATGGAAGGAGTGCATGTTTTGGAAGGCTTGTGTCACGTCTGCGGGCTGCAACAAGGCCTGGGTGCATGTCTGTGCTTGTGGCCCATCAGAAGTGGCAGGAAAAGAAAACCACTGGCAGAGCACTTCTTTCCAATGCAAGCTCCCTCTTTTGCTTCCATTGAGAATGGTAAGTGTGACACTGTTGTCCCCTGTCTCACTGCTGGGGGCTTCACTGGCCATCCCTTTAACTCTGGGCACCAAGGAGCCACAGCATTTCGATACCAGGCTACACTGGAAGCATATACTGCTTCTATGGGAGAGGTTATAGAGCCTGTGTTATCCTCCTAAGCAGTCAATATCTATTTGTAATACAAACATACTTTTCTTTAAATGCTCAATTTTTCTGCCAAAATTTGCTGTTGTTGACTTGATTCATCCCAGAATAAACACCTTATTGCTCTTAAAATGCTTTGCATTTACTTTTGAAATCGTGTGCCAGCTGTGTAAAGAACTGGAGGGGGTGGAGATCTGGAATTTTAATTGTCTTTTGGGGAATGCATGCAAACTAACAACCTTTCAGTAGTCAGTCAACTGTTGAAATGGAGGTGGTAAACAACAACTAAGCAGCACACAATTCTCATCAAGCTGTCTTTAGCTGTGCAAAGTTTCCTGTTCTTAGTACCCTTAGCCAGGAGCTGACTGTGGAGCTGGCCCTTAACCTTTGGAAGGCATTGGCCTTTGGTAGGAACCTCACTGGTCAGCTATGGTAGCTGGGCTTTCACTACGTGCCTCATTGCAGCTCACCAAGCAAGCCAGGAATCCAGGCTCTGTAGCTTGTCCTTGTCCCACAACCTGCATATCAAAATGGATGGAAAGTGACCATTGTGAAGTTAGTTTGTTGTAGCCAAATCTCTTTTCCCCTTTAACTACAATCTGTTGCTTTTAAAGACAGAGATTGAGTGATCTGGAAGTACATGATAGGAACTGTGTTTTGATCTGTTCTCCTTTTTTTTCAGTCAAATGTGTGAATGTGATGCTATCCCAGTATTGTTCTGTCTCATTAGGAAGGGGGATGACACAAATCTTTCCATGTATTTAGTTTTTAGTGTCAGTCATGTTTTCCATCCAGCTGCTGGAGGAAACCTGGATGTAGGCAGTTGGATGCTGCTTTTGAATGGCGTCATTTCTCAGTTACCTGAAGCTAACCTTGACCTACCCTCTAAGGTTGTTATGATCAAAGAGCTCTTACCCTGGAAGATGTTATGACTGTGTTTTTACTATTGGCATTGACAGTTTGAGCTTCTGAAGGAATTTCTTCCTGCATGTGTGACAAAGGCTCTTTCGTCTCCTTCACTCCTTTTTTTTCTGGCAAGTCTGCTGATCTTCCTGAAGGACTGTGACAGGGTGTGGTAGACTCATTCTCAATAATACCCTTCCAAAAATATTACCCTTCTATTAGTGGAAACATTGCCATTGCTTTTTTATATTCTACCACAAATCCCAGATAAATGGCTGTTGTCTAGAACTATGAAACATCAGACTTTGCTGGGAGAGAAGTTGATGAAATTCCAAAGGAGTGAACTAGAAATGTTCTGTTTATCAACCCCATCTAAGTTTTTAAAGTGGCAAAGATGAGGCATTAGCTCTGTATTACTATGACATCATAAATCTATATATCTCTCTTTTTTGTTTTTAAGTGCCTTTAGATTAAGATGTGCTGATTGAATCCTTGCCTCCAAAATGTGTTTCAGCATGCTGAGGCTCAGAAATCATAACACCATGTTTGCCAATATACTGATATTGCATCTGAAAAGACCAGTCTTGTCTGCCTGTCTGCCTTCCTTAGCATATAAAATCCAGCCCAAGTTTGCAGGTCAGCTTTGTTACAGTATATTGAGTGACCCACATGAAATAAGCAGCTTCCAGTAAGTAGTACTTGGGATTGAAACTTGGGAACAAAACCTAGATCTCCCAAATCTGCCTTGGATTCCTGCCCAACTTTACATGAGTAGCTTCACCAACCTCAGATATTCTATAAAATTAGGCTAATCATCGTTAATACATTAAAGCATGTTTTTCTCAGGAAAGCTACCAGCAAGAGTTAAGTAGTGATATGATTGTCTCAAATATGTAATAAATAAATAGAAATCACTTTTTGGTCATTATCAATGAGTTTCTTTGGTTGCCCACTGAATAGCTGAGTCATTGGCTCATTTACCTCAAAGGCTTAGAAAATACATCCTAAAAATAAAAAAAATGGGTTTCTATTTCAAATGTAGCATATAGGAAAGTAACATGGAATCCTGTTGCTAAATAGTATCAAAGCAGGTTTTAAGGTGTGAGGTGAACAATAGACACATCAATATCAAAGTCAGTGCTTAAAATAATTTTAGTAAATGATAAAAGGCCTCTGTTCTGGAAAAACTGCTTCCCCTGTGGGCACATTATTGCATAAGTGTACATTGCAGCATCTCTCTTCAGAAATATATTACTATACTAGGATAGTCTCAAACGAGCTGACTCGGGCTGTTGTTGTGACTCAATGAGACTTTTATTGTGTTCCTAATTTTAGAAGATCATATTGTACTCTAATTGCAATTTTTTTTGAAGTTGGAAAAGAACTGAAGTTCTTGAGCTAAACCACTTGTGGACCAATCTGTTTCTCCTTTAAGTCTTAAAGGTTTCTTCTTTTGGAGATACGAAATGGTAAAGCAGTTCTCTTTTCCTCCAAAGAAGTTAAATTACATAGTTATGCAGTTATCCAATAGATAGGCTTGATGCCAAAATGGTACCTAATGAGTTATAAAAAAGTTAGTCATGCCAGTAATTGCATCATTAGAAATGATTGTAAAGGAGTTGTACCTCTTGGGTAACTAATACATGTTTTGTAGCGCTTTGTTTGTTTTGAGATACACTAAAGGTAAATATTTATTGGTATTGGAACTGTGATGTATTTATATTGGCTTGAAATTTCCAAATTAAACAAACTTATTAAAAATAAAAAGAAAAGCTTTTTAAATTTTTCCTGCTGCATTGGAGATAATGTGTATATTACAAACCCTTCCTGATGTACAGAGAAGTCAAGTAAAACCAGGAAAAATTAACTAAAATCCAGACAGGTCACGATGCAAACAGTATTAAACATTATTAGCTCGATCCTGCCACCTTTTTGTATAAAATATACGTTTAGATTGTAAATCCCTCGGACAAAAAGAATTTTTTGTTGTGTTTCTATGCATTTCCTAGCACAGTTTGATGCTGCTTGATTACTAAGGCTAGTAGATCTGATAATACTGTGTAGTTATTAAGGTAAGGAAGTATTTGCCTTGTGGTTCTTTGTGAAAGTCACTAGTAAGAAAATCCTGAAGATGCAGCGCAATTACCCTGCAAACCTAACGCATATTCTTACTTTTGTAAACCATCCTTTACTTTCTCTGCAAAGATCTCACTTCTGATGTTGGTTTGGCCAGGTTCTGTGTAGCTTGTGATACCTGAAACGTTGGTTGTTGAGGAGAATGGAAACCAGGGAAATTGAGTGATTTTCTGCATGTATCAAATAGCACCAGGGGTTTTACATCAGATGAACAGTGGTGATGGAAGGGTGCAATGAATTCAGTGACACTGTACAAACACCCACGTTCTTTCTTGAAGTGACAGGAGAACAAATGTGAACCCTGGTCTTGGGGCAGACCAATGGAGAGTTATTTGAGCAAATGAAGTTTCCCTGCATTTATGCTGCTGTAGCAGAGTCTGAATCTGGGTGTTGCAATTAAATTTTAAAACAGTACCCTTATCTCCTGCTTGCTAATACCATTGGGTTTTGGTGGGTTTTTTTTTTCCTTTCATAGTATCGATTGCCAAAATACAGATGTTTATTCTGGTGTTGAGATGTTGTCTTACAGTCATCCAGTTGCAGCTTCTTTACAAAAATGTGCTTTTTGATGCAATACATGCAAATATACTTTTAATGTTTTGTGTGTTGGCTAAATAGAGTTGTGGGAAATGATATCCTTTTAATGATGGCTTTGTTCAGACTTGTTGTCCACTCCCATTCCCCTTGGAATTAGCTACAGGCTGGCAAACTGCAGTAGCCTTTATTATAGTGAATACACAATGACTCTGCTAATAATGTTTAACCCAAAGTGAGCAATGAAGGTGAGAGATTTCAGCTCTAGGCTGACATGGCTATGGTGGTGCCTTTTCTGCCCTGCTCTCCTCCGGTATGCCAGAATGGCTTTGTGATTAAAGCTTCATAAATCTTAATTTTGAATTTTTTGTTTTTTATTGTTTGGGGGTGCAGATTGCAAACTTCTCTTTTGTTCACTTTCCATATGCTTTCCCAACTAAACCACCTAATAGAAGGCTTATGAAATGCATGTTTTTATCTGCTGTCCTGAAACAGCTTTCTTCAGTGAATCTATAGTGGAAGTATTTTTAAAATGTTTGATTTCCCTCAAATTATAGATCTACTTTTTCAATCCAAGTGAACAAAGAGTAGTCTCAGTTAGCATAGTGGTATAATAGCAGCATTTAATTTAATTTCGGATGGAGGAGCCTCAAATCCCTGACAGAATGTGGGCCAGTTGCTCCTCTCCGTTGGCTGGGCAGGGAGCCTGACCACAGTTTTGCAGCACGGCTGAGCCATGCATCTGTGGCTAGTGGAGTTATTAGAGCCTTCTAGTGGAGCTTCCTCCAGGGTATCCTCCTCCTTCTCTGCCTTGACAGTGGAATTAGCCACCCCAGTGCATGCCTGGGGAAGGATTGTCCCGGTTCATGCTTTGTTTGGACACCCTGAACAGAGGTGTCAGGGGACTCTTTAGGTGGGTGTCACTTGTCACTGACAGTACAGGGGTAAAGAGGAAGCAGGTACCTGCCTCAGTTTCTGCCTCAGTCTTCTTCAGATTATCTTGGCAATTCCACTGAAACAGGTGCCAGAGCCACAGTGGGTGATTGCATTTCAGTGTGTTTGCCTGTGAAAAGTGACAACTTTTTCTCCATGAAATTTTTTCCCTGACAGTTACACTAGTTATTGTCAGAGCACCAATTAAATACATCCCTTAAACTCTTACTGCATGTCAATCTACAATATGTAATAAATTCTAAATTCACTGGGTAATCTTTAATGTCCCTTCCAACCCAACCCATTCTGTGATTCCATAATGTTGTAGAATATTCCTATTAAGATTTTTAACTGTGACCTCTTCCTGATGACCAAGTGAAATACCTGTAAATGGGCATTTTTCTTAGATTATGGATGCTGTCTGCTGTCCTTGTGAGTGTGTAACTGTGTTTGTGAGTGTGTAAGAGTGTGTGTAAGAGTGTGCATGTCTGAGCGTAACAGTGTGTCTGAGTGTGAGTGTGTGACCGTGTGTGTGCACACGTGCATGCTCTTTATTTGCCTTGACTTTTCTAACATCTCTCTAGGGTACGACCTATTTTTTTTTTTTTAAATTTTGGAGGCTAGTGGTCAAAGAAAGTGTTGGGGGAAAATTGTGGAGACAGCTCTTGAGTATTCGGCAATGTCCAAGGCAGACAACAAGCAATGTTTCCTTCCTTGCTTACACCATATTCTGATGGCAAGTCAAATGGCAACTCAAATGCCCCAGCAATGTTTCTTTTGGAAATCTAGTTCATAATATTTGATACTACAGTAACTGCATTGGCTTACCTGAGTAATTCTTTCTGTGATTTGTCTGTAGTTGTGTGGACACTGGTTGAAATCATGGCTCCTGTACAGCTGGTCACATTCTCGATTTCTCTGCAGCTAGGATGTCACTCTAAGAATTTTACATTGCTTTGAGTTCCATGTAGCCTCTTACCTCTGTGTTTGTTTTAACAATAACTTTATTTTTATGGCAGATGTGGATTTTACTCTCCTTGTAGAATATGGAACTTGTGTGTATGTGTAGCATGGACCCAAATAGCTGCTTTTGGGATTACAAGTCTTGAAGACCAAATGAATCAAACACTTGCTCACCTGCATCATTGATAAGCAGCTTAAGTCAAGCTTCTATGAAAGCATGCATGTCTTCAGAGCTGGGATTTGGTTACTGCAAAGGAATAGAAAGAAACTGATTTTTCTCTTGGACCGAGCAAGTGTGAAATGTGGGGCTGAGGCATGGGGCTCAAGCTGGGAAGCCGTACACTTTTTAGCCTGCCTCTCTGAATCAAATTTCAAAATCCCCTCAAGTTTTAATCTTCATTAGGCTGTGTGAAAGCCAAATCTGAGCATTTTAAATCAGATTATATTTTTCTTACTCCTCAACACAAACAGTAACATTTACAAGCATAGTTAAGGCAGCGCAGTTCTTGTTCCGTGGTTGATGTTGCAGTGGTTCTCCTTTCTGCTGGGACTGGGAAGGTGACACTCTAAAACAAGGCCAGAACAGTTTCTTTGCCAGGAGGTTCAGAGGTAAGGTCAGATGTGGTGTGCTGGTTGTAGCTGAGCCCAGTTAGGAGTTTACTGCCCACAGACTTTGGCTGCTGTTCACTCTGCCTTGCAGAGCTTGCAGTCTCTGGTACTGCCTGGCATGCTGGTGTACCATTTCTTTCTATCCTGGTTTATCTCAAGAAATTCTTTCTTAAATCTGTGGCATTTTAAGTGGGTGCCTCTGTTTCAGGGGGCTAGTAGGATATGCAGTAACCTCTGAACCTGATTCAGCTGCAGCCAGGCTGGTGTGTCTGCTCACAACATGAAAAAGCCCATTTTTTGAGTTTTGAGGTTCCTAATTTGGGTCACCCAGGTGCATCTGGAGGCTGGGAGCATGAGACTGAATGCATGCATGGACCATGTTAGAAGCTGTGTTTTCTTGGTTTGTGTGTCGTAGTTATCCATGCATATGAAAAATGCCAGTTATAAATAAACCTTTTATATGGGCCATAATTTAAGTTAAATCAGCAGACCAAAGTGTACTGCTAAAATTCCATTTCTTCAATCAAAATGGTGACACTGGAGCAACAACAGTGGAAGCAATATGGAATAGCCCTTTTTTTTGCATTGGAGGTTACATGGTCTTCAGTAACCTCTATAAAACGTAAAAAAGAGATAATCTTAGCAGATGTCTCTCTTCTATGTGGTCTAGGCAACACAAACTTGAACTTTTCATTTTCCCTTTCACATCCATCTGGAAGCACTGCACAGGTAGGGATCATATGGATTTGTTGTGGTAATGTGGAGCTTCTGAAGCCGGGTACAGACCTGCTGTTCAACAGCCTGGCTTGCTTGGTGTTTTTTTCCTTCCTTTCCACAATCTTTTTTTTTTTTTCCTGTGGGAAATGTGCAAGCTTATAGATACTACAATTTGTGCTTTTCTTTCTTTTTTTTTTTAGATATCAGTATTACCTACAGGTGAAAAAGGATGTTCTTGATGGGCGGTTAATATCCTCATTCGAGCAGGGAATTCGACTGGCTGGTCTGGCAGTGCAAGGTAGGATTACATGAGCCTCTAGCCTTTGTCCAGCAGTGGCTCTTTTGGTTTGTCCTCTATCTTGACTGGGCACTGAGGCCTTGTATGACTCCTGCTCACAGCAGCTGGTTTTCCAATTGATTCCAAAGTGCATGTGTGGACTGCCGTGGATGAAACACTCACAAGCCTCAGGCAGGGAATGAGGGACCACATCACAGTGCTCAACTTTCCTATTTCTAAAATTCATGCAAGCGAATCTCAGCAAAACTCCAGTTCTTCCAGTCCTGACCACGGAGTACTTTGCAGTAATGAATTTGCTTCACGTTCTCTGGTTTGAAATGCAAATTACATCAAAGAGCATGGCAGCAGCTTTAATTTTGCCTTTAATTAAAATCTCATTTTGCTGTGTAGTGCTATATGAAGTATGAAAGAACACATGACCGTAATTGTTATGTGAGTTATAAGTTAATAATAAACTACTTCTTACAACATGATTTTTATTTGGAGACTCCTAAGGACATCAATAAAAGTCAGATCACATAATGTGTATGTGCAGGAGAAGAAGCCCTGTATTTGGATAATGTATATTTCAGTCTATCCACAACTGACTATGAGAACTTGAGGCCGAGTTTCAGCAGTTGTGTTCTCTGCATGCTCTCTGATGAGTGGGAAGGGGGAAGTGTATGCATAAATAGCAAACATGAGGATCTGATTGTTGACAATTCAAGGTTCAATGGAGAGAAATGCTAATGTGGTCTTTTTTTAGAGCACTAGAAATGCTGGCTTTGTATCTTTCATTTTTGTTAAAAATTGAAGGGAAAATGTCTTGTCAAATCTTGAAATGTTTGCCTAATAGAGGAAAATATATGTATAAGATTCCATAATTAATCTTTTAATTTAGGTAAATGAAGATTTTTCCAGTGTATAAGTTAAGTCTGAATAGATACTGAATACGTTTCGCTGTGCTTTTGGAGCTTTTTCCTAATTTTGAGAGTGAGTCAATCCTACTATTCCTGAGGTTGTATTACTTCCTTTGTCCTTTGCATGTGATGCAACCAAAGGTATTTGAAATACTTATTTCTTTTAAACTTGCAGACTCTGTTTCATGCCCATTTTGATTTCTTTCTGTTTATGTTAAAACATAACTCTGAGGTAGAAACAAAATGAAACTGCATTTTTGGCATCCTGCAATATGTGAAATTGTCCAGAAGCTTTGGAAGAATGTTAAGATAAAATGATTTATGGTGGGGATTTCCAACTCCTATAATATGAGAATCTTGTAGATGGTGTTTGATCCTGTTCAATTAATATAAAATAAAAACCTCCTGGTAAGATACTCTTTTGATATAAGCTGTTTTGTATTTAACAGATAAATATAGATAGATAAATATATGTTTGGGGTTTTTTAATGTAGTTTAGCCTTTAGGGAGCATTTCCAAAACTCCATGGTTTCAAGGACATTTAGACAAGAATCCTCAGCCTGACATATGAGTGAATGTGAGCACGGAGAGGAGTATCTTTTGGAGAGATGTAGAAGCAGCAGAAAAGTGAGTAGAAAGGTGTAGGCCAGTCAGTTAAACCAACACAGTGCCTTGTGCTTTTCCATTGGCTGCAGAAGGATAAACCTTCCCCCATGCTGGTTGTTTACAATTTTTAATAAAATTGACTGGATTTTAACCTTTATAGGCTGTAAAATTAATCTTTTGTTCAACTGTGTAGAGTTGTATCAGAGGTAGGTTATATTTTCTTTCTTTTTGCCTGGTCAGAGTTAGAAATGTTGGAGAAGCAAAAGTGTCCACGATTTTTAAAGAGGCTGAGCAATCCCAGCATTTTTTTAGTGGGGGTATGAGTTCAAGAAGGCTGCAGAAAAACAAACTCTTGCTCTCCTGATGGTTAAGCACTGCAAAGATCATTATATTAGGGATCAAAAGAAAGAAATTAGTTGTTAGCTGTTACTTGATCTCTGGTAATAACACTATTATTTTCAGACCTCCATGTTAAAAGCTAAAGTACAAGCAAAAATCTTTGTGCTGGGCTGTGGCTTCAAGAGAACTCGCCCACTTGAAATTAAGCATCTGTGCTAAGGTTGAGTGTGGTCTTAACATGTGTGGAAAGTGCCAAAATGAGTAATTGTGTTGTTTTTTTCCAGCGGATTTTGGAGACTATAATCAGTTTGAATCTCATGACTTCCTCCGAGAATATGTCTTGTTTCCTATGGTGAGTTCCTTATCCCTCTCTTTTGTGGTCTTTGTGAATAATTTCTCCATGACTCAGAGATGGCTTTGTTGATAACAGAGTAAAAGCAGCAGTGCTGGACTAGTGGAAGCAAAATTTGCTCCCCAAAACTCGATTGCCGCTGAGTGATTCTATGCTATGGAATGTCATCCCATTTTCAGTTCCAGTTGAGCCTCCACTAGGAAAAAGTGTCAACAAAAGAAACTTACGTCTTTGAATCAAAAAAAGAATTTGCAGCTATTTTAAAAGGTATATATTAGCACCACTGTGATATTAGCAACATGGCACATCAAGGGATATAAGGGCTGCTGCTGTAGTAAATGTTGTGTCATGGGACAAGCCACACAGCCATTTCTGAAGAGAATGTGGATTTACATCAGCTGACTGTTGCACTGAAGTGAAGCCTGAATCAAGTCTTCTCCAAATGTTCTCCAAGGACTGTGCTCTAAATTTGGGTTACATTTGGAAACTAGCAAATAACTTGAATGCTTAGGGAAGGAGTTTAGATCACTAATGATGTTGGAAATCTGGTGACAAATGCCAAGCATTTGCAGTCTATGACATTGAGCTTCTCGGGGAGGATGAATTAGAGAAGAAAACCAAAACAAATGCCTACTGAAGCTAAGGCTGGCTTTGTCTCAAATGAACAAGTCCATCAGCATGAGTATTTAGTGTAAGCTTCATAAATATAAAAGATCATGGAATTATTTCTAACTGGAAAAAATATTTGGAAGCAGGGTGGGGTTCCCATGCCCTGAGTGTAGCTGCCTGGAAGTTAAGGCATCTGGTTTCCCTCTGCAATTAGTGGAGTGGTAGAGGGAGAATGATTCATCTCACTGTAATTTGAAGGCTTGAGAAGCATTTCATCCCAGTTACCCATGCTCTTTTGCAGGAACTGCAGTGGACAGTTTGTTCTTAAGTCCAAAAAGATTGTGTCTTGAAGTGAAAGTGCAATTTTGAGCCACTAGACAGTGCAAAACGACCTGAAAATATTAGAAGGAAGAAGGGAATGTACAGAGATCTGAATATGCTTTGCATGGAATGTATGTGTAGAATGTGTCTTCAGTATTAACCTTTCACTAATAAACTTCTGTTATCCTCTCTAGTGCAGCAGAATTTCTTTGGTAAGCCATCTTATCTATTGATAAGTAATTGATGATCTGTGTGTAGTTGATGGCTTATGAAGTCGTGTATGATAGCCTAAATGGGAAAGAAGATAGCTGAAAATATATATGGAGAAAAGTGCTGTTGTCAGGGTGTCGCTTTGTAAATGAACTTCTTCAAAGTTCTTTCAATACAAAAAGAATGAATCAGAGTGTTTTGGGTTGGAAGGGACCTTAAGGATCATCTAGTTTCAACACCCTTGCCATGGGGAGGGACACTTCCTACTAGACCAGGTTGCTCAATGCCTCATTCAGCCTGTCCTTGAACACTGCCAGGGATACACTGGTGCTAATTTTTGTTCAGAAAAAAAAATTAGGGGAGGTTTTAGGTCTCTGGATGAGCTTCCAGGTGATTACTTTCTCTGCAGTTCAGCAATTTACTCTTTGGGCCCATCTCTTCGAACCTCTGTTTTTGTGTCAGCTGCCTCCATGGTGGTGTGGTCAGCTCTCAGAATTCTGTTTTGCATGTTTACCATCCCTTTGTGGTATCTTGCCTTTCATCCATGCTGCTATTCCTAAATTTAAGAAGATCAGCAGGGTATCTGCTTCCTATGCCTTCAGAAGCCTACTCTTAAATCAACTGTTTCTCTAGACATTTCTTTAACTACTTCTCTTTGCTCTTCTGGGGAGGATGGATAACATAATAGTAAATACTTCTCTACAGATTCAGTAATCTGCTAATTGCTGCAGATACAAAGTAGTCCCTAGGCAAGCTGAAAGATTTGAGTGAATTTAGGGCATAGAGTAAGTTGCTATAGATTCATTAGTGAAGTGAGCTTTTGGATGAGGGAGGGGCAGCTGCGTTTGTGCTGTTTGATCTTGCGAGGCTACAATGTGTGTCAAATGGCATTTCTTCAGCAGTGAAAAGAACAAAGTTATGTACACAGTACACCCCACAGGTGTGTGGCTGTGCATAGGCATGTACCATGCCATTTTTCATCAGCACGCTACCACTTTCACATTTTTTTGTGGCAGAAGCAAATATCAGAGGGGAGGGCCCCATTGAGCAAGAGTGTATTTAAATACATTACATGCAGCCTTAAGGCTTTCTTAAATAAAAGTAAGAACTTTGAGGTTTTGCAAGAAAGTTTTTCAGCTTCCTTTTTTTTGGCCTTGAATTTATGAGCAGACTTCCTTTATTAACTTGCTCCCAATTATTTCAGAATTATTTCTACCGGACATTATTAAATTTGCAGAATACAAAAATTTCTGCTCAGTAGTGTGTTGCAAGCATTAAGTAGGTTTTAATGCATATTTGCAGAGGTAGCAAAACTTTCAATCCCTTTAATGTGAGGAAGGGGGGAACCTGTATATTGCAGGACAAAAAATATTCATTAATTCATTTTCCATGGTCTGTGTATTATTTTGGACTGTTTTTAAAAGGTATATATTAATTTGTAAATTTCCAAGTTTTTAGAGATTTCTTCAGTACCTATCCAGGAGAAAGTCCTTTATCTGTGCCCTGTATTCTGTTCTCTATTTTTGAATAATAAGGACCTTACCCCTATTTTTAACAGTATTGCTTTACCCTCCCAAAAAAAGTTAAAAAAAACCCCAGAGTTTTATGTTCTTCTCACACATTTTCAGCATCCCATGCTCTGAATTTTCAGTGTGGTCAGTCACAGGTTCTCTCTTGGGAATAACCTAGAAGAGTGTGAACAGTAAAGTCTTGAAACATCTATTGTCATAATTTCTGCCTGCCATTTTATCCTCTCTCTTCAGTTGACTAGTTTTTGATGCTACTTCATGTTCTTACAGGATTGGACTCAGGATGAAGCTGTCCTGGAGGAGCTGACTCAAAAGGTTGCTCAGGAGCACCGAACTCACAGGTGAGCTTGACATGATAAAGTTTGTACTATTTTTTAACATTTTTTTTTGTCATTGTTCTAGTACTTCCCTGCCTCCCCATGCATTCCTGGCAGTGTTTAACTAGCTTATCTTCATGTTTCTATTATGCTTTGTGTCACTGGATTTTTAATTAGTCTATCACAAAAGATTATCTGCCTCTTGTAAACACAAACTGGCTGAGGAGCTTAATCCTAAATAAACGAGCACTTACACCCTTAGGTTTAATGAGCATGTGTAACACTACTTGTGCTATGCAGTAGACTCCTTTCTCTTTTTGATTTCATTTAATTCCTGATGGTGAAAGACCCTGTGACTTGATCAGTGGCGATCCGAGGGCCTCTTTCAAGGGGAGTGGGATACAAATGCTCTCAATGGAAATGCAAATAACAGGAATTGTGTTTTAAGTCTCATGCAGAAGACACAGTGTAGTGTTACTAGTTAATGAGCTAGGAGTGTGTGCATTGGTGCTTCAGTAAAAAAACCTTCTTTGTGAGCAGGCTTCTTTCATGTTGTCCAGGTGTTTCAGTGGTGGAAGTGTTCAAACCTCTAGAGTGCTGTTATGGGAAAAATGGCAGTGCCCACATGTCATATGCAATAGGAATATTATGTGATGGATGCTGCATTCCCCATTACATGAGAGAAAGTGGTTGTAAAAGGACAAATAATCTGTCTCTGAGTCTAAGGCCATTCTCGGTTTTGAGTATCAATGCAAGCCTGGGCCTTTGATGCAACCAAAGGAATAGCTTCCAAGCTGGCCATGAACAGGCCTGGTTCTGTTCTCTCCCTGCCATGGGCTGCTTGTGTGATCTTGGTTAACTCACAGACTTGAAAGGAAAGATTTCCCACCTGCTGTGCTCTATAGTGCTATTTCTGCAACACAAAGGGCAAATACTTCCTCTCACTTCAGCAGGTAGATCGTATTCCACCTCCCCTCTCCCAGATATTTGTCTCGTTCTTATATTTCTGTTTGTAAGCTGTGGTAAGGAGGAGCAAAGAAGAGAAAAATTATTAGTGGCCTTCTTTTGGAGCAACCTGCAATCTATTCTGACCTGCTTTTGAGAATTGAAATCTGTTTGAATTCCTGAGCTGTGACAGGAGCGTGTATAGACACGTGTGTAAAAGTTTTCAGCTGGTTTGTTCTCTCTTATGAAAGAGAATCTGTTCAACTTTTGGGTTTAGTGCCTGTTTTTGAACAGCCAACTTGAAAACTTTTAAGTCTTTTTATGAAACTCCAGTGGCCATGCATAATATTCAGGCAGATTAGCACCCCTATTGTACAAGTTGTCTTTCCAAAACTATCCACAACCTGATGGTTTCATAAAGCCTGGAAAAGATCTGATGTGTGCTTAAGAATCTGAGTAATGAGATCACTTCAGTTTGTTCCTCCTGTGATTTGAACTGTGCTTTTACCTGAGTGACATTTAGTAAAATTTCCTCCCTTGATGATTATGATCCTAATGTTGAAAGTTAGTTTTGTGTTGTGCATTTCTAGGCAGCATCTCCAATGTGTCTTCTCAAGTGGTTTGTGAAACTCCCTTTTTTTTTTTTTTGCTAGTATTTGTGTGTGTGATATTGAACTATTTGCTGCCTTTTGTTAATCTAATTGCAGTGGCATTACAGCAGCAGAGGCTGAGCTAATGTACATCAATGAAGTGGAACGTCTGGATGGATTTGGACAGGAAATTTTCCCTGTGAAGGTATGTTAGTGTATATTATAAAGGAACCTCTGAATCAAACGATGCAGAACTCTGCAGCAACCTTTGGACTGTGTGCCAGTTGTGTTTCTCCAAAAGAGACAGGACTTGTTTAACTGCTCCAGAGGGTGAAATGACTGCTGGTAGCTTGAATGGAAATTGCAGTATGAGGGTTTAGTAGGCCTGCAGTGCTAATTCTCTTCCATGAAAATCCTCCTCACAGAAGAGGTTGCTCTGTGCTAGGGCCTGCTCTCTTGGGAATCAGAGATGCTCCTTGCTTTTCTTTCATGTGCTGTCTATGGGAGAGTGGCCAGGGCAAATGAATCTCAGCTCTGGTCATCTTTAACAGGATAAGAAAATGAGACCTTTTCATGTCTTTGTAAGTTGCTGCTTACCAAGCACTAACTTCACTTTTCCTTTAGTTTCTTATATGTGCACACAGGTCCTCCCTACATTTTTAATAAGGGGGAATTTCAGGGATTATTTTGCATTTGCAGTCACTTTCCCTTCACTGGAAGTCCCATTCTGCCATGGATTGTCTGGATATGTGGCCTTATGGAGCACATGCTGTCATGATAAAGTTGTGCTGAGAAACCGAAAACTGCTGTTCCCGGCATGACCCATTTCCCTTTGCTAACCTACCCAGCCACCCTGAGTAGGGATTGTGAGTGGTTTTCCTGCTAGTTAAAGATAACTTGGAATTTAAAAACACAGCCACACACCAAACAAAACAAGCTTCCTGCTGAAGTCAGAATTGATCCTTTGATGCCACTCTCAGAATTGTCCTAGAGGGAAGGAGCTGAATGGCAAAAAACTTTACACCCACCGGACAAAATTCTGGAATGTTTATTGCCAGTGAATGAAATGAAAGCTTTCCTCAAATTATTTTGGAATAATGCTGCATGCTACCGCAAAAGATTTCTGTGTTGGAAGTGTCATTAGATATCACTGCATGTGTCAGTGAGATCAGTATGGACTGGGTGCTCTGCAAAACGGCGGGAGGGGGTTGGCCTTGCATCAAGGAGGAGCATGCTGGCCTTGGAGACAAACAGAACTGCATTCAAAGGGAAAAAGAAAAGATTTCTCTTTTTGTCCTGGTAGAAGGTGTTATTAGAAATATGTGTATTTCTTTCCATATAGGTATTTGT
Source organism: Lanius collurio (assembly GCA_020086605.1). Taxonomy (NCBI): domain Eukaryota; kingdom Metazoa; phylum Chordata; class Aves; order Passeriformes; family Laniidae; genus Lanius; species Lanius collurio. The sequence goes on along the minus strand of JACBWW010000002.1, from coordinate 39,208,927 downwards.
ATGTATATATGCACACATGTAGGAATATGTATTTGTATATATACAAATACATACATTTTCCCCCACACATTCCCAATCTTTTTGCTTTGTAAAACTCCCCCTGCACAAGGCAGAAGAATATGTTGTCCTCTCATCAGACTAAACTGCTGACTCTCTGCTGGCTTGTGGATGAATTGCCATCCATGGTTTGTTTACAAAAGATCTAGCACTCCGTACTTAAACAGGTACAGATACTCCATTGTTGCCTTCTGAGGATCAAGCACAGCAAGGCCAGGAGAACAGCTCTGATCTGGTCTATTAAAATGCAGGGGCACCTGATAGTTTCTTGTGCAGGCATAGTGCATTAGCTGCCATTCTTTCTAACCACACTTGTGGTGTTAGCATGATTTCTATTCACCACTTTAAAGTGTGAATCACGATATATGCAGCTGAGGGGGAACTGTTCTTGCTTGTTGATAAATGTAGAAAAACCTCTTTGTCAACAGTATTAAGCTTTTGTAGCCAAAAAAAGGAAAAGGTTTTTCTTAAGAAAACTGATTGCAAAATGGATCAGTAGCATGTGGTTTCCAACAGAAGCCTACAAGGAGACATGGATAGGTGCAAAAACAGTAGGACTTCTTAGAGTCCACTGTTTTTGCATTGTTTTTATGTGGTATGTGCAGCTGAATATTTAACCCAACAATTGAAAATCAATGGAGGATGTATCTGCATAGAGATGGAAATACTTCTTGGGGTGACATGCTGTGAACTTCTACACAGAGTACTTAAAGAAGGAAGTGTGAAGGGTAGAGCTTTTGAGAGGGATTCCATCTCCAGGTGTGGTGTTCTGAAATCTCTACATGTTTTAACAGATGTCTGGAGAAATACCATGACTGAAAGAGAACCATTGCTTTCAGTATTTCTATGGGCTCTAGATAGCTGTAATCACAAAGAGAGGGGAGGTGTGGGGTATTACACAATGAGTGCCAGTTTATGGTCTGCATGGTGTTTGAGAGAGGAGAACTTTGAGCTCATTTAGCCTTCTTCTGTTCTCACTAATCAGCACAAAGAATCCCCTTTAGTGCTAACTGTTCTGAAGTAATGAAAATCTGAGTCCAGTCAAGCAGCAAAATATAGGTTAGTCCTGCATCCACACTGAAGGTCTTCTCTTTGGTACTTCAGCATGCATTCCTATACATGTATTGGCCAGTTTCTTTATTAAATTAAATTTATTATCCTTTCTCTGCAGGATAACCATGGAAATGACATACACCTTGGTATTTTCTTCATGGGCATCTTCATAAAAAACAGAATTGGAAGGACAACTGTGATTTATAGGTAAAAATGACAGTCTTTTGTATTTAAAGTGAGTTTCTTTCCAGAGCTCTATGTGTGGGATTTTTTCCTCACATATGTGACTGTAATAGTGCTAATCCTCTAACTAAGAAGTAGTAACCTTGCTGTTCTCAGGATTGGTCTCTTGGCTCAAAGAGATTAGATAAAGGATAATTTCTGATGTCTGTGAATGGGTTGGATGGCAAGAAAGTTGTAGTAGCCTGTCATGGATCTTGTTCTAGTTTACAAGGCTTTGATCTCTTTTCTTTTCTTGTCTTTATGTTTTCTTCTTTGATGCTTCTGAATACAAATCTGGTAAACCTCATGGTTGGCAGCCTGAGATCTCAACACTTCTGAAAATCTGGTTGCCACATTTAGGTGCCCCACTAAAAAAAAAGTTGAACTTTCTCATTCCATGATTTTGAAAATCATGGCTGGGTCACTCTATTGTTTCTTCTACTGTTTATTTTGGTTAGGAATAATGACTTATCATTAACTTTCTTTTGTGGGGTTTTTTTCCGTATGAAAATGTTGCTAGAAATCTACATGGTTCCAGGGAGGACAGTTTTGCTCTTCTTTGCTACTCTTCTAGTGGGTAATTTATCACTGTTGCTGTTTACTTGAAGTGGATTTTTAGTAGTCCCTGTGATTAGAGTAGGAATTTCGTGCAGCCCAAAAATTGTGTTTTTCGAGGCGCATTGGTTTTCAATCAATATCTAAGGCTTATATCAGACTGAAGCTGGAATTTTTGCAGGGGGGGGTTGCCTTAAAAGGGCTTTCATTAGCCAGCTTAAAAAATGTTAGTGCTCCCTTTTCCACATAGCTGATGTTTTGCACGTGCAATTTTGAGAAGAAACTAGATAATCCTTTAATTGGGCCTGGTGACAACAGCAAGAAGTTTCTTTACATGTAGAAATGAGAGTTGGTGCTGGGATTCTTACTCTTTGGAAATATGCACTGCAAGCATCCTGCCATGACATGAAGAGGAATGCATGCTGCAAACAGAACAAACAAGTCCTTTCCATCCCCGTGGATTGCATGCAATGTACGCAAATGTCTGTCAGCTATTTGTAAGAAGATTATAACTCAGATCTTGGGCAACCTGACAATTACTTGGGGGGAAAAAAAAAAAAGATTGCAAACATAAAGGTAGAGTATTAATGTGCTATGCATAGCCTACATAACCATGTTGTCAAGTTGACCTTCTTTAGCAAGAGTTGGCACTGAATGAAAGGTAGAAACAGCATTTGGGGAGGAATGGCACTTAAAATAATTCTAGTACATGTGGTTAAAATCAATTGGTTCCAAAATGCCACAGTTCAGTAAAATGTTTATCATTAATGTGTTTTCAATGTGTCTTCTGTTGTGAGTCTTCAACTTCGTGTTTTTAAAGAGTGCTTTTAACTCTCCTGCTTTGGGTGAAGAGATGAATATCCTTTCCCTTTTTTTTTTTTTAATCAGAACATGAATTCCTAATTTTCCTGACCATATTTCTTCACCAAAAAGCCGCTGAAATTCTTTCCCATAAAATGAGACTGATGTTGACTAAGGGATTCTTACTGTGTTTGTGAAATGTTTGAATGTATGTGTTGGCAAACTCTAATGCATTTTTTTGACTCTGCAGGTGGAATGACATTGGGAATATTGCTCATAACAAGTCTTCAATTGTTCTAGAGTTGATCAACAAAGAAGAGAATGTCCTCTTTCACACAGTAAGAAAAAGATCTGATCAGTGTCATCAAGAAAACTATTTATGTAAAAATAAACCTTTAAAATTCCACTTTCCCATAGAGGCTCACTTGCATAACACCACCCTCCTCACAGTTCACGTTGTACTTTATGCAGAAAGTGAAATTAACTTCATTTAGGCGCTAATTTCTATATTTTCTTCCAAGCATCCTGAAATATGCTATGCTGGGAAGTCTGCAAAAAACTGAAGTGCTTTTTGAATGGCACAAATACAGCAGCATAAGTAGAAATTGGGCACGAGCTACTGTGTGTGCACATACTGGAACTTAGAAGGCCATGGTGCTGTTGTGTGCTGTTTAAAATCACATCTCCCTGAAGCAAGGCCAGTATAGAAGCTGGACCAGCAAGCTTGAGCCACTTTTTTGTTGCTTTTCCCCCCTACTGTGCCTTAGCAGTGACGTGGCAGTGTAAATGCACACCACTGGGTTTCAGTAATCCTATGCCTTGAATGCTCTTGAGACCACTAGATGTGTTCTTGGGAGCCAAATTCAGTACATGGTGGACACCTTACCAAGCATTCCTGCAGCTGGATTTAAAAAAAAAAAATTTGTCACTTCGTGGTAAGAATAACAAATTAAATAATTTGTTTGCCTTTTTTTTTCTCATTTTTAAAGGACGATCTTGAAAATGCCAAATATATTTCACGTCTGTTTGCATCAAGATACAAGTTTTACAAACAGAACAAAATCTGCACAGAGTGAGTACTCTTGCTTCACAGTTGTTTTCTGACACCTTGCTTTGGAATTGATCTGAATTTTGGCATGTCTGGTTTTGTGTAGTTTTGGGATTTTTTTTTTTTTTTTTTTTTTTTTTTCTTGTAACGTTTGTCAGTTATTTTCCCCTTTCCCTTCTTTTTTTCTGTTTTGTTTTAACCAACAGCAAGAACAGACAGTTGAGAATGAAATTTCATTCTGAGCCTTGTGAGCTTTGGTGCTCTGCAAACAGCCAAATCCTACAGAGTCTTGAATCGAAGGCCTTGGTGTCTGCTGTTGGTAGCCCAGAGTATTGGTACAAACTGAAGTGAAAGGTGACTTATGTTACCATGTCAAAATGTGAGCTGTAGTAGCAAATGCACTGCCCATCCAGCAGCTAAGGGCGCTGTCAAGTGCAGGTTGTCATCTTCTAGTTTAGGCAGCATAATTTATCTGCCTCGTACGTGTGCTGAATGAGGGAGGACACCTGGGTGCATTAATCTGCATAGCTGTACTGCCACAACGCAGCAGAGATTGTAAATCTAAACCTGAAGTCTCCTTTAGGCTCTGGTTTGAGCGCTTTCTTAGAAACTGGCCTTGAGCTAGTCCTCTCACACAGGTGGATTCCTTCTAACTGAAGGAGGAATTCATTAGGCTTTAGCTTTAATTCAAAAGTCTGTTAGCTGAGATATTTCATTTACACCAGCACACATTTTCAGATTGAGATAAATTTGGCTTTCAAACGGTTAGAGTTTTGAGAAATTTTCATGGTATGCTGGATGTCTATAGCAGAGAACATTAAATTCTTGCAAAACTTACTATGAAGAAGTCTCATGTCTATCAACAACTCTAGTGAGAGCTGGACATCCCATCTGTTCAGCTAGGTAATACCATCTGTTGGAAAAGAAAGCCAAAATGATGAAGGAAGATTGGAAGGTGTTTCACGTGTGCACATGTTACATTAACATATGGTGAGTTAGAGCACAGGAGAGTCCAGTGAGGTGAAATCCTTTGAGTGATCTTTTCACTTACACAAAAGGGATGTAGATTAGATTTTGCATGGCACTTAAAGTTCTTGGGAGGTGAGTGGAGGACCAGAAAAGACCATAGCACCATATAATGGATTTCAATAGTCCAGTGCTAAATTCAGTTGTAGTGGTTCCAGAGGAATTGAATTCAAAGGGAGCTCCTTAGTGTTTCCCCTGTGACAGTCAAGAAAGAAAACAAAATACCATAGTGTCTCACCTCGGGATATTTCACCCTTTGAAGCTGTGTGATGGGGTCAATAGAGAGGACTTGATGTTATCCATCATAATCCAGACTGCAGAAGCAATAGCTTTTGATCATGTTTCTTCCTAAACACTGAACCATAAGTATGTGGGTCCCATGAATGGGGTGTATAAAGCAGTTTCATAGACAACTTGCAAATATTTGGGCTAATAAAGGTACGGAATGTCATGAAGTCAAAGAATGAAATAACAAGTTTAAATATATTTTTGTCATTAGAACTGCTCTCCTTACCACAGTCTCATGTGGTATAATCTTGTGTGCTAGAGCCACAGATACTGATGACAGCCTATGCCCATGCGTGTTTTCTACCCAAATAATTTTCCTGCCCTCTGTGTTAAAATGATAGTTTGTTTTCCTGCGTGCCTTTCCTCTAATCGCACATAACATCATTCACCAGATCAGAAACTGTAAGAGGACAAATTCCACCTTTCCTCTCTTCACGTAAGCACTATATTTCTACCTCCTTCAACTTGTTTCTTTCTCTTTCTCGTATTTTTTTTCCTCCTACACTCCTTATTCCTTCCACCGCACCTGGCTGCTCTAACATTGTATGTGGCTCTCCTAGTATTGTCTAACCAGTTGGTTTTTTCCTTTTCTTCCTGATCTGTGTGCATTGCTTTGGAGTGATTGCTGTCAATTTCATAAAATTGTCCTTTTTTAATGTTCACATTAAGTCATCTGAGAATGTACCTGTGTGCCATGTTCAGTTGTTTTACTTAAGAGACTTGTTTAATTCATTTTAAACCAGAATTTTTCTTTCTTGTGTTTCCAAGTGAGCCAAATAGGATAATGAACAAAAGGCATGTATAGTTTGGCATGGGAATACTTCCTGTATTTAAAGGAGAACCTGAGTTAATTTCATTTATTCATTTATCAAGATCTCAGTAATGAGCAATACAAACAGATTCTTCATGTGTTGTTTTCCCATTCATTTTTGACTCAGAACTGAGATATTGTAGTTTCTATCATTTCTCTTTTTCCTCCACAGACAATCAAATTCTCCTCCCCCTATCCGACGACGGCCAACCTGGAGTAGGTCATCTTTGGTATGTGCCACAGTGAGGTCTTTAAGAATATCTATACCATTTCTAATAGGATGAGGCATTGTGTAAGATGAACCACTTTCTAAATTTCAAATAAGCTCATTAACTCATTTCTTGTAGGCAATATCGTTGGGATGAGTTTCAAGGGTGTGACTGCCCAGATTGATTAGTTTAACTGGATAATATCACCACTGAGTAGTAAAAATTACAGTCTTTAAGGCACTGTATTTTCATTTGCCCTGGAGAAAATGAGCATCTTTTCTGCTGGAGTGAGGTTATTTCAATATGTAGAGAAAATAATCCTCTAGAAAGAATTTGAAGTATCTTGTGCTGTATGCATCAAAAACTAGTCATTACATAATGTTATATTTCACATTTCTTCAATCCTCATGTTTTTGTTTAAAGACTACTAACAATTTACCAGCTTCTTGGGTTAAGATCCTATTTTATGTGTGAAGTTACTGTTATTTTAAGTTAAACTATTAGAATCAGTCAGGATTGGGATTCAGAATTCTTCTTCCTAAATTGTATTTATTTCCATTTAACTAATCTCCAGAAACACTATCAATCTGACAAAACTGGGTAATTGTTTCCTGAAATATTTCCAAAAAACCCCCAAAACAAACGTGTGAGTTTTTTTTTTTTCCTCCTGTCAGTTCTAAAGAAACTCTTTTTGGATTAAATTTTAACATCTACCATGTCAGTATTTTTTAATCTTAATTAACAGATTCTGAATTTCTGTAACAGTAGCACTGCTGGTTCCTTAAGACAGAGGGCAATGTTACCTCTATGTAGGTTGCCAGTTTTCATGTGTGATATAGGTAATACCTACTTTGTAGACCTTTCCAGAGTGAAAAGTCCATAACCCAATTCCTGCATGGCAGAATGCTGATGTGGGCAAGTGTTTTCTTGACATTTCCCCACAGCGTGGTTACAGCTTGTGAAAATGTTCCAAAATTAAGCTTAAGCAGGTAGTGATATTAGGACAGCTTTATCTCTGCAGATCTAAAAGTTGCACTCTGTTTCTCAGCCACTGGCAGGAAAGCTGCTGTAGCTGCCTCCAGATTTCTTTGTCTTTCCATCCTTAGCTTGTTTCTAAGGTGTCATAATGCAGTATGCAGGCTATGTATCCCATTTTCTGAGAGGCATATTTACAGTATTTTTGGTATCTGTGAGTTTGGTCCCTGGAAATGACTATGAAAAACTGAAGGTGAAGAGATAAACTGCTCTTTTCATTTTGATGCTGGGGCCTCTGTTATATCACGAGGGGAAAAAGTGAGCTCTTTTCTATATTGTATATGAAAAACGGAGATCTGCTCTTTCAAAAGAAAAAAAACAAATCCTACTGCCACTTTGTTTTGAACATAAGCATGCAACAAGCTTTAAAACCCCAAAGACTCAGGCAGATGAAGAGGAAGAATGCAGGGTCATCAATTGAAAAGTGCACTGGGCACTCACGGTGAACTTTCAGCTGCCTTTTTCATAATTGTTCTGTGAACTTGTTGGAACAGTTCTCTTTGGAAGGAAAAAAAAGCCCTCCTGACTGTTGTCTGCACTGCACATACCTTCATACACCTACCTATTCATTTGTCTTGTATAGCAATAAATCAGTAGGCAGGAATGGGAAGTGAAGTGGAATCTTTGGGGTGAGGCTCTGCCACTTCACTAGGGATCATGTTCTTTGCTTTCAGATCAAGACCCTTTATATGGTTTTGGCATGGTTTCTGCTGTCTGTTTTTCCTATCAGACCACCCAGCAACGTTGGTTTTTCAGAAAAGCCCCCTCAGTGTAGGAGATATTAATATAATGGTATGTTTAATTACCTGACTTTTAAAAAAATCTGAGTGCTCATTAATTTGGATATTGTTATTCTGCAGACCTTGAGGTTCTCTTTTTTCAGAAGAGGCAGATAGGCCTTAAAAATTCCAAATTTTTTGCATATACCTTTCCTAACATCTATCATAAAGAAAACTGTCTGCTCCAAATGTGTACATTCCTAGTAGAAGTCACTTCTCTTTCTTTGTGCTTTTCCTCTGCCTTCCATTTGTTAGGCTTTCCAGCATCTTGGTTAGTTCCAGCCTCAGCTCCTCTACTAAGGTTGTCAACAGCAGTCTCCAGGTTGCTCAGTGAGCTAGGGTTTTATACCTTTGGAAGTTACTCTCGTAGCAGAAATACTTCTTGTTGTTTTCCAACTCTGGCTTAACACAGCTATTTTGTACGCAGGAATTCATACTGAGTTCAGTATCTTTGATTCTCATTCCTTCTCACCATTTACATAGAAAATATAAATCTTGCTGCTTCTCCACCTGCTAACTTGCATAGTGCTCATTTGGTGCATGTGCGTGCAAAGGCAGATTATTTGGGGTTTTTTTGCCTTGGGTATCCACAGAATTCCTTAATTTTGAACTACTTGAATCAGCCTGGATGAAAAGTCCTTATTCTGCTGTTAAGGAAGACACATTCATGACACAGGAGAGTCTTCCTTGTCTTTCTGCTTGCTTCATGTATTGAAATATGTTTTCATAAACTTTGCTCAGTAACACCAGACAGGACATTGCAGTGCAGGTGGCAAAGTAGAATTGCAAAACATGTCAGTTTAGCAAGGGACAAAGCTGGGAAATATGGCATCAGCTCTGATTTATTTTTCTGGAAATGATCCTGCTGATTTCATGCTGAGTTGCCCCCTCTGAGACTTGCATTAAAAAATTTGTTTCAGTGCAGATTCTTGGAGTAAACTCAAATTTATTATCTAGTAATTTATGGAGTTATTTTAAGCCTATTGCTTGTGTAACAGTGTCCTAAGTCCTTGAATTTGTTCCATTTCTGCTCTTGTCCTGATCAGGTGTCTGTTTTGTTTGGGTTTAATTCTTCAAAGGGCAAGAGCTTTTAATAAAAATGTGAAGAATTTTAAAAGAGCTGAAATGGTGAATGTTGTTTTCTGAAGTGGTTGAGCTTAAAGGAGTCTTAACTGGTCAGCTTTGGGCTCTGTAACAAAATCTAGCAAGCAATTTACAAAAAGTTATTTTCTGTTCTATAAGGAGCTGCCAAGACGTGTCTTTGGCTGGGTAAGAAAGAGCAGTATTCGGTGGAAAGGGCATAGAACCTTTTTTCCCGTTTCAGTTACAAAAACTGTAGCAAATGAAGTTCTAATTCTTTTTTTTTTTCCCTTGTGCCTTTATTTCAGCCAAGACAACATCCTTTTATACTGCCTCCTATGCATGTCCAGTGTGGAGAACACTACACTGAAACGCATAATTCACAAGGTACTTAGAGCATATATTTTCCCTTTAATGTACTTTGATTTTATGTGTATTCAAAGCAGCTCCTAAGCTTTATGTCTAGATTTATAATGCCATCATGGTCAAATGGGAGCTGCTGCTGCAGGAGAACTAGCAGTTTTGTAGTTAATGTTGCAGTAAGTCTTCTGTTTGAAGTCCAATTTCGGTTTTCAAATTTCCTTAAAATATCTGTGTATGATTATATGGACCTTAAACTTGGTATTCCAGTTCAGTGAGCTGAAAAAATAATTTCTAAAGGGAGTATGATGGCTGTACTCAAAGGCAGTGCCAGCTGGGGCCAGGGAGAGAAACTGAGTGATGAAAAAGGAGACAGCAGAAAGCTTTTATTGTAGGAGAAAACAGAATGTTCTGTCCAGGAAACTGTATTTGTAGACAGTCTTTTCTGCTGATTTCTCACCACCATCTGCCTGCACTGGTAGCCTTATGGACACAAGGAGGGTTAACTATTTTTACGCCCATGTTTGACAAATAAATTCTTTAAGAGGTTGTGCCAGGTTACTTTGATCAAGTCTGGGAATGGAGCCCAGCTCCTAAACACCTTCAGTCTCACACCCTTAACCACCCCACCTTTTGGAATACACGTAGCCAGGTCTGTTAGGCTGTTGTTCTTTGCAGCTCATGAGAGGTAGAGCTGAAGTGCTCTCACAAGCAGAGGAACTCTCAATCACAACTGTCAGTGTTTTGAGGTTGTGGGATCTGACTGTTTTTAAGGTAGAATTTGCTAGGTTTTGAAAGGAGCCATTCAGTAGAGTTCCTTGCATACAGCAGACGTGACTTAGTGGCTTCTACTGGTTTATTGTGAAGGTGAGGCTGTGAAGGATATTCTCAATTTTAGAAGAATTGTCAAGTTCCCTTAGGTTTACAACAGACTTTACTGTATTTTCAAAGAACTAGCTGATTTCAGAGTTTGGGGAGCTATTACGTTTTTCTTACAAGATTTTCAACAGGGACAGTCTTGCAGTGAAGTTGTGACCCAGGATATGATCTTTACTGTCTTGATTGCAGCAAAGATATGCTTTGCTGACGTATTTAACATTCTATAGTGCATCTGTAGGGTGGTTTGTTGTTTGGAGTTTTTCTTTTTTTTTTTTTCCCCTGAGCTTTGATCACCCAACTGTGTCATACTTCAAAACCGTTGATTGGTCTAAAGTAGGATTTCCAATTTCACAATCTCAGACACCTGTGTATCAACAAAAGAGACAAGAGAATTTTTCAAGTTAACTGTATGCTCGCAGCGCTGGAGTTTTAAGGTGTTGGCAGCAGTGAACCCTTCCATGATGCTGAGGGAGGAGATGCCCCTTTACTCTTCCTTGCCACCTCAGGCAAAAACACTTCCTCTCTTTCCTCTTTCATGTTTCCCATGAGGATCTGAACTACTACCATGTATTGCTAAGTGCTGGGAGTGTTTACGTTCCCTGCACTTGTGTGCTAAGCTGTCTCTGTACTCTGGTGCAGACTGCATTTGAAGTTTTGTTAACAATGGATGAGTCCTTGTGGGTTAAAATTGTCAACATTTCTCTCTCTGCTCTACACAGATAGCATTTTCCATGGAAATGAAGAAACTTTCTACTGTAGGTCTCAGACCAGTTTGGATAGGTGTCCAATGGACTTCAGCTACTTGAATGGTAATGGACCCAATGGGAGTGTATGCAGTGCCCACAGCATGAACTCTCTCAATCGCTCACAGAACTTCATCCAGGCATCTCCAATGTCCTCAAATCTGAGCATCCCGGGAAGTGACATCATGAGAGCAGACTACATCCCCAGCCACAGACACAGTGCAATCATCGTCCCATCTTACAGGCCAACTCCAGATTATGAAACTGTCATGAGGCAAATGAAGAGAGGAGTGATCCAGATGGATAGCCAAAGTCAGTCTTTGAGGAATCTCAATATTGGAAACACACATGCTTATAACCAGCCAGAAGACCTAGTTTATAGCCAGCCTGAGATTCGAGAGAGGCACCCTTACACAATCACCTACGGCCCCCAGGGGGGTGGCTATAACAAGCCTGTGGCCCCGTCTGACCAAATGAACCCTAACAATGCTGCTCAGAATAAGACAGCAGCCAGTGCCATATCCCACACGGTCAGCACCCCAGAACTGGCCAACATGCAGCTGCAGAGCAGCCAGAGCTACAACACCACCCACATGTTAAAGAACTATCTCTTCAGGCCCCCGCCTCCGTACCCGCGCCCGCGTCCGGCCACCAGCACGCCCGACCTGGCCAGCCACCGGCACAAGTACGTCAGCGGCAGCAGCCCTGACTTGGTCACTCGCAAGGTCCAGCTCTCGGTGAAAACCTTCCAGGAGGACAGCTCACCAGTGGTGCGCCAGTCGCTTCAGGAGGTCAGCGAGCCCCTCATGGCCGTGAAGCATCATGCGGCGGTGAACAAGCGCCACAGCCTGGAGGTCATCAGCAATATGGTGCGTGGGATAGAAGCCATGGCCTTAAAAACTTTGAACGCTCCTCTGCCACGCAGGAACACTTTGCGGGAGCAGGTGCAGCCAGAAGAGTCGGTTCAGATGGGGCACGAGGTTCAGCAAGTTCCTCATTACCACCACAAAAAGACATTTTCCGATGCCACAATGCTGATACACAGCAGTGAAAGCGAAGAGGAGGAAGAAACCCAAGAATCTGTGTCCCGGATAACAGCCCTCCATGAAAACATGGAGTACAGTGCTCAGCTGCAAGCTGCCTTGGCTAGAATACCAAATAAACCTCCTCCAGAGTATCCTGGGCCTCGTAAAAGTGTCAGCAATGGAGCACTGAGGCAGGACCCCATTAGCATTTCCGTGGCTGTAGCCAGGGCTAAGGCCATGAGGCCGGGGCCTTCCAAAGCCATCAGTGTCTCTCGAACTGATCAAGTGGCAATAAATGGGTCTTCACTGGGGCCCTCTATCTCAGAGCCTGACCTCACCAGCGTGAAGGAGCGGGTCAAGAAAGAACCAGTCAAGGAAAGACCCGTGTCTGAAATGTTTTCTATCGAGGACAGCATTATAGAAAGAGAGATCATGATGAGGGTAAGTGCCTTCCTCTGCTGCGGTGGCTTCTTGGAAATTAGTAATCACACAGGTCAACTTCCATATCAGAAAACTGTTGGGTCAGTAAGCTCTGGGGAACGTGTGGGTGGGAAGCTGTGGATTTGCTTAAAGCTGGGAAATGTGATATTAAGTGCCACATACAATTTGGTTTTGTGGGCTCAAGGGGGCTGATCCCATGCACTACTTGGGCTTGTCTGTTTCCTCAGCTGTGGCTCTTTGGCTGCTGACCAGACCTGTGTCTGACCCAGCTGAGGATGCCACCACCCTGGCAGCAGTGCTGGCTGGAGGTGGGTGGCAGGGCAGGCAGCCAGGGACGAGGAGGCTGATGGTAAAGCCACCCTTGATGCCTGCTTCCCTTCAGGATTTGAGGGCAGGGCGAGTCTGGAATGTGTTTGCTGAGATGGGGGGGAGGTTGTGTTTTTGGTACTGATGTTTTATTCCCCCTTTGCAAGGATGTCATGTGAAGTATCACATAACATAATGGCAACTCAGGATTTTTTTCAAATTATCTTTAATTCCTTTTCCTGCCTCTTTATGTAACATAGTTGTCTGAATAAAACCCTGGTAGCTCTAGAGTATGGATTGTCGGTTTTGCCAGTAACTGAGGAACCGGATATCTAAATAGAGAAGCAGCAGATGTAGAGACTGTGTGGTTGGGCATCTGGATTGTTTATTTTTTTTTTTAAATGCACTCAAGTATGAGAAATAGGGTTCTGTTAGACTTGCAATGAATTTAAAATAAGAAGTATTTAAAGGCAATGACAGAAATACAAGGGGTGCTTATCACTTAGTGACCTACATATGTAGCTCCTTCAGTGCTGTGAGCAGTACAGATGCAGTCACAGAAGCCAAAGTGTATGCTGTAGTTATTGTTTTCAGCAGTGAGGTCTGAAACAAATTAATAAAACGTCCAAATGGTCCAAAGCAGAAAAGAGTTTGTACTGTATGAGATCAATAACTTGCTAGATTTAAATGCTACTGTATATTCAAAGAAATTTTCTAAACATGTTATTCTTGTCCATTGGGCATCCTTGTGCTGATGTAATTGTTAGCACAAGCTACTAAATTGCAACATAGAGACTGAATTCAGTCCTTGCCAACTCCTAAACTTTAAATTTAAATTAAAACTTTAATGTAAAATAGATACATGACTTTAAAACATAATTTTTCATTAATGAATAGACATTAGTATAACAACAAGCACGCATATGCTCTTTTGATCTTCTGAGGAAAGAAAAATTAGTGGAAAGGCAGGAGCCTACAAGATTTTAGGATGGAAATGAAGGTGGGAGGAGATCTTAGATGTTTGAATATTCTTCCTCTGCAACAGCCATTCAGATCACTTTGGTCAAAAGGTCCCTTTTTTTGTTGTTGTTTTGAAAGTAAAGGGGCAGCATTAGCATTAAGCTTTTAAGATGGTTTCAGCCTAGATCAGGAATCTTGACATGAGGGGACCTTCCGTTTATCACAGAAATCAGTTGTTATATTAATGATAATTTGGTGACTTTGACATGTTAAGCACAGACTTTCTTCTCTTTCCCATTTGAAGTAATAAAAATAACATTCCCAAACAAAGGAAAAATACTTGCATTTTCCTGCTTTCTGAAAGTATAAAAAGAAGCTGGAGTGGGTTTGGATATTTGTTTTTTTTTGCTTAGTGCTCTGGAGGAAGCCAGTGGTGAGGAAAAAGCTCACAAGGTTTTGAAAAATTAAGCCATTTACATATGTCTGAGGGCATTCAGGTTCAGTAGTATGTTTCTAGGAGCTGAGCTTGGCCCATCTGGTTACCACAGCTTCCATATGTGTGCTGAGAAGCAGGCACCCCTTCTGCTTATCCCTCCTTCCAAATCCAGCAGAAAGAGCTGCTAAGGAAATGGAATAAAATATTCCTAATTTGGGTACTTCTGGAGATGCTCTGTCTTTTTTGATACTTTACTCCCAGTGGCATAAGGAGGGGGCAGCAGGATGAATTTAAAATTCATGCTCTGGTTCTCCATACCATAGTATGATTCATGAATATGACAAATAATATCCCTCCCTGGCTGCTGTTGCATTCGGTTTCTGGGGCACGGAAGCCCAGTTTTTAGTGCAGAATAGATCATGGATGCTGTTTGAATCACCATAAAAGCTGAGTGCATCAGAAGGCTCCTCATTTTAAGTATTACCATCACAGAAGAGAAACAATGGCCTGTGTTTTAGTGCTTGTTGTTATAGATGGAAATTATTGCTTTTTAAAAGATGCCCCAGGTATCTTGGCTTTGGTGGTGCTACTTTAATGTAACAGGGTGATGCTTTCTGCGTCCTGCATTCAGAATAATGTCTGCAGAAAAATGCTTGAGACTGTATTTGTGGCGTGTAAACTGTGCTACATGCTGGTGTTGCTTCTTTGAAATTAAAATTCTGTGCTCATGTAGGAGCAGGCCTTTGAGGAATAACAGGAAGAATAGAGGTTGTATTTGAATTTACGATGCTAATGGTGATCATCTGCATTCCTTGGCCAGAGAGTTGCAGATTTTGGAGATTAAAAAAACATTCCAGCATTTTACTGGCATTATAAATAATCACACAGAGATGAAAACGTGCCTTTTCTTGCCAAAAGAATCTAGAAAAGCAGAAGATGGCAGGCCTGGAGGCCCAGAAGAGGCCCTTGATGTTGGCAGCACTGAACGGACTGTCAGTTGCTAGGGTTCCAGTGCCGGAGGACAGCCAGGATGAAGTCGCCAAGGTGCCAATGGATGAGAGGGTAAGATGAAGCCTCACAAAATGTTGCTTGTTCCCTTTGTTCCCAGCAGCATGAAGTATCTAAAATACTAAAATTTGATTTAATATGTGAAAAAAAATTTCTCTTAAAAGTTTTCAGAGACATTGATGCAAAATGTCTGTGGCTAACACTGGTATGTCTTTGAATGGAGGCAAAGCATTAAATGTCTTGAACATTCTCTGAAGTCAGTGCAAATGGAGGCTGTTGTCTGTTTCACCTGACTGTACAAGAGTCAATCTGTAAATCTGACACTTAAGTATGTTTTTCACTTGGTCAGGTGAAGTTCTGCAGTGCTCACCCCTAGATACTGTGTCTCATGTTCTGATACAGCTGAGGGGTTTGGTTAATGTCTCTAATGGGATTAAATTAAAAAAAAAAAGTTGCTTGCCTCCTGATGTCTGCACACACGAGTGCGTGCGCATATATGGAATTTCAGAAATTAAAAACAGTTGATGCTCTTAAGATTTGAGAAGCAAATTTGCAAAGAATCTTTCTGGTTTTCTGCATAAAAATTTGCAACCTTGTGTTGTCTGATACTCACAGAGCAGCATTTCGCTTCCACCTATCTGTATGTGGGGTTGTGTTCAACCACAGACATTGCATCCTTGTGAGTTAGGCAGTATTTTGAACATGTGGGCCCCATCACCCATCTCACAGTATGATGTTCTTCCTGGAAAAAAAAATTTAAAATATCTATTATGTTGAAATCATATATTCATGCTCAAATTCTTGCTGAACCAAGATCATTTATCACAGGCTTGTTTTTTATGCTATCAGTCTTCAAAAACGTGGAGGTGGAATGTAAAATTGAAAAATTTGCCTGTGGTTTAATTTGGTAGAAATAAGTGTGTCATACTTCCTCAGCTAACTGCAGGAGGAGTGAGTGAGAGAATGCTATGGCTGTGTATTGGATTTGAAAGAATGGATGGATGGGCCTAGTTGTAAATATTCTTGCCAAAAGCATTAATGGGTTGGTGTTCCTTTCTGTTAAATCCTAGTGCAAAATCTTCAAGAGGAAGCTGGAAGAGGGGATGGTGTTTACAGAGTATGAGCACATTCCAAAGAAAAAGGCAGATGGGATCTTCACCACTGCTGCTCTGCCTGAAAACACGGAGCGCAACCGCATCAGGGAGGTCATTCCTTATGAGGAGAACCGAGTGGAGCTGGTGCCAACCAAAGAAAATAATACAGGCTACATCAATGCTTCACACATCAAGGTAAAAGCTTGCTTGAGTTTTGCTTGGCAAATGAAGGTGTGCTAAAGCTTTGTTTGCATTTCTGGCTGCACAGTAGCATTTTCCTTACCTTTGGAGCTTCTGAAAAGGTTTAGGATGCATCATTATGCTTTTGTGTGTCACCATGGGCATCTCTAAAGTCCCCTATCGACTAACATGCATAAGTTGATTTAATTGCTGGAGACTGGGATGTCATTTTAGAGAAGCATCCTGGCTTTTTTTGTGCCCACCTCTGCCAGCTTGTTGTGGAATGACTCTATTGGTTAGTGTAGAAAGAGGTGCCATGTTTATTAAAACTAATGAAAGTGCATTAGATCAGCTGCAATACTGCAGAGTGAGAAAGAAATTTTTTTAAGTATGAACTGACCTTGCTTAATAAGATCCCTGCGTCTCTGACTGGAAACTGCATTGAACTTCCATGTTTTAAATCATGTTTTTAACAAGGAACTTCAGATTTCATGTTAATTCAATATAGAGATAATTAAAGGTATGATCTGACTGTATTTACAAGCATGGTCAGTTTTAACAGTGAACTATTGAACTATGCTCCAGTGACTGCAGATGTTTGTTTTTCTTTAAGCTTCCAGCAGTATTTGCAAAGTCCTCCGTTGACTTTTACTGTACCCTGAGAGAAGTAACAGAAATCATCTGCATCAGATGACAGATTCTGTTGTAAGAGAGTGTTGTCTGTGTTTTCTCATTGTCAAAATCCAAATTAAAAAGAAATCATTAAAAAATAATGAATAAAATATCCTGGTAAATTAATGTTTTCCTTGACTAAAATCCTTTTAAAAGTTTAAAGACTCTTGGTGGCCTTGGCTGTGATTTACAGTGTTAAATCCTGGTAATCCAAAACAATTTCTGAACCAGGATCCTGGCAGTTTATCACTTTTCTGCATAGCCTGGTAGGAAGCAGATACTGAGTTTTAGCATAATCAGACATTGCTATGATGATGAATTTCTGAGCCCAAAATTTTCCTCCTACAAAGTAGGTGGAGGGAAAAAAAAATATTCCTAAATGATGCCATTTTCCCTGGCTAGTTTTGAGTCCACATTTTATCTTGTGTGTCGCTGTTGGACGCAGACACATCTCATGTCCATAGAGCACCCAGGAACAGGCAGCAGTGTTTTGATGCCTGACAGAGGGCCTTGGCAGGGTTTTCCTCCTGCACTCGGAGCGGCGCTTTCAGAAGCCAAGCAGATGTGCTTTTGCTTAGAAGGTGAAATTGCATCTGTGAAATTTACCTCAGCAACACAGTGTGTGTCTGTGTTTTCAGCCCAATATGTAATTTTTAATTTCCTGCAGTTAGGACATTAGAATGCAGTAAACATTCCAGGCATCCCATTCCCTTCAGACTATTTATGGGCCTTTCATGTCATGTGCCAGGAGGCTGGATATTTGGACCAGAAGTGAGTAGACAAAGAAAACTCCTCTGTCATCCTGATAAGATCCGTGCCTGGAGGATTTCAGCTCCCACTGCTTGGTCTGCAAGCCCTGCAGTTTTACAATAATTCTCTGCTTATTTACGATGGATCGTTGCTGTTAGATGCAAGGATCATCATCTATACCAAAGAGAAAAATTGTAATTAAATTTATGGATTAAGCAAAAAGATGAAGGGTTCTTAAGAGCACTTCATCTGACTGATTGGGCCAGGTCAGTATTGGCTTACAAAGCTCAGTAACACTGTACTAGCACTCATGGCTGCAGACCATCAGTCCAAGTGCAGGATGCTGGTTAGGGCTGAGAGTTTGTATTAATTCCCATCTAGTACAAGTCTGCCTGTGTTGGTCTTGCAGTTTTTAGCCATCATTCAAAAAAGAAAATACTGCATAGTATGAAATAAAGAAAAGGAGCTGATGTACAGGGTTGAACAGTTTTCAGTGAAGTGAGAGACTTGTCATACAAAAACTATGTTATTTAATGGTGTAAAACCCCAAGCATCTCAGCTTAATAAACAGCTGTTTGACTAACAAGTAAATTCATTCTGTTTCTGAAAATGTTTTCAAGGCCTGAACCTCAAACACAGTGTATGGTTGAACCTGTCAGAGTTATTGATTGTTCCTTGTAGCGTTGTCTGCCAGTACGTTGATATTTATGGATGTGTCAGCATTTTTGTTGTAAATCTTCTCTGGGATTTATAACTTTGGGAGAAGTGGCTCTGGGCTAATAAACAGAATTAGGAGGCCTTAGCCTGAGAAAGAAAAATATTTCAACCTTCCAAAATAATTAGTTTGTCTGGTTGTGCTGGTAAGCATATTTTTGAAATGATACGTAGTACTTCTGAAAGCACTTAGGATTTTTACCTAAAATATTAAAAAAATGTTTTTTGTTAGCCTTTTCTGATGTATAGCAAATTATGTGTCATAAAATTTTGATTATTTTATACATAAGTGGTTTGGGTTTTTTTAACTGCCTCTGTCAGTTAAATGGAGCTGTGTTTTATGCTGGCTAACTGCAAGGTATTGCTGGGTCTTTTGAGGGCACTACAGGATTTATAGTGTGTAAATCTGTGTGTTAATGCTTTGAAAGGAATTTCATTACATGCCATGCAAATACACGAATATTTTTGCAAGATGTGTTAGTAAACTAGTTGTGTATCGGGAAATAAATTTACATGACTACAACTTTGGGTAATTTTAAATTTCTCATGGTATTTGAAAGCCATTTAATGTAGCCAGTTTACTGGATTTACTTTATGGTAGTTTTCACATTCTGAACTGAAAAACCCAAGATGAGTGAGGAAGCCTGTCTGGATCTCAGCTCTAGTTGGCATCCAGGCCTATCAAGCTCTGCTATGTGCAGAGTGTGGGCATAGCTGCATCTTCAGCAGTGACCAGTGTAGGAAGAGGCTGTTTAATAAATTACTTTTTGCTTGAATGGAAAATAATTGAGGGAAGCCCTAACCAGGAGAGGCCTTAGCTCGTCAGGCACAGTGTCATTTGTGTTCAGACATTGTACACTACCCTGTGTTAATTTGCAGCAGGGTGATGCCTTTTTTGTGCATGTAGACACCTCCTCTGGTCCTCAGCTTTTCTTTCATTCTCAGTCTGTCACCAAGCCCAGGGGTGTCAGTCAGCTGCTTATTTGTACTCAAGACATATCAGACACAGGGCCTCAAAAAAATCTCTGATTTTTTTTTTTTGGTTGGTTGGTGGTTTGGTTTTTTGTTTGGTTTTCTTTTTGTCTGTATGATCCAGATGCAATGTCAAGAAAGACAGCATTTAGGCCAAAGCTTTGTTTATGGGCATCAAGACAGGATGTGTAAGGTCCTGAAGGATTGAAGGTTATGTTTTTTCAGATTTGTCCTTATCAAAAGAGTAATTTTTCTTCATAATTTTGAACAAAAGTAGAAGAACAAAGAAGTAAAGATTTCACTGTAGTCTCTTTTGTTTAAAGGGCAGTTCTGGCACAGACGCTGCTGAGAATTTGGGCCCTGACTGGTTGGGTTTTTTTTCCCTCTCTCCCAGGTGACTGTAGGTGGAGAGGAGTGGCACTACATTGCTACCCAAGGGCCCCTGCCACACACATGCCATGATTTTTGGCAGATGGTGTGGGAACAGGGGGTGAATGTTATAGCCATGGTCACAGCTGAAGAGGTACGTGAAATCACAGAATAGTTCTTTCTGATGTGCACAAATCTCCTGTTATCATCACTTCCCACTCCAGTAACTTGTTTTTTCTATCAACATCCCCTTTTCCTCTGGCTCTGTTTGAGCATATGCCTGTACTGCTCTCATGCTACACTTCCTAACTTTCTGACGCTCAGTTTGGCAAGTGCTAAAGCGAAACAAGCAGGAGCCCTCCTTTCCCTTGCTTGGGCCAAGCCAAACAAAGATGTTTCCATTGGAATGTGAGAGTGCTGAACTTGCTCCTGGTTAAAATGACAGAGATTTCCACAGTGTCCAAGGCCAGTTCTGCATACCATCTCTCTTATCAGCTGAAAAGAGATCAGGAGCTGTTGTTTCCATAGAAGTGTCTGTGTAAAAAAAAAAAAAAGCCCAAGCAAAAACCCCCCACAACTTTTTATTCTTATGCCAAGCAAAACAGTTATTCCTATTGTAATCCAAGAACTATGTGCTATGTTGTAAAAACTGGCACGTTGTTAACTAACACCGCATTCGGCTTCTTGCCTGGTTGCTTTCAGCAAACACAGGGAGTAGCAGAGCACATCAAGTCACTGTCCAGTTCTCAAGGCTGATCAAAAACAGACCCTTAGAAGCTGCTGAAGAGATTCTCCTTCTATTTAAAAGAGAGGATTCCCCACGAGGAGAGTATTTACCAAGGTATTGTAGGCAGTAGCTGGCTTTCATCATGAGACAAGAGTCAGTTCTTCAAGTAGCTTTACACTTAAAAATATTATATGGCTGAGAGGTTTTAATGGGTATTTTCTTTACTTTGTGGGATGCTCCTTGCTCTTGTAGTACTTTAAAATAAGAATACTTGGCTTACCCACGGAGTTTTATGCCCTTTGTAGAGAATTAAAATTGCAGGAACTAATGGCTTTTTGTCTTATTTTGTTATGAAGGAGGGAGGAAGAAGTAAGAGCCATCGTTATTGGCCTAAACTGGGCTCTAAGCACAGCTCAGCCACGTACGGGAAGTTCAAGGTGACAACCAAGTTCCGCACAGACTCTGGCTGCTTTGCAACTACTGGTCTGAAGGTCAAGCATCTTCTCTCTGGACAAGAGAGGACAGTGTGGCATTTGCAGTATACTGACTGGCCAGACCATGGGTGTCCAGAAGAAGTCCAAGGCTTTTTATGTAAGATTTTCTTTAAATTGCATGATAAAATACATCAAGAAAAAGATTGCTCACACTGGATTCAGTTCATTGTACCTAGTTACAGCTGGGAGTGATATCAAATAGTTATTGCTGTGGCATATGCCAGCTTCAACTAGGTTATACTTTGCTGCAATTTGGAGGAAAAAAATGGGATTAAAGAGGTAGGAGTTAAGGTGATTAGCAGGGGGAAAAATCTATGCAACAGTGCCAGAAACTCAGGAAATTTTAAATAATAGGATACTTCTGCTGGCTGATCTGTCAGTGTAAGTTACTGCCATTTCCCAACTACCTGATGAGTTTAGGAGATAATAGGCTGTACACCAATGTGATTAGAGAGGTCTGGGTGAGAGAGGATCAGATGCTAGTGAAATATGGTGCATCTTCTCCAGTTTTTCTTTCTGCAAAAGAGCAGAGGGCTCTGTCACACCTGCAAAAAGTCTGAGCTCACTGCCACCCTTGTAAGCACATGTTCCCAGGCAGTGCTTAAGGGCCTCCCCAGTTACATGTGGTCCAGGTTCACGCATTTCTGAAAATACAGCAATTATATTGATCTGTAATGTGTTGATAGCACTTCCTGATTCTTACCAAGTAATAAGCCCTCCCATATTAAGTAATAGGAATTCAACCATTAGTTAACTTAAGACACATCTCTGGCACTATGGTAGAGAACAATGCAGGATTCTTTAAATTACCACTGAAGGAGTCTGAACATGGTGTACTCATGTGTTGGAGATGCCTGCCCTCTTAGTTCCTGAAAGTTTTGCAGCTGCAGCTCTGTGGCAGCTAAATCCTTTCTCAGGAAGGTCCATTAGCTCCACTTCAGTCTTGCCACAGCTACAGTCCTTTAGTGATCCATTCTCCTTTGCATGGTACACACTCAGTGTAAGTAGTGCAGATCCTCAGATCTGTCACCAAGGCAAAAAATAAAAAATGGTATTTCAGTTTCAGCAAAGGAGTGCCAAGAGATCTGTCTTGAGGGAAAAGCTATTGCCCAATTCCTTGTTTGTTGCATACTCTGTTTCTCCTACCAACCCCTGTTGCTGTGGTTGGGCATGGCAGTAATTGGAACCTGATTGTCCCCATGTCTTCTCTCCCATTGCTTGCCACCACTTAGAATCCTGTTTCCCTGTGTGCATTAAAATGCAGCTTTTCTGATGCTGGTAGGCCTCCAGCCCCATCCTGCCTGGAGAGAGAGGACAGCTGGGGCTGCAGTGCCCTGACACCAAGGGTCAGAGCAGGAGAGTTTAGCTTGGGTCTCGCTTCACACTTGGACTGTTGGCAAGCCGAGTGAGGTTCCAGTACATGAGGTTCTCAGAGTGGTCTGACAGCAGGATGTGTTGAATGACACAAGGACAGCCACACAAGGCAGCTGTTTCTGAGTCCTGAGCTTTCTACAAATGGCTTCAGGGAAAACAAAGCAGTGATCTCCCAGAAGGGCTCGTAGCTATTGAGAAACAAACCCTGAGCAGAGACTCGAAGGGGGCAAGATTCTGTCACAGTCTAGAAGGGACAAGGAAGAGAGGGAACAGGGCAGATGGATGCTTGCTTCCCATATGATACTGGCTTTGACAGGCAGTAGTTTCAATGGGACTTAGCTGTTGTTTTGATCCCAGCCTGTTAATAGCAGGAATTGCTGTAAGTAATGTCTAGAATCATCTGCTTAGGGGACCTGGAGATTTGCAAGGGGGAAAACAGAATTTAATTTTTTAAAAGAACTATTTAATTTAAAGGAGCAGACTCCCAAGTAATAATTGACACCCAGCTGGTACTTGCTGGATGCAGTGCTGTTCAGTGCACCCTGGCCAAGATAATTATTATGTTGTAAGAAATGTAAATTATTGCCACTTTGACAGAGAATAACTTTTCCCCATTCTCCACTGTATCTCCCTCCCCTCCTAAATTTTACATTTAGACATGCAGATGTTTGCATCCTTGCCTGCATTTTCTCTTGCAGCTTACTTGGAGGAGATACAGTCGGTGCGTCGGCACACCAACAGCGTGCTGGACAGCAGCAACACCTGCAACCCTCCCATTGTGGTCCACTGCAGCGCAGGGGTGGGGAGGACTGGAGTGGTCATCCTAACAGAACTCATGATTGGCTGCTTGGAGCATAATGAAGTAAGTCAGCTTCTTTTCCAAACCCTGAGCTTATCCCATGGCTAACTGGCTACATTTCTGAGGTTGAAATTAAAAGGCACTGAAGTGCTTTCTTTCTCTACCTCTATGAGCAAGACAAGGACCTTAAATGTGACAGGCAGAGATTTCCCATGGCAGGTTACTTGCTGTAGTTTTCTGTATAGTTGATATTATGGGGTTTTTTTTAGGATTATTTAATACATTTCAAAGATAGGGCTTTCTTCTCTCTTTTAAGAATTTAGTCTAATTCATACCTGTATTTAATTAAAAGTCTAGAGACAGTGTGTTTACAAGCACTGCCTGAGAGAGGCTAGAGAATAATGTCCTTGCTCTTTTAACTGAAGTTTTCTGCTCTCTAAATTCTCTCCTTAGGCTCCTTCCTTGCTCTTGTAGGGACTGTAATCTCACCTAGACTGACACTTAACTGTGTTTTAAGAATAACTGTATGTATGTATTCCTGTGGGGAATAGGGCTTTAGGATTTGCAGCCAGCATTATGAGTAACACAGTATGGAGTTAAGAACAAGAGCCCCAGCAGAGTAACCATGGGTAGCAACTTGCTTTTCATCTGTCACTGGGAAACTATCTAGGAAGAGCATCACATCTTGACTAACAACATGCCACACAGTTTTCATGACAGCTATGCGAACCAGGGATTTCTCTTGCCAAAGAAAATGCTCAAAGACCAAAGCTGCTTGTAGAGATAAGAATGTGACAAATAACCATGTATCATCTGCCCCTCCCCATAATCAGCCACTGGGTGAGTTCAGGGAAGACTGAGGACTCCAGCAGCTCATCTTTCTGGAGTTACAAGATCCCTAGAGATCCTGGGCTCACATCAGCTGAGACAAACGTCCTCCAACTCTGCTTGGGCCACACTGAAGGTGAAGGTGTCCCGTAGATCTGTGTCACAGCTGGCACTTGTTTTCTTGCTTTATATTGGCAGTGGGAGGTGTTGGGGGGGTGGTGGCAGCTGGAGGAGAAAGAGAAAGGAGAAAGTAGCTTGCTTGGCCAAGCAAGGGCCCACAGGGATGTGCCTTGGGAGCCCAGCAGCCTCCTAGTGCTGGCTGCTGCTCAGTAGCTGCTCCGGTGCAAGGCAATGGCTCCAACTCTTGAGCCTGCTTGACTTTCCTTATGCACTGGCATGTGGAAGTGACTGCTTCTGCTGTTCTCATAACAGCCATGAAATTTCTGCATGCCAGAGGAAAGCTGGAGAGTCAAAAGAGCCATCCCTGAATTGCTTGTGAGCATCAGTGTAGCTGTGTCTGCTTTACAGCACATTCTGTATGTGCACAGAAGCAAACTCTAAGGGTTGTGCAACAGCATCTGTCCACCTCGGTTTACAGAAGTCAGTCTGTGGTTTACTTAAGTCACCCATTGGGCAAAGAGTAGCTTTGGCAAAGGCAGCACCTCAACATCTAAGCATAAGGCTGAGCCTTAACATCATTCATAAGAGTTTTCATCAACTTCATTAGGTCCTGATGATAGTGCTCAATAATAAAGGATTTCTCTCATGTCCCTTAATTAAAGCATTATTTTGTCTTGATTAATAATGAAAATCATCATTAACATTAAATACAATTTTCATTAAGGGTTTTGTTTCTCTAGATTGTACCTAGTTAATGTTTTTGGTTTCTTAAAACCTAATTTAAAAAAGATGTAAAATCTTTTCAGTTTCTGACAGATTCTGCACAGAGGGGTTCCTTATAATTATTTTGTAGTAGAATTGATTGAGGTTTTTTCCTGAAATAAAATTACTTATCACTTAAAATGTTTTCATCCTAGGAATTGGTTTTCACAGAAGTGTCCTAGCAAATAAGTGTATTAACATTTTAGCAGTGAGAGAAAATCAGAGTTTGAAAATTTTGATACAGACCATTTTGGAAAGCCTGCAGCAGTTCTGGAACAAAAACCAGAACTCTTGAGCCTGAGGTTTCAGGTTTAGGTAAAAAGCCATGTTTAATCAAATTCTATACAGCTTCAGTTACTGTGGCTTCTGGGCAATGGCAGGTTGAGTCTAAAGCTGTATCTCATTGCCAGGGTAGAGTTTCAGTAACTGCTGCATGGCATGTAAATGTCACATCATTACATCCTTACTGCTGTAGACACATAGTACGAGAAGGTAATTGAGAACTATCAACTTTTAGTCCTGACTTGGCACTGGGACATTAACTCATGACTGCATCCGCAGCATGCTTTCACATGGGAGGTCTTTACTTTGGGAGGCAGAAAGGAGTTAGCATTTTTGTTTGATCTGTTTGCAAGTGCCAGCTTAGCAAAGCATTAGGTGTGTGCATATAGATATTTTTTTTTTTTTTTGATATGTGCATTGTAATGAAGGTGAATTTAGGGATTCTGCTTACCTGGAATTAAGTTCTAAACTGGCTATAAATAGCAAGGCTGAATAGGCAGGATGAGGTTTTCTTCCATTTCTGAGATAAGGCAAAGCCATCTCCATTTTGAGGAGGCTCATGGAACACTGTGTTCCCACTAAAAACCAATGAGCTGCTGAGGGAGGAGCATGATGTGCAGGTCAAAGCTGGCCTACATTTTTGTTGTAGTTGTTCAGGTAAGATCACCTGACTCTGCTTAGCAAGGACCATGTGGCTTTCATAAGCAGGGAGGCTTTCTCCAAGTTAGCCAAGTTAATTGGAAAGAGCTTCCATTTTTCTTTGCACCTGTTTGATAATAATATGACATTACTCATCCCAAATATTTACACTTGTTGGCTCTCTAGAGATGTCCTTTTATAACAGCTTGTTGGGGTATGTGGCAGAATATTTGGCCTTGTTTTCAGAAAGTGATAGCCTATGAGTTAATACTTGTTTACATGGAATGGAGATTCTGAGTTTTATATATATGGACAGAAATGAATATGCAGCGTGACTTTTATTTTAAACTTTCCAGGAAACTTCAGATGTGCCTGGAAGCAAATTCCATGCGCAGTTGGGCCTCCAAGGGTTAGCAGCAACCTCAGTCAAAAGACTGCTAAGTTCTTCATGGTGTTTCTACAATGGCAATCGGGCATTACAAAGTACAGTTTATGTTGCCTGATAGTGTAGCTGTCCTTTAGTCTTATATCTTGAACTGCTTAAGAACTTCCTCAAAACCAGTGTGTATCTTACTGCTCACATTCACTGTGGCCACAGAAGGTTTGTGTCCCTCAGCTTGGCTCACATTACATGCTGTTTGAATTTGAGCCTGGCAGGCTGAGCTTCATGGCTCAGCAACTTCTGAATAGCTCCTCGTGTACCTGTTGTAACAGATAAAACACAACAGCATCATAGGTTTTTGGCTCCCTAAATGCCAGAAATCTGATCATAGCATCCTAATGAAATGTGCAGTGATTTCTAACGCTTCACCTCATGGGTCTCTGTTTCACAGAACTCATTTGGTTTTGAGTTCAGACCATTATAGGCTGTTAGTGCCCGAGTGTGCTCAATGGGGTTGGGGATGTGCTTCCCCAGTGGATCTCCTTATCTGTGCCTACTTAGTTTACTTACTTTAGTTCCTGCTGCAGAGCATTTTCAGGGCACACGAGTGAGTTTCTTTTGGATGAAACTAAGCTGGAAGATGCCTTCTTGGAGACCCCGTAATGTGTCCCAGGGGATGTTCAGTAGGTGGCAACAAACTGATGCTGGCCCAGAGTCTGCAAAACACGAGTTGTGGATACTGGGTCTTTGTTTCACTTTACAGACCTATTTCTCCTGGAGCATTATTTGCTAACATACACTTGACTGTGGGAAGTCAGATGTTGGAGTCTCTGGATCTTTTGGTGGCAGTGAGTTTCCTTCTCCTTTAGTGAAAGGATCTGTGTCTTTGCCTGCACATTCAGTTTTGTCCACGGAACCTATTGTACAGTGTCAGATAACTGATATTTGAGACAGTGATTGTTTGATATAATGAACTCACATCCTTATGCTTTTTTTTTCCCCGTTTGCTTTACAGAAGATGGACGTTCCTGTGATGCTGAGACACCTGCGGGAGCAGAGAGTGTTCATGATCCAGACCATAGCCCAGTACAAATTTGTCTACCAAGTGCTCATACAATTCCTGCAAAACTCGAGACTTATTTAATCTTTTCAAACATCCCAGACCCAGCATTGTGGATCTGACTGAACCTTACTGATGAACAAGGGGAACTGCCTTGACAACACTGTGTGCATATATTGCACTTTTTAAAGTTGTCTTGAAAGTAAGGAATGATGGTTCTTTACTAGTCTCTCGTGGATTATTTTATACAAGATATAATTTATTTTTCTTGGAATAACTTTTGAATTACTTTAATAACTCATAAAACTTATAGTGACCTTCAAAGTGAACCACATTTGACATGACTGGTCTGCATTGTAACATGTCTGTAAGGAAGGCAATCCTCTGTAAAAGTAGTTTGCTGGCTTTTATTTCGCTACACAGCTCCTGAAACCTACAGTTATTTGGCAGTGGGCTTTTTCTCACATAAGGACATTCTGGACCCAGTATGTGGCTTTCCTGGTAAAAACAAGACCTGCTAGATGTCAGATACAGCTCTGTGTGAGTGGAAGCTGAGGGTGCACAGCATGGAGACCTGAGCTTCTTCACATTGTAGCCGGGCACGTTACAGAGGGCTCAAGCACAGGACATTGTGAGGACAGAGAGTTTTGGGTGCTAAACTGTTCGAATTCCACAAGAATTACGGTTTTAGATTAATCCTTGAAAAAATCAGTGTTGGATCTTTTAAAGGAGGCCTTTTGCTGCTGTGTGCAGCCCTTGAAGGGATTCCTAAGAAGCAATGTAGGCTGAAGTGCAGTGATCTACAGCAGGCTGAAGTCAGTGAATGAGTCTGTCCAAAAACTCTGGTGAACTGAGAGTTGAACAGCAGAGGATACTCAACCAAATGTATCTGGAAAAAAAGCCAAATCAAACACTTTCTCATGAATTACACTGAAAATATTATTACCTTGAGGCTCACCTCCTGTAGAAAAGAATGTCATTTAAATTAGGCATCTCCAGCTGCCTTAGATTTCACATGTGAACTATCATTGGATGGCTAGAAAATCAATCAGGCTAGAAAGGAGCCTTGGATGTCTCTGGTCCCAGCCCTGCTCACCCCACTGCTAACTTTAAACTTGGGTAGGCTTGTTCATGGTCGCATCCAGTTCCAGAATTCTCAAGAGTGAAGATTTCACAGCCTCTCAGGGCACGTGATGCAATGCAGTTACTTTTTCATGGTGAAATCACCTTTCTCAGTATCCCTTCCCCAGATACTTATAATATTTTAATCCTATTGTTGCTTTTCTGTTGCATTCCCACCTCCAAACCCTGGTTAATCTACAAAGGCCTAAGCCTACAAGCAGTCGTAATTTCAGCACTAAAGGGACTAAAATGAGTGGGGAGTTGAAGCTAAGGTTCTGTACCAGAATGTTTCTTAAATGTGTTTAAAACAGCACTGTGTTGATTTGGTACTCTGCAGTACAGGCCTAACGAGGTGATGAAGATTCTGGTGAAGACTTGTAGCCACCAACAAATGGAGAGGAATTATTTTGCTGTAATAACCTTGACCATGTTGTTTTTAGGGATCAGTTGAGTTTTCAGTTAACTTCAGTTTTTCTCTAATTTCTTCTGCCAGTGCCAACATATCTCTTGTTAAATTAGCAGCAACCATTTAAAGTCTTTTCAGCAGCATCTGCATGATAATTGCAGAGAGATACTTTATATCTGGGAAAAAAGCCAAGGAATAAACCTTGAAGCAAAGTGTATTAAATTAGTTATCTCGTTATAACTTTTTGAATAATTTCCTAATGATGAATTAAGTTTGAACTCAGAGCTGTCAAGTCCCATTGCTCCACTTGGATATGAGAAGCAGAAAATCAGGAGGGAAAAGAATCTGTTCCTATATCTTATTATTCAGCTGCTCTTGGCTGAAATGTGTATTTCTGCTGCTACAATGAGCACAGGAAAGTTGTTGCATAAGAGAGTGTGAAGAGCTGTGTTTGAAGGAAAGAAAATTAAGCAAATGTTTTTGATGCAAAGATGCATCATAGATGTCTTAAAAAAACATTAATTAGAAAAAGGCACCAAAAATCCTTTCCAAATTAAATCAGTGCCTATTAATGAGCCAAGTAAGTGGCCATGTAGTAAACAGTCGTTTCCAATTAACTCCTAGTGTGGCTGGTATGGTAGATAGAGGCCAATGTGAGTCACTTTTCCCTTTCATTGTTGAAGAACGGTAATTTTAAACTTTTCCTTTCATCTGACTTCAATGTATTTTTCCCTGCTAGATTTTATCTTGACTAGATCTGTTAATATCATAAGTGAATTGGGTTGGTGCATGTCTTCAGAGGTTCTTTTCCACCCCAGCTTACAAGCAGCCCTCAGCATGCTGATGTTTTATGGTTGAAATGTGATACAGTTTTGTAAAGGAAAAAATGAACCTTCTCACTTTGAACCTCTTGTAATTTTATCAGGCCAAACCTTCTCACTTTGAACCTCTTGTAGTTTTATCAGGCCGAAATTGCTTGGGCAGTATTTCCTAACCTTTAGGGAGTGACAGGAAAATGCATTTTGCATCCAATTTTCTTAGTCATAGCGGGAATGAACACATGAGTCTTAAAGCAACAGTGCTGTTTAGTTTCTGTCCCACAGACTTTTAAACAGCAGAACCCTTGAGGAGAAAAGGACAGGAGAAAAGAAGTTGCTGTTTGTTGTGATGTTTTTTTTAACATCAAAGCATAACTGTAGTTTTAGATCAGTTTCATCCATTTGGAGTAAAGTCAGGATTGAAAATCTCACAATGATTCATCAATGAATGGAATTTTGACACAAGCAGTCTTCTCCTAGGGCACTCGTCTTGCAGTCTGGCCTACACTCCCCGACGCTTTCCAAGAGAGAACTTGCAGTGGATGAGTAAGTTGGTTTGGGAATCCATTGTGTCCGTTTTCCTTTTTGTGCACTCTTCATCTGTATTTAACACCCTTTGCCTTTCTAATTTAAACTCCTACCAACTATAGTGTTGAGGTGCTGGCATCAGATTTCTGGTTAAAGTTACAGTCTGAACATTTCATGCCTCCCGTTGTTCGAGCAGGGATGGGAGAGATGACAGCGGAGTTGTGACACTGCTCAGTGCTGTGGGGATCCTGTTTCTGTCCTCCAGCAGTCACACTGGAGGATGGAGAACATCAGCTGCTCAGGTCCTACTTGTTTCAGGTCCTACAAAGGCCTGTTTTGGCACCTCTTGTCCTCAACTACCTGAGAAAAGATGAAGCTTGTTCCCACAAACATTTTACTGTATAGGTGTACAGGGACCCTAAATGCTCAGCCTTATCAGAAATTCCCTAAACTAATTTTAGCTGGCAAGAGACACATCTCTTGAGTACTTAACCTATTGCCAACACAGTCCTTGAAGTATACTGAAGTGCATTTCTGTTTTACTTATTTAAATCAGCTGTGTCAGCTACAAATATTATTAAGTATTTGCATGATTTCAGAAGTTGGGGTTTTTTTAATTACTTTCTTGTAAACAAACAGAAATGCAAATAGCAAAACACAGACTTACTCATTCTTTTCCAATCTAAGTGCTTCAAAAGCTATAGTCATTGTGAGCCAGGACATTATTTTTTTGTTCCAATACCTGCTATGTCTGTGTAGTCCACAAGCAACTCTAAAAGAAATGCTGATGGGAAATCTTGTACTTGGATATAGCACAGAAATCTATGGGGAAAATTCAGCAGCTACTGACGATGCCGCATTTCCAACAGCGGACTTCCCACTGGTCTCCTGGGAGGAGATGATGACTGAATTAGCTGTTGTCAGCCTCGCTAACAGTCTGTGGTCTGTGTGCTCAGAAAGTGGAATCATCAGGCTGATCTCTGCTCTAGCAGCTCTCATGCATCACTGAGGGAGGTCTGAGTTAAATTTTGCTGCTTATCTTGGTGGAAAAAAAAAGTGCTAGGCTGGCACTCACTTCAGGAAATAAAGGCTACATCACATTGCAGGAGCAAATTCCTGAGCTGGCCATGAAAGGAAGGACTTCATGAAAACAGCCTTTGACCACTCTTCTACAGAAGTTAATATAAAGCTGCTGATGTATACTTCAAGGCATATGGAGTTTGGGATAGGTTTTGATGCCAGTAAGAGAAAGGCTGCAAGTCCAGAACCCCATAAGCAATTGTCCTCAGCTTGGTGTTAGCCTTCTAGAGAGGTTTTCTTGTAGGACCTGGTGCTAAGGGAGCTATAGATGCCATCTAAGTCTTTAGAGCAAAGGACATTATAGATGCAGCTGCTTGCAGGGATTGGGATTTGAGGAAGGCAACAGATGGCTGTGGGGCAAACAAGATGGAGGTATTAACCATAAATAAACTATTGTTAGACTGTGAAACAAAGCTGCACAGTTCAAAAATAGCAGTGTTTATATAAATATTTAAAGTAAATAAATTTAGTCAATGTTCTTGGAGTATTTTAGATTACAGTTGCATTGGTTTCTCTCAGCTGTTTTTTGGCTGGCATTTCTTTAAAGTTCTGTTACCCTTGTGCACCCTCACTGAGAGTTTCCCACATGCTTTAACAACAGGACTTTGCCTTTGGAAAGTGAACTCGAAATCAGTGATAAATATCAGCTTCCACTGGAGAATTCCAGCACTATGTAATAGCAAGGGAAGGACTGCTACTAATCCACCTGGGTAAGGACTCAGTGATTGGACAGTCATTTCCAGGTATTTCAGGGGTAGTGTTCCTTGATTGGGCCGACAGGCAGAAAAGAGGAATGCTTCCCACAAACTATTTCCGTGTCAGGTTGGGGGACACCCCCTGAGTTAGACAGTGGCTGGTGGTTGAGGAAGAAATAGGGATATGTATAGAAAAGGGTTCTCAGCCCCTCTGGGCCCCTCCTTCAGGGGCTTCCTGAGGCCAAAGCTGTATCCTGCTCACTCTGTGTAGTACCTACTGATGGATCCATCTTCCACAAATCTCATTATCTTGAGAAGCCATTTATTCCTCTGGCCTTCACAGTGTCTTGTGCTGGTGAGTTCCACAACTTAGAGATGTAATGTATAAGAACTTCCTTTTTGTGTATGTTAAATAAAAGTATTTTCTAGCTTCTGCTTGGTCTTCAAAAGAAAGCAAATCTCTAGTGCCAGAAACACTGGTCTGGTAATAGGATGTGTAGCCTGTTGGGATTGCTCCATATGGAAAACACATTTTCCTCACTAGTAAAGTACCTTTCTTTGGTTATTTTACAAAGGAAAAAGTTTACACATGCAGATGACTGTAATATTCCCATATGTTATTGTGTGGAATGTGTTCAATGAGATAACATGTTTATGTCACTGGATTTTACTGTCCTGTTTTACTTCAGTATTTTGATGCCTCCTGTTTTATTTGTTCTGTAATTCTGTACCTGACAGTTTAGCACAAAACAGTGATCTGAACTTACCACCTCATTGTATGTACACATTTTGTAGAGAAATGGGACATCAGTTATGTACCCTTCCTGCCCCCACTCCCTCCTGTTAGGGCTGAATGGCAGAACTATTCTGTGCTATTGAAAGCCTTTTAAAAAAATCTATGCATGCTATTTTATATTCTAATGTATTATTCATATCAGTACATAAGCTTATGCTTGTCAGTTTTATCTTGTGTATAGAACTGATTACTTTTGACAGTATTTTTGCACTGTTTCTTTTCTTTCTCTTTTTATAATAAAAAGTTCTATCAGCATTAATTGACTGCAATAATTTTTTTACCCCTTTCACTGCCTTTATGTAAATAGTTTCTTATATGCTTTTGCAAATGTGAGAATGTCCTCAGTCACTAAGGTTTTTTTGGTAAATCTGTCCTTCATATTCACAGTATACAATAAACCATTTTTTTTTCAAGGAAAACAATGTTTGTGTTCTTTTATGTATCAGCTTAAGGGTTTTGTATTTGCACCTACCCTGCTTCAGTTGGTTTCCCATGTTAAACTGATAGGCACAGCCAGGGCCACAGCAAGCTTTGAATAGCCTTCTGTAAATAGTAATCCAAGTTTCAAGGGGCAAGGCTCCCACTGGTGCCTCATGTTCAGCTACTCCAATTCTTTGGTGTCAAAGTGTGGTCTGGGCTCTGGACAGACTTGCTGAAGTAAAGGTGTTACATCCCAGGACAAGAGTTTATTTGACAAGACAAAGTTAGGATGAAAATTGTCAGCTACTGCCCTCTTCCTAGGTTTGGCTGTAGTTAAATGGCCTTGACTTTCTGGAATTGTAGAACCTGTGCAGTTTTATGTACTCTAGCAGCAACTGCTGGCTGGAGAGCAATGAAAGATTTCAGCAAAATGAGCTGACAAACCCTTGTTCTAGCGTTTTATTTTCAAGAGCAGTGCTTACAAGAAAGAAAATACAATGAAGTTCTTAAGGGTGATTTGTTCTCTTTCTCTTCATATTTTATAAGCTGTGAAAACAGTAAGGAATGGGTAGGTAATTTTATTGAGCATCATATTTCAGCTTTGATGCTAGAAGTTTACAGCTACATTATTTTTCTTCTCCCATCCTTAAAAGCAAAGTCTGGCCATTGATCTCAATGGAGGGAAAAAAATTACCCTTGTTTTATATAGGGGTGGAGAAAGCTAAGTCCTGGACATTTTCCTCAGAAAGTGTTCCTGTTCCTCTCTTAAAAATAATTGCTAACATACTATTACAATAGTTGTAATCAACTGGAGGAGAAGGTATGGCTGTAAGGAAATATGACTCTCCTCTGCAATAACTCACTTTAAATTGTAACGGGGACTAAAAGGCCACAAGTTGCATAGTTCATGTCTTGTGCAAGCCTCCAAGCTCCAAGACAGGTGTCAGTATTTTCTGTACAAAACAAGCTGAGCTCTAGGTCTTTACTGTGATGAATCCTCATCTGCCAGGAGCAGTGATGGACCTGCAGATTAACTGGTTGAGGGAACACTGGCAGCTTTACTGTAAAATGTACAGAATTCATCACCCTATTTTCCCTCTCTTCCAGTTAAGCCACTGCAAACAAAAATGATGTGAGCAAAAAAGGAAATGGATGCCAAACCACAAAAGAATAAGGCTTTTGCTAATTTGTCAAATTAAGCAAAACTATTGGGGCAAAAGTGTATATTATAAAACTATTGCACCCATTTAAGTGTACAAGTGGAATCAAGAGGGGCCAAGACCACTTTATTTACTTTACACAAATAAGATCCACATCAACACCCCTAAATTAAAAAATGGCCATTTTTGCACACGAGCTGTCAAAAGGCATAACCTCTAAGAAACCATGGATGCTTCCTTAAAAAAAAAAGGCAATTGTAGATGTGTGGAAGCCAGGCCTAAGTGTGTTTGTCATTCCAATTATAGGACAGAACTGTGCTCATACTCTACCGCTTTTCAAAGCGCTCCTGAAGGTTTCCATAACAAGGCTTTTTAAATAAAGGTTTGAAGGATTGCATAGATTCAAAAGCTCAGTGGTCCTCTAATTCCTTTTTGATCTCTGAAATGTATGGATGATCCTTCCCATGTGCTACTTCCATGATAGCAATTGCCTATGAAAAGAAAAAAAAAATATTCACACAATTGATTCATATATAACACCAGGCTATAAATACTCTCTTTAGAGGTTTGAAGCAGTCTGACACCTCTAGCTACTTTTTGTCCCCTTGTAGTCATAAACCCAGTAGGAAATAAAATGAAATTCAAAACTAAGTAATAAAGGTTTTATATTCAGAGAATACATCTTTGATCTTAAAGGAGCCCAAAGCACCTTTCAAAATTATATTCTTGACAAAACTGCTTTGAATGCAACCAGCTCCAGGACAGAAAACTGCAAGTGTGGTGGGTAATATTCCAGCAGAGGACTTAGCCAGTATCAGAGCGAGCTCTGCTCCTACCAATTTATCCTTGAGCTGTCAGAGACACGCAGGCTTAGTGCAGGAATGATGCTGAGGCATTTCAGACTTGAGTCTGTAAACCCTCTGCTCCTTCCAGGGACTGCCAATGCTTCAGGAAGGAAGCAAAAGTGAGACCCCATCAGACTGGGACAGATGCTGCTGTGCCCAGCTCCCTGGTGTTTCACCTGCAGCCTGCTCCAGGCCTGAGAAGGGACACTGCAGGCAGCCAAACCCCCTAACCCGGCACATTTCCTGCCCTGCAGAATGCGTGGAAGGGCAAGATTTCCACTTGAGAAAAGATGTGATAAAAGGCAGCATGAGACAGAACTGAGAAGAAAGTTCACTGTAAGTCAGAAAATGTTTAAAGATCAACAGTGCTAAGACAGAGCAAGGAACTGCAGTATCCTGGCCCTCTGAGCATTTAGTCATTTCATCCTCAGGAAGCTTTTCTGCTCTTGTATTTGCCAGGTCAGTACTATAAGGGCTTTTGGTTTCACCTCAGCAGCAAGAAATTACTCCAACCCTCCTCATGCCCCAAAAAAGAAAGGAGGACCTTCTGGATGAGCTGCTCACAAACTTAGAGGGAACAATGGGTTTGCTTTTCCACTAAATCCCAGTCATCAGAGGCTGGGATAACTTTGGGTAGTTCCTGTAGACAGTTTTTTGGAAGTGAGTCATTAAAAAATGTTTGTGTTAGGAAACTAACTATGCCAACAAATCTACCTCACAGTTCCCTACCCCGCATCACATGCTCCCACTGGCGCAATTCCAATTTCTACTCAAGGGTTTAACACCACAGCGAAGGAAATCTATGCCAATTTCAAACTAGGTAACAGTTACATTTTAGAGCATATATTGTAGCATCATCGACCACGGTTGGATGGTGCTGTTATTTGCTGGCTAAAACCTTGCCAGCATCTAAAAAGCAAGAAGAAATAAATACATTGTGACATTCCACACCGAGTCATTATATGCTACAGTAGTCACTGATGCTTAAGAAACTAAAATAAATTTCTGTCCAACATCAATAAAGGAAAATATTCAAGAAACATAGTACAGACTAATAAAAAAAAGAGAAGAATAAAAAACTAAAGAATAAGGCAGACTAACAAAAAGGGGTGAATAAAAACATCAAACCAAAATGCTGTATTTGCCAATTTCAGCATTACCAGATGCATTGAATTCCCTTCAGCTATGTAAAAATCAACTGGTTCCAGAACAAATAACTACCAAAAGCATGCCTAGCTTAAGTTGGATATAGAAATCACAGACTTCAATGAAACACTATGTGCCTTTTATAAGAGCCAAGCATTTTTCCTGTCCTTACCCAGCAAATGAGGGGAAGATAGGGTTCTGCTTCATTTACACTAGTGCAGCTCTAGCTCAGTGAAGAACTCAGAGCAAATGTTTAAGCACAATTCTTGTTCCAGCTGCTGCAGTATGAGCCCACTGTGAAAAGGCACCCACGAGCAGACCTATACTCCATCACCAGAATAACCAAACCTGAGCCAAAAATCCAGTGACCAAATATATTAACACATGGTATATTTCCTACCCTGCCAGGTTCAATGACAGAGAAGCACACAGTGTTTCAACAACCTAAACTGGTGTTATTAATGTAGAAATCAGGCAATAAATACCCTCTTCAGAGCTTTAACTCCAGCCGTCCTGTTCTTCAGTGCCATGTACAGTCTCCCTAATTTCAGCCACATGGAGGCAACATTCAGCGAGTAGGAGGGATAATGTTTGCTGCAAGAGAGAAAGAAATTCAGCTTTATCAGCCTTGGCAGTTTCATAGCATTTTCCCAGCCCCTGTCCCCCTCTCATGGGGCAAGAAGCTGCCTCTCATTGCCCCTGCCCATTCAGCGCTCATCTCCTCTGCTGTGACTGCCAAGAGCCAGTGCCAATTGTGTCTGGGATGGGGACGTCTGTCAGCTGGGAATTGAACTGAAACTACCATATGCCTCTGAACAGCTGTCAGATGGCAATGACTTTCTGCCACTAGTTTTAATCTAGCCAGCTACAGAGAGAGCCTGCATTGTTACGAGTTTTTGGAGCCACCCTGCACCCGCAGCAGCAGCTCTGTGTGTTCCACAATAGTTGGTGGGCTGGAAAGCGAGGGGCCCTCCGCAGTGTGCAGGGCACACACGGCAGTCTGTGCTCGCACACACTGAGCGGGCAGAGCTGATCTGGAATGCCAGGCTCAGAGCCAGAGGAGCTGGGCAAGTCCCAGGGAAGATAAATAGTACTGAGCCCCCAGGGGGGGAATGTTGGCTCCTTCTTTGTATCACTGTTCTCTGCCAAGTGATCTGTGACTTTATGTTGGCATCTATTCCAAAGGGAGAGCTTTTCTTGCACTCCCCCCAGCTGGCAAGAAAGTCACATCTCAAGACGAGAATCTGTTTGGGAGATTCACGGCAGGACCAGACACAGCCAGCGTAAATGGCTGGCTCTAATGAACGGGCTCACTACTGCAAAACGAGAGAATTTTATCATAAACAGTATTCTTATCTCCTGCAGAGGCTGTGTGCTGCCCTGCCCCATGCATGGCTTCAGCCTGGGCACTCTCCCATGCCTCCAGCTCTAGGGCAGCGGGATCAGGGACATGGGGCATCCCCAGCTTTGAGCGCAGAAGTTGAGCTCGGCTCCAGCTCCCTCTGCTGCTCGGCCCCAGTCCTGGGACACGCCTCTGCTCTCCTGCAGCCGTGCCCACTCTGCTGCTGCAGAGAGAGAGGACTGGGAGACTGCGGGAGGCTGACAGCAACGCAGGCTTTGCCTCCATTACCTTGTACAAAATACCGGCAGCAGATGCAGTTTGAAGCTCTTCTTTAGGAAAAAATTACGGTATTTTAGAAACCAGTATTTATCTAGCTAAGCAGAATTAGCACAGCACCCAAGGTGGCACAAAATTCTTTTGAGAACCCAAAGCAATGATTTCACAGTCCTGCTATATATTGCAGACCACATTCTGATAGTAACACACAGCATTTAAATATTCCTTTTGGAGTAGTGCTATCATGGGTAGAATGTTTATACAACATGTA
This sequence comes from Lanius collurio, assembly GCA_020086605.1. Taxonomy (NCBI): domain Eukaryota; kingdom Metazoa; phylum Chordata; class Aves; order Passeriformes; family Laniidae; genus Lanius; species Lanius collurio. The sequence goes on along the minus strand of JACBWW010000002.1, from coordinate 39,170,682 downwards.
CTGACAGAAGTGATGTCTGCCCAGACTTGTCTTAATTGTTCAGATTACTGAATTAGAGCACTATGGAAGAAAAAAAAAATAGTTTCTCATATTCACCTGTACGGTCTGATAATTTTTTGTCCATATCGCAGGGCACCTTCCCAGTCCTGCACGTAGAGACAGACACCCATGGCCTGGTACATCATATGTAACATATAAACATTGCTGTCTTCAAACACTGCACCCATCTTGTCCAAGCTGAGTTCACAGATCTCCAGTAATTCACTAGGGGGTAGGAAGAAGTCAAGGAACACAATAAATCTATGGCCTCTCATTATATAACTATCTGGTAATGCCTTCAGACACAAAGAGGACAGAGATACGTTTAATTTCTACTGGTCATAGTATTTCTCCTGCAAGTACTTCTGAAGTCCAGCAGGCAAGATTTTTAGGTCACACACCAGTGGAGTCAGGGTAAGACAAAGGATATATTTGTAGTGTTTGGCTCGCCTGAATTCCTCAATCACGTTCCGGGCATATTTGATCATATCCTTTACTGTCTGTGCTGACGGAGGATCATTCAGCTTGCAGATTTCCAGTTTCTCTTTATCCTGAAGGAAACACAATGGACCTTACAAAGGCAGGTTCCAAGCCCTACAAATAAAAGTGCACCTGCTATATAAAATTACTCTAATAAAAAGACACAGATGCGAACTTAAGCTCTTCAAAGAATGAAAAAACAAAGGTAGAATGTGCACCTGCAATTTTTCTCTAAAGCCTTGGCTAGAAATCCTAGGATCCCCTGGCCCTCCAGTTCATCTGCCATTCTCTACTTCCATGAAGTCCCTTTCTTTTGAAAGATCCAACAGCTTTTCAGTTTTGTGTTGCAAACAGTTTTACATAAAAAATTTCACTGTTTCAAAGAGATTAGGGTTTAAAACAAATTTAGCCTTAGTTTTAGGGCTATAGCAGCTCAAATACCTTAGGTCGACTACCAAGTGATGTCTCTGTGGAAAATTACATGAACTTAAATACAGAAAAGGATCCTTCAGATCTGCACACAAAACCACATTTCCGTACATTTTGTTATTTCTGTTGGACAGCTCCACTTACTCTTATCTCTCTATCTAACATACTATTTCATGAAGAGTCAGCTACAATCTAGAGACAATTTTTTGCTGTTTAAGCTTCACATTGTTGCTAGATTTCTTTTTCTTTTATTAGTTAATCTGCCAGCTGAGAGAGCTACAGGGACTCTTTCCAGAACTGAAGGGAAATGAGTGACAGGTATCACAGGTGAAATCCTGGTTTCATTAAATTCCATGGCAAAATTATAAGGTAACTGTGGGGAAAACACAACTGATATGGTATCAGCAGAACGATCTCAAGCAACAGTACTGGGTACTATTTGGGAAAAAAAATTACACAACATTTAGTGGAAGGAGATGGTTGTCTGGTCACTTTGGGGAAGCAGCTCTTAAAAGGATGCCTGGTGAAAATGGGAGGAAAAATGATCTGGAACCTAAGGATTAGATTATGCAAGACACACTGATCTTGTCTGGAATGACAGATAAGCTACACAGAGATCAATCCTTGTAGGACCTTCAGTGAAGGAGGGCCAAATGATTGCACAGGCACAGCTGTCTCAGTATCTGTTGGGTTTGGGCACCTTTTCCCTCCAAGAAGTGCTTTTCTTTAAAACATCTAACCTCTTGTTGTCAGGAAGACTGTCTGGATCCTTTGAGGGGCACCAGCTCATGTCTAATGAACATAAATACCCTGGCCTGAACCTCACCAGGGGCTGTGACCCAGGACCACACTGTCCCTGAGCAGATCAATCTGATGCTACTGTAGGAAAGGCCATTCCTCAGATTCTGCTGGGTCTCCAAACCATCCAGAGATACCATACAGCGTCACCTAGAATTGACTGTAATGTCCCAACCAGGAAATGCAGCAGTACTCTATCCCAGAATAGGACCCCAGAAATGCCCCAAGCAGGATTTTTCTTGCGGGGAGTTGGTAGAAAGCATGAAATTACCAAAAAAAAAAAAAATTGAGTTAAACTCTTTTGGTCAGGTAGCATAGACACAGCATAATTATCTACTTTTAACAATGTTTTCATCTTTGATTTGTAGCTCAACTTTAAATAGGCCTGTACCAGGAAATTTCCTGACGTGCCATGATTACAGTGGAAAGAATGAGTATCAGAAAGCGTTCTGGACAGAGAGACAGAAAAACAAAACCACCTCCCCCCATCCCCATTATCCTACTTTCCAAAATGTAATTAAGCCAGATAGAATATTACATCTAAGGACATGGGTAGGTGCCTTGACTGTCAGAAGTATATTTCACAACAAATGTACTACCTTTTCTTTCGTAATGCACTCCCTGCAATCACAGCTAAAAAAATAGGAGTCTCTTAACCGGTCATTTCTGTCTTCTGTGGGATACAACAGGTCAATGTAGCTGCTAAAAATCTACATAGTGAAAAAAAAATAGTAGTTAGTGAGAAGCAGCATCACTAAATGTATTTATTATACTAGTTCTGATATATGTAGTATGACAATTACATATTCATGAAGCTTGTGGACCCCTGCAGCCACATCACCTGCCTGCTCCCTCACATTCCAAGCCCCTTGGTAGCATCAGGAATTGTCACTTGTGAATGCAACCTGACACAGAAGTGTTCCTTTCCTATTTGTTATGGAATTTCCCTCAAATATTACCCTGGCTTACACCCAGGAGAGAAAGATTCAGGTGTGGATAAGGAAACTATCACAGCATAAATCTCAGGCTCCTGTCAGACTACAAAGAGATGCCTACTTTTCAGAAGTAAAATAATGATTTCAGGTATCCAGCCTAGGATAAATTACAGTGGCCTGGTTTTTTGGAGGCTGGAATCTCAAAATTTTCTTTCTGAAAACCTACAAAAATTGGGGCAACACCAGTCACTAGTAGCTTTAGAAACTTAAGACAAGACCTTTAGATCTCTGAAAAGAAGATCCAGTGCTCCAGTTCAAGGAGAATGAATATCAGATTTACTTCAGCAGCAATATTTTAAAGCAAAGAAAACCTGCTTTTGAACATTTTAAAGGCCCTTCATATACACTATTCTTAAGTTTTCCTCTATTCCAATGGTCTTCAGAAAAGAACCCCTGCAACTAGCTTTAATGCTCTGCTTTTAAAATGAGATCTCCCCCAAGAAACACATCCTATGCACGGCACAGTTGATCATTCTGCAGACCAAGGAACAGCTTTAGCTCTATATTCTCATTTATAGTTATTTGAAATGCTTTGCTCAGTCTTTATACTTAAAGTTTCTCTTTTCTTTAAAAGTAAAATTGTATGTAATTTCATACAGTGCACCTTCTTCTTAAGTGTGAGTGTGTCATCTCACACTTTCCCTCACACTCCTCTCCTCTCTTCAATATTTTCAAAGCATGTGGAATGCAGGAATCACATTTACAGCAAAAAAAAACTTCAGTGTTGCCCTGCAATGGCTAAATGGAGCCTGAAGATGGAGACACAGGCTGGGAGACTGCACAGCGACCACACACAGCCAACAGCTCACAGTTAAAAAATTCTGAAATGTCAGAAAAGCAAATGAGCAAAATCTGTGAGGTCCTGGAGAGCTGATGCAGCTTCTAAAGCAGAATTCAAGTTGAAGAAGATGCTGAGCAAGGTAAATAATCCACTTCTCTATCTCTAATGATATACCTCCCTCCAACATGCTGAAAATGTCTGGGATTCCACAGTAAAATTCTGAAGCCAGAATCAGTCCTTGTCTGTTACCACAATGCATTTGCAGTGACTGCTGGCATCACAGACAAGTCATCACTGGCAAATGGCATCAAAAGAAGTTGCTCACCTGAGTCATTCACCCTTGGCTTCAGCAACTAAATTCCCTTTGTTCACAATGAGGAACAGCTATAACCCACAAAAACAACCTCTCTACTTTTCTTGCAGGCTGCTATCACACACCTCAGAAAACAGTAGAAATTATCAAAAATCAAATCTGAGCTTATCAGCATTAACTTCGCCCACTAAATTATTATTTACAAATAAACCATTGAAACTGTGCAAACTCCATCCCCAGAGAGGATGTTCAGTATCTTCATTCCCTGCAGATATTTGAACATCCTCCTCAACTCTGCTTAACATCTTTTTTGTTTTTTTAAAGTAAAGTGCATCTCTTCTGCTTAAAACTCCCTGCCAAATTCATCATTTGATTGAGAAAGTTTCAAGGTAAACCCAGAGCCTTACTCAATTTCACAGATTTTTATCCTTCCATGTTCAGTTTCACACCACCTAAAAACACACATTTGTTCTTCTGTGGCTTCCCAGCAGATGCCACTGAGGTGATATGACCAAGTCCCATGTTTTGTGGATGCTCTGTCCAAACAGAAGTCAGAGGATTTATCTGTACCCATTTACCTTGTTTATTCTGGCTTCAATTTCAACACATTACTATTATACTGGGAACTATTATAGCAGTAATAATTTGCTTTGATCTTGGAATTTCAAAGCACCAGCCAAACATCAGTAAACTCAGCCTCATTTTACAGATGGGCAAAGTGAGAGAGAGGCTGGCAGATACACAGTGACTGCTGCAGGTGCCCTTCCTCTGTTTTAGCACTAAATAGGGTACTGCCTCCAAAAATCCCTTCAGTCCTCCAGAGCCACCCTAACTTTTCCAAAGCACCATCTTGCATTTCTCTGAGAAACATGAGATCCTTCCTTCCTATTAATAAATTGCCATCTAATAGAAATGAACCCTGAGAAGCAGAATGAATCCTGTCAGGTTGCACAAGTACAGAGCACATTCAAACACTGTGCATTTACCTCCTCTCCAGGCTCAATCTCTCTAACAGCTCTGACTTCAGCCAAGGTTCCCTTGTAAGTCACAATCACATTTGGGCAACAGCTATGGTTCATCAATGCAACACTGTAAAAGCAGAAAAGTAAATGTTTTCCCCAACCACCACCACAAGAAATAGGCAAAAAGTTAAGCACCACTTCACAAAATAAATAAGTCTGAAAGATTCAGTCTCTCTAAGCTGTTTTTATTCTGAGGCTTTACATGAAGGTAACCTTGGGAAAATCTGTTGTACTGTTGTTTATTCTAATGATATGGAGAATGGCTGTACTAATGAATCATTACCATTTTTAAATCCTATTATTGCACTACTAGGCAAGTTATTATTTTCCCCTTCTTACAGAGCTGCAGGACAGCTGACAGCTATGTTCAAATAGCTTTACTATCAACATGATAGACAGACTATTTCCCTCAAAGGAAGGAAGGAAGGAAAGACAGAAAGACAGACAGACAAGAAAGAAAGACAGAAAGACAGACAAGAAAGAAAGACAGACAAGAAAGACAGAAAGAAAGAAAGAAAGGTCATGTTCAACCAAAAAGGAAACAAGCAAACACAGGAAAACAGAAGTCTTCGCTGCATTGCAACTTAAGATGGGTGTTAAAATTTTAGCTGTATTCTATTCAAATGTAAACAGCCTCCATGTCTGAAGTGGGAGGAGAGCTCTGTCTGTTATACAAGCACATGACTTGGACCAAAACCTGAATGGGCAGAGGAAAGTAAACCCCTTTAATACCAAGCTTGAAAAAAGTGCAGTTCACTGCTTATCAGAGACAAAATTTGTAATTTTATTTCTTTCTCTTCCAATCTAGCAAAATAACAACTGTCTCTTCAGTATTTTTAGCTCACAGGCATATCTGTTAAGTAGGAAAGATCTGACTCTTGTATCCTGAGCATTTACAAAGGATGGTGTAGGACATTTTTCCAGAACAGCCTGGTTTTATACTCTCCTCTTCCCACAATGACTCTGATCCTGGGCATTTCAAGGCATTAATTTCCAATCTGTAGATCAGGGATATGAACTTCAGGCAGATCTGCCTGAAGAAGAATCTGTGAAGCAAGGACTAGCTACTACTGCTTGTCTGCAGCACTTGGCAAAATCACATCCAGCTTTAAACAGGCATCCGTGAGTTTCAGGTTACCTTGACACAGATAAGCTTCGAGTAATCCAAGCCTCACCAGGAAGTCAAACTAAGCCTCAGTGCTAATACCTTCATACAGGCTGTGCAAAGATCAGGGGCAGAAAACACCCTCCTCTGCTACAATATTAAATGGGAAGGGCAGATTTAAAAATGCAAGAAGTGTTTCTTGGCCCTGAAGAAAGTTGTGGTCCCCCACTCATGAACTGCAGCTAACACTTAACATCTGCAGTTTATTTGTAAAGCTAAGAAGCTTGCATTTTTTTTCCCACTGTCATAGCAAGGAGGCTCAAAGAAGTTATGAAAGGGTTTTACTATTTGCCAAGGAAAAAAGGTAGAAGGGATATTGTTCAGAGAGCACCAGGTGAAGGATTATACCCAGCCAAAACAGAAGGCTGTGAATAGAGCAAGTCACCTGCAATCCTTTTCACTTGGCTTTGATCATTACTTTATGTCCCTATCCAGAACCTGCTACCCAAGTGTTTTCTACCAACCTGAATACAGTTCACAATTTAAGTTTCAAAAGAAATTACATGTGTAATTTTGCCAAAACTACTAGATTTTTAAGAAAAACTACTGCAAATAATTGGTCATATTTTATTAGCCAATTAAAGATATTTAAAACAAGATAAACTGATTTCTTTTGGTAGATATCTACTTCTTCTGTTTATTTTTAAATAAGTTAATTTTATTTTTAAAATCAACCTACTCAGGAAATATGGCTGATCCCAAATGAGAGAGTTCTTCATCTTCAATTGTGAAGCCATTACAGTTAACCTAAGAAAAAAGAGAAAGGTGCTGGATCAGCTGCTGGTCAGCTGAGTACTCCAGATGTACTCACATGTCACATACTCATACATCGAACACAACTGCAGAAATTTGCTTAAAACTTTCCATCCACCTGTCCAGGATTCACAGGGAGCTCCATAACATCCCAACAAGTGAAGTGAGGATAGAGTGCCTCTCCAAAGGATGCACAGGACACCAAAGAACTGACAGTCCAACACTTTCACCTGCTCAGGACACATCTAGTTGATTGCTGCTTGGAGGTCCAGCCAAGAGAAAGAGCACACAAAACCTCACCCCAACATGAGGCAAAGAGACTTCATTGGGCCATGACAAGAAAAGGGCCAAAGCAGAATGACACATGCAAGGAGCATCGTGGGAATGAAGGGCAGCAAACTCAGCCGGGCTGGGGCAGTACAGAGCTTTGATGGGGGGTGTGTCACAGAGACCTGCCACAATGGCACCTGTCATCAAAGACTGCACGCATCAGCTACAGCTAAAGCACACATGAAAACAACAAGAGCACTGAGAAAGACTTGAACCTCATAAAGACATAGAATAGGAGGGGACAGAAAAAGGACAGAGTATGAGAGGAAGTGTATTCCTAATTTAAACAGACACAGGATAAAAAGAACTTGTTCACAAAACTCTCTTATAGAATAGACTCAAGCAGGATTTAAAACCTTCTCTCTTTTGTTCTCATCCAAGTCAAAGGAATCTTACAGAAGTTTCAGCTTTTTTCATGTGGTTTATATGACTTTAAGTGGCCAAAATGCACCTCAGTCAAGTACTTTATTCCACTTCCACTTCAAGTGACACACATACTGACACAAAGAGAACCCTCTCCACATTCACCATTATCTCCCTACAAACATGAATAAAGCACCAGTAAAGCACTAAAACTATTCACTAAAACAAAATGGCTAGGTCCAGTTAAAGCTAGAAAGGGCACAGGAACAGTCAATCAAGAATAGTGCAGTATTTTTTCTGGAAAGGATAAGACCTGACAACAAATGCTACCAACAATAATCACAGAACCATAGAATAGTTTGGGTTGGAAGGGACCATAAAGATCGAGTTCCAATCCCTTGGATTTTCTCCAGTCCCCAGAGGCAGGGACATCCTCTGGTAGGCCAGGTTGCTCACCAGGCAAAGTGATATGCCCCACAAGCTGGAATGCAGCCTGGACTGGCTTTTAGAAATACACAAATACCCAAAGGCACTCCCCAGGTATGAACCATTCAGAGTGAGTTCACAATTAAGGAAAGTGTCCTGCTTCACTCATCAGTATGTCTGCTATCTTTGCTTGATCTTTATTCTGTTATTTTTAGCAATACAGCACCCAAGGGTTCCCAGTCTCTCAAGATGGGCATGCTACTGCACTGGTCAGTGTAAGAGCATACCTGAATCAAAACCAACATGTAATTGCTGAACGCAAAAACAATAGAAGGGAAAGATAATATCAACAGCAAGTAAAAACATAAGGCTACAAAGGCTGACAAAGAACAGCTTGATGGTTCTGAACCACAGGGAAATATTTAAAAATATGTAGTGAGTTATCATCAACTCCCCTCCACTAAGCCAGAGACAACACACCTCATGAAAATATCATATTAAAAATGACACAGTAGGAGGGATTAGAAGGGATGAAATATCGCTGGTTTTACCAGATGAATGCATGACTAAAAAAAGGCTAAATGGAAGGAGTGAAGAGACAACAGCAATAAAACTGGAGCTCAAGATTGTTCCCAATGGGGAAATGAGAATGTGCCAAGGGAGGCATGAAATGCAAGGTCTTCACGGAAAGGGTGAGATGCTGGAACTTGAGACAAGAGAGAAATTGTTCAAAGAGTTTGATAAGGTGAGACTGAGGAAGAAAAGCTCCAGCCACAAAAGCTATACAAAAGAGAGTAGAATGATGCCAGCAGCCAGAGAAGAGAGCAGTGAAAGGGAAGGACTTTGGGCAAAAGAACTCTATTCCACTCAAAAGGACCACTCACCCTTTAGGTGTGTAAGGAAGAGCATCAGGCAAGTCCACTAAAAGCAATGAGGAAGGAGTCAAAGGTATGCAAGTCTCGAATGACTGCCCTGAACCACTGGGAGAAACAATGGGGAATGGAGGAGCAAAACAGACCACATGAGGCCAGAGTAAGTGTTGCAGGAAAACAAAGGAGCAGCAGCATATTCATACCACTGGTTTTAGGTCAAGTTAACTAATTATTAGGAAACATGTTTGTACATGTCAAGTGCAGGCATACCTCCCTTTCTTCTAGAAGAACACCTCAGAAGGTTGCATCCTGTAAAACACTTCGGAGGAGCATCCAAATGACTTCTAGAGATTTTAGTTTAAAAAATTCTAATGTCCACAGTGGCAGAGACACTGATGGCAAGATGATCTGATACCTGATGATCAGGATGAGCTTAAGGTAACACCTACAGATGACATCAGACATCCATAGAGAAGACTGGATGGAATATGAGATCTGGGAATCAGCAGTTCACAGAAGTCAGTTAAAGAACAACAATCTGGTGGAGCGGCTCTTGGACAGGACATGAAACAAAAGTCATTATAGCCAAAATGATGTAATCTTTGGGGAATTCTGGCTACATTCTAACAAAAATACTCAAAGTACCAAAGAAACTGGTTGTATTTACATCTTCAAATTATCCCTCTGATAAATATAAATTGTAAAGTCTTCAAAAGAGAAAAAACCCCTCGTCATTAAAAGGAAATGTGTAATTAGAAACAACACAAGGGATGATAAGCAGATGCTAGAAATCCTAAAGAATCATTCCCCTACAGAATAAGAGCACCTCTGTATTAAGGAAATAGTAACTGTGCCTCCTTGCTGCTAGATGCCCAGCTCTACCAAACAGGATATTTCCATCTCAGCTTTCATCGCAGCAGTCAACATTTGTCCCCATCTCAAGATATTATTTTACTCAGAAACTTAAGTACAAAACTAGCTCATGTTGAAGCAAAAGAGGAAAAAGAAGAAAATGGGTCTTTCAGTATTCCACCAGTGTATTATTCCATCCACTACAAAACATTCAATTCAGATGCATATGAAAAGTAGGTGAGAAAAAAGAAGTGACATATCAGAAGTTATCTAACAAGACATCCTGTCTTTCCTTCATCTCTCCAGATGGTCAAACCACCTGACTACATTTAAAAGCCACACACCAGATAAAAGTTTTAGGCTGCGCTTTCTGCTGCGCTTTCTGCTTCTCTGAAGTTTACTCCCTGTGAAGGTCAAACACAATGATGCCCTGACCAGCAAGGATTTCCACGAGTTTGAAGCCTGAACGAAGGATTTACCTCTGCAGGGTCTCAGGCCAGCAGCCTTCCATGTTAGTTCAACAACAGCCACACTATATTTGGCCCACAAGAAGCTCACCTTTGACAGGGTTTACTAAAGGCTGTTTCCCCTTTACTTCAGTGTTTGAGAAGCACATCATGGAAAGTCTGCATACAAGAGTCTCCCCCTCAGGAAAGAAATGGGGCAGATCCAGCCATTAGCAGAGCAGATCTTCTCCACCAAGTATACTCAGTTGTCCCTAAGATAAGCAAAGAGCTACCCTTTCCATTGCCATTAACATTCTCTCCCTTTCAGAAAGGCTAAACTCCTATAGCACCATCCACCTAAGCAGGCTGTGATCTAGCCAACTTACTTGTGCAAAGAGAACTACAAGGGCAGCATTGTCAGGGTAGTCCAAGTGCTTTGAGTAAAAGTGATGAAGAGCAGCAATGTCGTTCTGAATCAGCTCTCTCTTGTCATTGTCTAGTTTGTCAAGGTCTGTGGACAAAGAATACATTCCATTTCAGTAACAGGAAACCCCCCCCCCAGGTAGACTCAGGTTAGAAGAGGCCCAGACTTTAACAGAAACCCCCGAAAAACAAGCCACTTGGAAATACTGCAAGAAATGCCTGTTCTACAAACATAACGTTGCCTCTGCTAAAGCCACACGTGCACTATGGGAACATGAAGGATTAAAACACATTTTCTGACACCTTTAGATTAGCAAATAATTGGACACAGACTTCACTTTCTTGGAAGAAGGCTTATGGTCTTTAAAGTGCATTTGTTAACTCTAGCAAACAGCCCAGCCAGCCCTGGCCCTCTGGAAGCCTATCAACTGTGGATAGCTGTCCTCAGCTGGTCTGACACGACCTTATGAGCGACATGGTCCCATCTATTGTGGTGTGAACTCACACTCAACATCTAACGTGCTTTAAATAATGAAACTTGCTCATGCAGACCTATTCCTTATCAGCACAAACCAGCCCAAACTGCTGTTAAGGCTGCTTATCCCTGCTGCTTTTAAAAGATATGGTCTTTCCCAGCACAGAAGCCCTAACTATTTGTGGCCACACGTGATAGGGATCAACACTGGGGCTAATTACAAGGGTTCTCGTTGCAGCAAGAGGAGGATAACATGAGGGTGCCCAGGAATGGAATCCACCTGACCTATTGCAGGTACCTGCTTCAGGAGGTAGCAAACTGTGCCTAAAAGTACCCACATCTCCAAGGGCTGGGGTGTGACCATCAACAGAGGTGTGTTTAGACTGCAGGCATCTACTAATAGGAGGCAGCAGGAACATCAGTGGAAATGTCCTGACACACCTGACAACTGTACTCCATTATGGATTTCTTCAGAGATTCACCCTCAGGCCTGTGACAGGTTCTATCCAAAGCCATGGTCACTGAACTTTCTCCTGCCTTGTTCATGCAAAGCAAGCTTGATGATCAACCATGTACACTGGTCTTCTCTCTCTCCCCTCAAGAGCAGAGTGTTTGGAAGTGTTTTCCTAATCCACTCTCTCACAGTGGCAGTGTTACTAGTTCTCTCCTGCTCTCTCCAAATCAAAACAATAATGGAGAGAAAAGGCTGCACAACAGTGGAAGAAAGAGGAAATTATTTGTAAGAGCAGATGTGAATGATGAGCAAGTCACAAAAAACACTGAGGAAAATGAAATGGGACCATTTGATGAGAATTAAGACAAATCATAAATAAGAAATTCTGAGCTTCCAACTGCCAGCCAGGTGTCTTTCCCTGTCCTATGTATGGTGTTGTAAAGCATAAGACAACTGATGAACACAGTAAAGGTGTGCTAAGCAGTGAGCTGAGTCAAAAAGGCAGCAGGAACAGAGGTGCTTGCTAACAAAACAAAGGCTTCTAGAGGACAAGTGGGACTCTGCAACAGAAGAAAAAATTTCAGCCTTTTAGCTCCCAAATTAATAAATTATTGAAGACAAGCCGCAATGCAGAAGAATACACAGAAATTTCTTCAGCACTTACCCATTCTCCTCAACATTAATCCTGCCAATTTACCTGTAAAAACTATCCTTGCCCTAGGCAAAGTTAAATGTTGGCAGTTTTTCCCCTTGCTCTCCCAGTTGTCCCAAAAGCAATGACAGGAGCTTTTGTTCAGGAAGCAAATAATACTACTGTGCTTGGTTACCCTGCTACCTCACATCCTAGCAATGAGTACATTTATTCAGCACTTTGTAAAAGGTTTTGGAAGCCATCAGAATGAGAAATGTGAATATACAACCCATTGTCTCTGTGTATATTATGTTCAGCACCAAGAAAGAAAATAACAGACTGGTGAAAACTCTGCCAGGGTGGTTACTAGTGGTCAGTTTCTAACTCAGCCTTACCGGATGTAAACAGTAGCTTTCCAGCTAAAAGTGAGCCATTGTCTTATCTCCTTCTTTGGATTATTTTAGAGCATTTAGGACATGGAATCATATATAACATGTCAGATTTGACTGGCAGTGACAGATACTGAAGCACAGTCCAGAGGGTTTTGCAATTAGCCCCTTAGTCATTGTCACCATCAAGCAACTGTGCTGTCTCTGATTTTATGCCTCCTGGTAACAAATATCAGCTATTTTAATTTTACAACATTACAATTCTCAAAAGACACTAGAATACTAGAGAAGCAAGAGATGGATGTATGCTACATAATTAACTGCCTAGGTTTTCATCCTTGTTTCACAGCTCCCACAAACAGCCAAGAAAAAAAAAAAAAGAAAAGAAATAAGAGCACTACACTTTCAAAAAAATGAGGAACCACAATTCTCTGTTTACTCCCTTCCTGCAGCAGGAGTGGGATGTTCTGAAAGGTGTTGATGGAGGGGAGCCATGGGGAGAAAATAATTAATATAGTTAAGTCAAAACCTCTGTTTACCTGCAAGCCTTTCTTACTTACGTGATTCAAACTCTTTTACAGCAAGCAGCTTCTCTGATTGTGTTCTTTCAGGGTGAATTTGCTAACAACGAGAGGAAAAATAAAAAGAAAATATTTTAATGCTTCACTTTGGCAGTTTTACGTACTCATTCAGAATTTGGGAATTCCTACCTGTAAGATAAACCCAAATCCACAGTCTACGAAATTTATGAGAGTTGACAAACAGCAATGGGTTAAATTGACTGCCCTAAGTAAAGGCATAGAAATATTCTCTCCACACCAAATTAGGCAGCCAAAGATAAAGTCCTATCAAATTTATATACATAAACTGAACAGTATTTTAAATATGTCATTTGCTTTGTTCTAGACACCCAGAAAGCTGCTAACAATAGCAAGCAGGCAGAAGACAGGCTTTGCTTTGAGGAAACTGAATAAACTGACTGTTGACAGAGTTCAAAAGCAATGCTCCACTGTTGGCCTAAGGCCTCTTCTTTGTAATCTTGGCCATTAAATATGGCTTTGCAGGTGGCCCAGCAGCTGAGGTTCAGGGACTATGGTTTGCATATTTAGCTTTTATATGACATGTAGGGTTCTCCCCCCTCCCTGTAAGTGATAAAAGCAGAAATTTACTCCAACAACTTTTTGTCATTAAATATTCGATTTTGCTTGTGGATCACCACTAAACCATGCTTTAATTAAGTCACACACATGTACATTCACACACACACATCTACACACACAGCAAGGATACAGCTACCTTCCCAGCAGGCCACCAAAATCTCCCTACATACAGTATCCAGGTTGTCCTTGTCACATAAGCAGACCTCAATCACAAAAATATGCTTCAAAGAGGTTTTGTTTTTGCAGAGAAAGTACAGAGCTCTACAAAGATACAGAGCATAATAACCTAGAAACTCATGAATCCCATCCCCTCTGTGTAAGCACCTGTGTTATCCTCAGTATTCATATAGTTAGGGAACATTGAAATGGAGGTCAACATTGCAATCTTCTTTCCTTATTCAATACTTTCTTTCTCCAAAGACCAAGGGCCTGAGATTTCTTTCTCAAACTCTGTTTTTCACCAGCTAACTCATAATCATAAATGTTTATACCTGAATACCTCAGAGGTGTTTTTAACTTACAAATGTACTGGGAGTTAGTTATATGCTACATAATGCTATGCAACTGTAGCTGAAAAACACAACAGGCAACTGCTTCATAAAGATATCAGTGGCTACAGTCAGGTAGCACTGGAAGCATTCCTTGGAATTTAAGCCCAAATAGCAAATCCCATTCTTCCTTCTCTTCATCAGCATGGCCTTGGTGCTTGCCCACACATGTAACCAAGAGCTCAAATCTACCAGAACAGAGGCTGAAACACCAATATGAAACTACCAGTAAATATTTCCAGGCTCTGTTCAGCAGTACCTTGGCCATAGGTTACAGCTTCACAGCTGAAGACCTCACCAACCTTTCACTAGCTTCCCACAACAGTCTCCTATGGTGGCCCTGACCCTGCTGCAGTGGTCTGATGGTCAGTTCATTCAGCTGCTCGAGCTCTGTGTTTCACCTGTCTGTACACAGGAAACTTGTGTGTGTGCTTTGCAGGACAGTTACTGTCAGTCAATTTTCATTTTCCTGCCATCCCTGGCACCCGGAGCAGGAGCAAACCTCCCAGGCCTCGCCTCCTGCTCACCTGTTTGGCAAGGATCCTTGCTGTTAGCCTCACAGTCTCTGAGGGATGCCAGTTCTGCCCAAAGGCACACATGGAGGCACACTCCAGCTTGTGCATAGGCCAGTCTTCCTTCTGAAAACACAGACAAATACAATTAAAAAAAAAAAAAAAAAAAAAAAGAAGAAGTGCCACAGAGAAAAACTTATGGAAAAGGGGATGCAGCAAGTCCTGCCAGATCCTAGAGGTCAGGTGAAATGTATTTCCTTTAAAAATAAGATGACGTTCACTAAATCAGAACAAAAGCTTGAGTCACATTTAAGGGGTACAGCTATCCTGCTTTTTTCAAACAAATTCACAAGGGATAAGCTGAGGTCAGAACATCTTCATTTACTCAATGGAAAAAAAGTATTAAATGACAAAGAAGCAAACAGACAACATGATTTATAAATCACTAGTTCTTACTGTTCAGTTCAAACATGTGAGGACACAGTAGGTCTGAGCTTGATGGCTTTATTGGGTTCATTTCCATTTAATACCTTGGCCCCTCATTATGAGGTGACCCTGGTGTAATCAGGAATAAAGTGGCTGAAGTCAATGGATTAACAATCACTAAGAATCATTTGACTGTAAGGTCAAACCCAAACATTCTGATGGAATTATCAGATTTTTTCCTTAAATGTTGAAGAATTAAAGTACAGCTAGACAATGAAAACACACTAATATAGACAAACATTTTAGTCAAATGTATAGAATATAGTTAGTCAATGTATAGCACAGTCCCAGCTCAACACACTGTAACAACATACAGGAGTGATGGCACAAAGTCTTTTGTCACTCTACAAGTTTCACCCAAAGCCACAGAATCACATATTAACAATCTGCACTAGCATAGGCTGTCCTCAGACTGCATCAAAATCCATTTAGCATATTCATTCAAACATGGAAATATTCAAGCAATGCACAGTTATTTATTGCTATATCTCATCCCAAACACACATTTATAGCACTACATTAGAACAGACCTATAGTGTTCTTTCTGCATAGGGAGCATCAAATTTTGTTTTCATACAATTCAAACTGGTGGAAAACACTACCAGAGAAAAAAACTCACAACAAATCGTAAGTGAAAATTTGAAATCCTTTTGGCATCTTCCAGAATGTTCTTAAATCCCTTACTGTGATTCACCTGGTACCACAAACCCTGTGTTAGCCCACTTCCCCCAAATTTTTAAAAATAATTTTAAAAACCCATCAATATGGCCCATCACAGTGACTGAGTGTTTCCCTCAGATGCCTATCCACTAAAGGCAAGAGCCACTTGACACATTGGAGGCTGTCTAGAGCATCTACACAGGACTGGTGGATATGATACAGGCCTAGTGGGAGATGAATTTCTTGTGGGAACTGCAGCTATAGGGTACCTACAACAACCCAAAGCAGTTAAACAGCCAGGGGAATCAGGACCCTCAGTGCCTCCTGCGTTGGCTGGTCAACTTACAGGTTTTGCAGATCAAAACAAAAGCTGAGATTACTAATTTCAGAGCTACTACACCAAAAATTCTTCCATTTAAAACAGTTATTTTAACTGTCCTGGGCATGGACAGCTTTAGGAGGTTATTTTATTAGGAAAATAAAATTTTCCTGCCCCAGCCTTGGGTAGGATTTGAAGCAGTGAAACACTGCAAGGGTATTTAACCCCTCACAATGTCAACTTTGCTGTCCTTGACAACTCACTATGGTACTTCCAAAAAAACCTACATACAGGCTGCTTGAAATAAGCTCCAGTGTAAATATTCTAAGAGGATGTGGCAATACAGACCAGAACCAAAATAGTATATTACACTGTAATCATGTCATGTGAAATTACACTCTCAACTCTCCTACAGCTGTCACACTACAAAATGCATCCCCTGAGAGACCCATTTCCTACGTATGCCCCAAAATCTTTTCTGGAAAATTCCTGACAGCCTCTGCTTAGGAATCTACAGGCTAAAGGCTAAAAAGAGACAGAGGGAAATGTCATCTCTCACCTCTTCTTGCCTACCCAGGATACCCTCTAACTTTAGCATGATTGTTCAAAAAGTGAAGGCACTGAACCTGAAGCTTTGCAGGACTCTCATCCATACACACCTGTTAAATAAACAGGAGAAATTACCTGATAAAACAAAAAATCAAAATGCAAAATCACGCGCCTGTCTCAAAGCAGTGTTTTTAAAAAATCCATTTGCCCCTTTATTCTTTACACATCGTTAATTAAAATCTTTCCCCAGGCAGAATCACACTGAGTTATATGAACTGGTAGGGAGGTTAAAGGGACAAGATATGGCTGAATTGTGCAAAATGAGATAAAAGCCTGAAACACCACAAAAAAAAGAGAGTTCTGATGACTGAGTAATACCTGGGATAGAAACACCATGAGAGCAGCTTTCCCTGCGATCACAGCAGGACTGTATTTTGCATTCTTTCCACATTTTCCTCCAAGTAGTTTGAATTATAACAAGTAGCATTGTTCTAGCTGAATCCCTAATGCTTCATTAATGACATTTTCTTCCTATTTTCATTACAACCACAGTGTTTCTCGCTTCATTTTGGAATGACAGCATTTTTGGAAGGGAAGTTCTTTAAAGTTTGGTTTTTACATCAAAGCATGGAAACACTCCTCTTCACCAAGTTGTTAAAAAAGATTCTGCTGTCCAGGACTAATGGACTGATTCCCAGAACACTGTCTTATAGCTCACCATGGAGAAAAACAATTAACAAAATACAATATTAAAAAAAACTAAGACTTAAGCCCAAACAAATGTCATCATACCTCCTTGCTCATGTAGACTTTTACAATACTACATACAAAATCTGTTCTATTTCACTCGTTTAAAAAGAAACACGCACAAATACCAGAGAGAAATGATGGGCAAGCCAGTGCAGGGGTTAAACTCACTTCTTCAAAATCTTAAGGCCCAGTTGTGATCAAATGGCATCCAACTCTTTAACTGAATTTCAGTGAGGCAACTTCTGATGCCTGCTATTAATTGGTAAAGTTCTCTGATACAGCCCTTCAACAAGCAGTGAACATAGAAGTTTCACATATCTTCACAGCCATCCTTCCCTATCATCATTTACCAAATGCTGGGCTATAAAGGGTATTTGACATGGTTTAACATTCAGCATACTCACAGGAGACATTTATCAAAGAAAAGTACATTGGGAAAATTTTTGTATAGGGAGACAGACACCCAAAGCAATCTTGCAGTGTCAAATTCCTTTTGTGCAGAATCATTACAGCAAAAAATTTTGTGTTTTTTTCTACAGCTCAGCAAAGAGAAGCAGGCAGTTTCTACAAGGTCCCATTTCAAACACACCTGCTAAATGCTAATTACAGGTCTGCAACTACATTTTGAGGCTGGTTAAAAATATCCGTTTCACTTACTCCAGCAATACCAACTATAGCAGCCTTTAACATGACATGTTAAGAAAAACTCATAAATGGTTTGTTTGAAATATATTTCAAATGCTGAAAGTCATGACAAAAACATCTCTTTCTGCATTCTGGCTAGCTGATTTCCACTCTCTCTGGGATAAATGATAGCCATATATAATAATAGCAAGAGCAGTTCCAGTAGCCAGTTCAAGTTCACCAGTTCCAAAATTGCAAACACGTAACCCTCTTAAAATATTTCTCTTTGGGGTGTTTCAGCAGCTAATTTCCAAGGAGAAAAAATGAGCACAGGTCTCCTCTCACTTGACTAAAATTATTATAATTTAAGAAGTCAAGACCCGAACAGCTGCAGATGGGGGCTGAAAGCCACTACTATAATAACAGGCCTGTGCTCTGAGGAGGTGACACTGGAGAGTGGGACGGTGTAAATCTGCTGGAAATCGCAATCCCTTTTAAAAGGAGAACTGGATTAGAGTTTGGGAAAAGAAAGACCTAGCAAACCCAGACTAGAGCCAAACCACAAAACATTAAAAGCAGCAAGGACAGACAGCGAAGGCAACTTCCACCCTCACATGCCCTGCATGCACCACTGAATCCACACCTACGCAAACATCCAGCTTAATATAGGCCAAACATGTGGTTATCTATCTTAAAAGCAAAATAAGAGACCAAAACAGGAACATTAAGGAACTGTGCCAAAGCCAGTGTGTGTGCATACATCCACCTCTCCCCACAATGAGCAAGGATTACTTTGAATTGTAGTATAGGAGGTCTTTAAGTAAGAAAAGAGCAAGCTCAAAAGCTTTGGGTTTTTATCCCAGTATGCCTCACATAGTAATCATTTGTCCAACTGATTTATATTGAGTAACAAGGTATTAACCAACATATGAAATCACACCATGCCCTTGTTGGGTACATATAATTTTAGCTGAACTGAGTAAAAAACCCAATGGATTTACAGGGAAAAATTAACTTAAAAAATAAAAGTGAAATTACCAATACCATGACAGTTCTCAAGTACAGCCCTGCCCTTTTATCACTGTCACAGGATGTCTCACATCCATGGAGGCAAAAGGGACGTATTTCCTGTACATTCCAGTGTTACAAATTCACTATCAAGGCACAGATGTCCTATTTGGCTTTGACAAAGATTCGCTGAACTGCTGAAAAGTGCCTTTGAAGAAGACAGGGATGAAGATGCAGTGCAGACTGTCTGTACAGCATGTACAGTCAGTGGAGACAGGTTTCTAGAGCATATTATGCTTGAAAGTAACTTTGAAAGAATGTCAAAGAATTCAATCTCAGCAACATTCATAAATTTCATCAGACTGACTCAGAAGGACCCAAAACATGGAAGATAGTGTTACATCAACTAGAGAGTCAAAAACCATACATATATCACCAGTAAGAGTGATACCTGGTAGTACCTGTGCACATCGTACTATAGTTTAGACATCAACAAAATCTAAGAAGGGTGTTTACGCCTAAAGCATCATACCACACACCAACAGGTAGAAAAGAGTCTAATTCACTAACTTATCAGGCAGACAGGCTTCTGCTGAGCATCAGCTTTAGTAGACTTAAGGACACTCAGTTTGAACAGTTCAAATTTTTAATCTAGGAACATGTTCCTCTAGAGAGGAGAATTCTCACCACCAAAAAAAAATATTTTGTGAAAAAATCAATCAAAAAAGAAGCAATACATGTACGTAACTTTACTAGGGGGAAAAAAAAGTCAATCCTTCCGTGTTTTTAAATATAAAAGTATAAACTTTGTCAAGGCTGGAAGTCAGGACACTGACGGAGGGCCACTTGGCAGTGAAAGCAAAGGACCATGGATGAGAAGCAACAAGTTCTTCTACTTCCAGCATGATATGTATTCGCTATTTTTCCCAGTACAAATTACTGAGCTTTCCTATTTTAGAAAATCTTGCTTAGCTGCTTCATAAACCATTGTAAGCTTAATATAGTAAGAGCAGAAACTCACAGTCTCAGATAAAAGCTGCTAAACAAATGCTTTGTTCAAGTATTTCCTTCCCTCATCTAGTTAAAGACTCATAATAAAGAACATCATGAGGAAACATTTCTTAGAAACTAATATTTTTCATGAATGAATCATGGGTTTTCTCTACACTGTCTTTAAAACTCATCCAGATTCCTCTCAAGACCCTTAAGGATGCTCATACAGTAAGCTTTTACTTTGGAAATTCTATGAATTACTGCAAATTTTGTAAAATACTTATTTCTATTAAGCCTTTTGAGTTCTCCTTGTGCCTCAAAACCAAAAGGCTATTTGATTCACCCACAATACACCAAGATTCTATGGGAAAGCAAGAAGCTGGGGAGGTAATAAAAGGAAAACTGAGGAGAGGTCAGGCTTCTTTTGAAACTTGTGCAAGAGGAGAATAAGAGACATCCTTGAAATAAAAGCAAGAGCCATGTCCAAAGTGCCTGGGAACTGAACAGCACAAAGCACGACATCTCTGCCCAGGTAATGACAACAGAGACCACTTGGCACGTACCCAGGCACCCAACAGCACGTTAACATGTAGGAGGTTTGGATTATTTACAGCTAACAGACAGCTGCATGTCAGACCTTGAGTGACTCAAATCCTTCATAAGCATTGTTCCACACTCTGTGCCCAGCATCACAGACCTTGCATAGCTTACGTTATTCAACCAGCAATCCAGTAGAGTTTTTCCACATGAAATGGGATAATTCTTCCATATCAAGCTGAGAGATGGCTTTTTTTTTTTTTTTTTAAGGTGCTTATTCTAATTTGAATTAAAAATAGAGTTTAAAGTGCATGCAAATGTTTTGGACATCTTTGTATCACTCTACTTTAGTGTTCACTTATATTCTACTTTGAGGGGCCTTTAAAAAATAAAGTATATAAAAAGAATTAACATTGCCACAGTGAGTAAGTTAGGGAGAAAGCCTAATGGTTATGACTACCATCAGCTGTGGCAGTCTCAATACTCAAAATACTTGCAAATATTAAAAAAAAAAAAAAAAAAAGTCCCCCCAAAATTCTCTTAAGATGGCTATTTAGTGATTTGATTTTTTCCATTAGACACAGGATCTCTTTCCAGTTTAGCAAGCTAATGTTAAATTATCTGGTTTGTCCTTAAAGGAAGAAGTAATACAGACATAATTAGTGGGTTGACAGGCAGCTCTAATCAAATTCTCAGTGGTACCAAGCCCTGAAGCTACTGATCTTGAAAGACTCATGCAGACCATGTCGAAATCCTGTAATTGTCCAACGCACAACTCCATGGTCAGCATCTGTGGGATGCTGGAACTGACTGGATAGCTATTAACCATAGCTGCAATTAGAGCATACCAATGCCACACAAACAAAAACTGGAGTCCAGCAAACCCCACCCTCCTTCCTCTCACCCTCACAAATTGCATGACCATACCTGACATTCCACATTGCAGTAAAAGGCCTGTTTGCATCTTCCACACTTGGACAGTCCTTCTTTCCTTAAAAAGAAAACAGAAGTTATTCTGTTCTAGAAATCTGAATGAAATAAAACTGTATGCTGGATAATTTTTTGCACAGTATTTTGCATTTCACAATGAAAACTATATTTTCTTCAGAGCACTGCAGCTACAGATTTGAACCACATTTTTGAACAGTAGACACTATTTTTTATTTAGACTTTCAAAAGCAAGTTTTCCCAAACAACTCTCACTATGCAAAAGCACTGTGCTTTCTTGATAAATTGCTGGGTTTGGAAACATGTTATTCTATGCTGTTTGACAGACAACATAATTTTTTGCCACTATACGATGCATAATGAGCTAAATTTTTTGTGTTTTGCAAACCTTAAAACTGCTCTGTGTACTTGTTCACCAGTATTAACCCTTTGCTTCTGCTGTGACCATTCTACTGTTTCTCTGGTTATAGAAAGCATGACCTTTGTTGAACAAGTGCCTCCAAAATCAAGAAAAAATACTGTGTTGTTAAATATATTGTTTGACTCCTGTCACATCAGAGCCCCTTACTGTCCCACCCTGTCTGCACTGATATCTGTGTATTCTGAGCAGACCTAAGGCTCACATTCTCCTTTTCTACATTTGTATGTACCCCAACAGAGGGAACTGCCGCAAAGAAGGTCCTTTTCTGCTTTAAAGTGCAAGTGTTGCAGCAGATCCCACCAAAAATAGAACATGTGTTACCCAACAAGTGATATTTTGGTATGGCAGCAGTAGGGATCTCTCAGCAGTACTGAACACTTTTAAAATGTCTGCGCACCCTCCCTGGGGTAAGTAGCAAAAAAAAAAAAAAATTGTCTTAAACTGAGGTAAGCTCATTGGAATAAATCAAGGGTGAGGGTCCTCATACGATATGATAGTGTACAACACTTTGGTGGTCACTGGCATTCGGAGCCCATAAAAACCATCAAGTCTGGCATCTTTTGATTGTATTTGCAAAGCATACAAGGTGCAACATGAGCGAGCTGGGCTAACATCACGACTCCTCTTACTGACGTTACAACCACTTATTTAAAGCAACAACCACTATCTCATGCAAATACAATGTTACAGCCTCATTTTGCCCAAGTTGCCACAGAAGTTTCCAAGACAACTTCGCAAAGTTTCCCTTCCCAAGGCTGGTGCTGAGCCCACAGCCTTCCTGCTGGGGCCCGTTGCAAGTTCAACGCGCACAGTTCGGAATCTAGTACGTGCTAGTTCAGTGCTAATGCAGCAGTCACAGACACAGAGCACATGTCTGAGCACCGGCAGATCACGTTACATCACCGAGACATCGTTCCTCTTTGTGGCACTTCATCACCCTGGTGTGAAATAAGTTTCAGATTACCCAGCTAACTGCTGTCCCGTTGCATTCAGTATGTTCCTTGATCACTGTGCTCCTCCAGAGCTCCAAAGGAGAAGCTTGTGTGGATAACAAGCAGCTGCTCCTGAAGATAATTAAAAGCTATTCCCTGAGATAACTATTATCCCTTACAGTATTACTTCATATCAGTGAAGTATGGGAGTATTCCCCGGTCCTTTGGCAGACAAATCTGAATACGATAAATAAAACCAGACAGTTTGTTTGGCACAAGGAAATTTGTGGTTCAGTACAAGAGTTTGAAAGAAAACACTAAAACCAAAAACAATGCCTCAATACAAATCTTAGAGGCTAGAAAAGCCACTGGAGTAAAGGAGGAGAGGAAAATCACCTCAGCTGTACCCTTCTTCAAATTGATGGGACTTGCTTCACCGGCTTCACTAGGAACTATATTAGGTACTTATATGCAAAGAGAGGGGGGAATCAAGTGAACAAGTCATAAATAGATAAGGTAATGAGGAAAGAAAAAGGATGTATGGATAAAAATAGCACAATTACAACAGTTGTTTTTAATCACTGAGGCAACTACTAACATTTGCTCTGAGTTATAACCAGGTAAGCACTTCATTCCTCAGTAAGTTGTCAGAAGCCACAAAAGTACTACACCTTCTAAAAATACGGTGTGGTGTGACATGCCAGAGTGTCAAATTCATACTGAATTTGCTAACCCTAATATGCCTTTTTTTTTCTATTTTTTTTCCCCTGCAGCAGCTCATATTGAAAGGCTTGAAGCAAACACTGGAATACCTCCCCTTCACACAGGTGAGGAGGCAGCTGCAGGGGCCCCAGCGAACTCGAGCCCCTCGCATCCCTCCAGCACCAGGAATCAGGAAGCACGCAGGAGCAGGCAGCACTCCAGTCCCAATGCTCCCAGCTATGCGACAAACAACTTCTTGCATTGCCTGCGCTCTGCCCCAGTAAAAGTAATTTGAAGGCTAAAGTTTCAGGCAAAGGTAATATACAGATATTGTTGTGTATTTCGTTAGGGACATATATATATTTCATTAATTTCATTCATAGATATTCCATTCGCACGATGAAATGTGAATGGTGCATCAGGCGATCGCAAACCCCTTCTCCCTTACCAAACGTTCATCAAAACCAGAGAACACGAAGTTATTACAAAACTAGACGGATCAACGAAACTTCCTGCGAGAGGATGGTTACGCACGTGTCTACGTGACTGCCAGAGCACGGGAAAAGCAGAACTTTTTTTTTCTTTTTTTTTTTTTTTTCCTCCTTTCTCCTTGCTGAGCTCTGAAAACCGGCTTTGAGTTTTAACTTCCACGCTGCCACGGCACCACGAGCCGAGGAGGGAGACAGTTCTGCTACCGCCCCGCAGACGCCGCGGCCGCCGGGCGGGCCCTACCTGGCGAAGCAGCCGTCGCAGTGGCTGCCGCGCTCGCTGACGGTCAGCACGGCGGCGTAGGCCGGGCAGCTGAACAGCAGCTCCCCCACGGCGAAGCGCCGCCGCGCCCGCAGCCCCCGGCCCTTGCCGGGGCTGGCGAACCTCTCCAGGCCGCCCAGCTGCGCCGCCGCCTCCGAGCGCATTCCGGCCGCAGCGGAGGGCAGGGGTGCCGGGCAGGCTCGCAGCGCTGCCCTGCCGGCACTCGGGCTCCCGGGGCCGCCTCAGCGCCGCCGCCGCGGGAAGCGCCTCCTCCGGGCGGCGCGGGCCCCGCCGGCGGCTGCGCACCGGGAGCCGCCTGCCCGCCGAGGCCTGGCTGGGCCGGGGTCGGGGAGGGCCTGCCCGTGCGAGCCCGTGTGCGGTGGAAGCACCCCCGAGACCCACCCGGCTGTCGGGCAGCGAGGGCACCACGGAAGGGGCTCCCCAGTTGGCCTCTCAGCCCTCTCGTCAGTATTAGCGCCTAATACAGTCATATTCGAGGAAAGGTGAAACTGCGGTAATTATGCTCTCCTGCTTCACAGCAGTGGCTTTTTCCAGCGTCTAAGATTTGCACTGAGCTATTGTTTTTGGCTTTAGCTTGTTTGATTTTTTTTTCAACTTTTGTGCCTAGACACAGATTTTCTTGTGCCAGAGGAAGTGGCTAGTTTTGTTTTATCGCATTTGGAAGATTTCTATCTGCCAAAGGACCAAGAAATACATCCGTACTCCATTGGTATGCAGTAATATTGTGAAGATAATAGTTATCTCAGGGAATAGCTTTTAAATGTCTTCAGGAGCAGCCGCTTGTTATCCATGCAGGCTTCTCCTTTGGAGCTCTGGAGAAGCAGAGTCAGCAAGAAATACACTGACTGCAGTAGCAGAGCGCTTAGCTGGGTAATCTGAAACTTATTTCACACCGGGCTGGTGAAGTGCCACTGAGAGGAGCAGCAAGGCCTCCCAGAGCAAGGCGCCGCTGAGCAGGTTTGCAGGTCAGGTCATGGGGGGTTCAGGTGTTGTGGCCTCCTGGATAACCAGGGCAGGGAGAGAATGTGGCAAGTCCAGCCTGTCCCTGCAGGTTCATTGACAGCCCTAGGCACAGTCAGGGCTGAGCCAAGTCCCAGGGGCAGCAGCAGACAAGGTGGGTGGGAGACCCCAGGGAAGCAGGACAGGAAGATGAAGGCCTAGTTGTGCCCTCAGGGCCCTAACAATACACTATTCCATGTAACTGATTTATATCCAGTTGCACATCTGTAACTTCTCTGATATTCCCATCCATTGTAACATGAGGAAGTTACTGGATCCACTGCAAAAAGAATGCACCAGCATTATTTGAATTAGTTAAAACATCACTGTTTTCACAACAAAAGACTGAGCAATGGAAATAGGTCCAGTCCTTGAAAAACATGCTATCACCCTCAACAACTGAGCTAGATGTTGATTATGACCAACTGTAGAACTGCAGGGATGGAATTGGGGTATCCAGTTAAAGTAATAGGAGCAGCATCTAATCAAGTACATCATCTAGTGCGTGAGGACTGCCATTTACATCCTAGTTCAGTAGATTGAGGATGTCAAGCTCAAAGGTCTGGACTCTTAATTATAGACTATTCTATACCTAAGTATATTTAAAAATAGTGATCGATAATGTATTCACTTTGAGAATGAATTAACATTAACTGGGAAACTGCCCTTATGATCAATCCAGTTAGATTAATTTATAGATCTATTACAGTTAGACAAATAGTCACAGCTCCTAAATGCACCTACTCTGACTTCTTACGCTGCACAAGCTATTCAAATTCCTTAAACTAATTCCTGTTCAAAGTAGAGCAGAACTTTTATGAAATAACCAATCTTGATTTTTAAATGTCCTTAATAAGTGTGTTTATAAAAATCCCTAGTAAACACATATACTGTATTTGTACCCTTAAAATGCCAAGTAGTCCTTTCAGCTACTATCTCATGTTATAACACTATAAATTATTTTGAAACATTCTCAGCTTTTTTACTCTCTACATTAGTAAAATGAAATTCTTCAGCATTTGCTTCTGGAATCTGAAAACAGCATGACATACTCCAGTAGTGAAATCCTGGTCACGCTGAAATCGGTGACAAATTCCTACATTCTTTCCTCAAGTCAGCATTTAATTTGTGTTTCAAATGACACTGTGTCCAAATAAAAGAAATCTAACAGCTCATATCTATCAACTCAATGATCTTGGAGGTCTTTCTCAACCTTAATGATTCTAAGATGTTCATTAGCAGATTACTTATAAACAATAACTTGTGCTTCTCTAAGACCATGTGGGTTCAGTGAGAAGAAGCTTGTGAGAAGGAGTCTTTTGGAGGAACCAGCTGGAATGATGGCAAATGTTATCACACTTCTGTTCCACATTATCACCCTTGTAAAACAGCTGACAATTTGATTATGCCTCAGGTTAGGAGGAAAAATTCAAATTTGAGTAGGTCTCTTTTTTAATAAAGAGTCATTTAGTTTTAAAAACAAAAATAATAATTTACTAAATAGACTTTATTCCACCCTGAAAAATATTGCTTTCCAACAGATAATGCATGGATTTATTCCCAAGAGCAAAATTCAGCAGCGGCCTGCAGTCCCATTCAAACCCTCCAGGAGAAATTCAGCCAGCTGCCTGCATAGCTTTTAACTTCCTTTGGATGTTTTCAAAAATAAAACTGGTTTGATAAGTTATTAATGAAAACAGTTTGGTGGCTACTTTGTTAGAGTATTTATCCCATCTCCCGTTTTCTCTATTTATGCAAAACCTGTAAATAAAACATATTCTTTTGGATCTCCCTATTTAATCTGTTTTCATACCATGTTCATCAGAAAATCTGAACGTGGGTTTTTATGAATCAGTATGAATGCCTAAATAAATAATGGTTTATTGCAAAACACAGGCTTAGTAATCAATTTATGAAGACTCTCAAGGCTTTAGCCATATGAATATGCATGCAAAGGCTGAATGAACAGTCAACACCAGGGAGTTTCCTGCAACCAGAAAAAGACTGGAGTGCTCTCACTCCCCACTGCTCACAAGATGAGTGGAGGAGTCTATGCTTGCAGAATATGGCAGGATTGGGTGATAAAATACTTTGCTAAATTATACCTTACATCTGCAGAGACTTGTACTTCTCATCTCTTCTGTCTTTTTTTAACTTCCGTTGTGTCTGCTTCAAATATGAAAGACGATAGCTCATGAAAGGGTGTGAAGTAGGGTATAGGTTTAAGAAAGTCACAGAACAAAGTGTCGTGCCTGCTCTTTGAATTTCTTAAAATTAAGGAGTCTTTAGAAGCAGAGCTGTTCACCTTCACTCACAACCTTGGAGGCGCTCTATGGAAAACCTTGTGTGTTTGACAGGAAAAGATCCATCCCTGTTAGTCACTTTTAGTTAGGCTTAATCACTTAATCTTCCAGAGACGGTACCGCCGAACCGCAGCCTGCACTCTCCAGGAAGGGCTGCATGCCCTGTGCCCAGAGCTGTCTTTTTGTGTTATGTGTCACCGCAGACTTTAGCCAGAAAGGTTCTGAACTTGGAAAGGGAGCAGGGAGTCACTCGCTAAGACACAGGGCCCCGAGCAAACTGGAGGGGGAGCTAGGAATAAACACTAAAATCAGCTACAGGGTAGGTACAAGAAACAATCATAGGCCAGCAGCCTGTGGGGAGAGAAAGGACAAAGGAAATGGTACATAACCTTTTCTATATTTAATGCAATTATTTCCAGAGAGTTCTGGTATACTAACCTTGTCTTTTTTTATCCTTTGTTTTTTCTTTGTTTTTGTTTTTCCTGAACCTATTGGTACCATCAGCTGCTTTCAGCTCACCAGTACCTGTATTTGGATCTGAGGCAGCTGGAAGCACATCCCTCAGTGCAGTGTAAGTAACGAAAAACCTCGATGTAAGCTGGTTTAATAGGTTTTGTGGTTAGATTTCATGGCTTGTCCTAAACTCTGTCCTGCTGTACCTAGGCAGCTGTTTCTGGTACCTTTGCAATTTATGAACAGTTGGGTTCAGATTTGCACCTTTTCAGCAGATGAATGCAATTCTGTATTATTTGTTGTGAACCAGAGATTAAGTGTGAAGGTAAAATCTCAGCAGGAGCTGGGAAATGCTGCCTTTCAAAGAAGAAAAGTGCAGCTAATCACTTTTAGGAAATAACCTGCAAGGTGGGAGTTCAGGGATGGCAGTGAGTTCAGAATTCAGTGGGGGCTGCAAGGGTGGTGTGTCACTGATGCATCTCTAGGCGGATGTGCTCCCAGCTCCCAACCCTGGAGGGGCCTGGACTTGACATTCAAAATCTGTCCTCATGTTATCTTCTACATCTGTGCCACTATTTGTTGACATGTTGACAGTGTTGACATTGCCCAGTACTGAAACACAGGCAAAAATACTCTAGAGATTCCATGGTTCTGTTTGATAGTCAGAACTTTGTTCCCAGCCAAAGAGGACTGGTGGAAGTGGAGAAGATGAGCAACCCTAAAGAGATACCTGACTCTTCTCTTTAGAGACATTGTGACAGTGAAAGACCCAGAGATCTGGAAAGAGGTTCCTAATCTTTTTTTTTTCTCATGAAAGGAGCAAACTCTTCACTGCCCTCACCCATCAGGTGCCTCCTACAGTTTTATTAGTATTAACATCCCCACTGCAAATGCAGACCTAGAAGAAGTAAAGACTCAAGTTTCTGCCTAATATATGGAAGTGATTTGCCTGAGTTAAACATATTGTAATCCACTCATTTGAAGTTTACAAGCATTTTTAGTATGTCATTATAGAAAGCCTGTACACAAATTTCCAAAGACAAAAAGTAACAGCAGCACAAAAGTGGTTTCAGGAACATATCATGATGAGAGAGCTGGATGACTGTGGGGAACAGGCAAGGGCAGCAGTTAGGTGTGAATGTGACACTCAACACTCAGATGCTTGCAGTTCACAATTTGCTTTTATCAGAATCAGCAACCTCACAACTGCCTTTCTGTGTTAACTCCAGCCTGCCCCTGGCAGACCTGCATTAACCTTTGCTTATGGAGCCACGGCAGGACTCAAGCAAATAAAAAAACATATTATGTCAGATTCTCCACTGGTGTAAATCAGCATCTCTCTACTGACTTTGAAGGAGTGGCACCTGCTTGCTCAAGTTGAGGATCTTACCCGGTGCTACTGCAGAATCATTAAGTTGCCACATTCTTCCTCTGCCTCTCCTTTTGTTGTCTAGCTGCAACTTTTCTGAGTTGAAGACTAGAGAAGGGTCTTTGATCCTCTGATAACTCCTTGAGGCTCCCTAGGATAATTGGCTGGGACACTTTTTGAGTTATCCAGGGTCACATTATCTGCCCTTTTACTTGGAGAGGGATTACAAGCAAGAGAAAAATCTTGGAGCCTTCACAGATGCAGACGACCTACATGAGTGCTGCCGTGTGTAGTAGGTCAGGCACTCCTCCTGACACGAGGGACACCCCATTGCCACCAGGCTGTATTTAACCTATCCTGCTACTGAAGTGGAAACAGAAACCCTTCAGGGTGACCTGGGCCCTGAGACTGTCTACCTCTTTTTTCCCAAGCACACTGGGGGTGCTGAAAAAGGAAAGTGTGTGAGCTGCTTCTCTGCTGATGGGGATATTTACTCCCTGTAACCAAACAGGCTCTCCATATTTTCTAAAGTTCTCATAATAAGGCATTTTCTTCAGTCCTAATAATGAGTCTTGCAGCTATTCTTTAAACCTCTGGGGTTTTTTGCAGCATTGTGAAACATATGATCATTGAAACTGTGGGGCATTTCAGTAGCCACACCAATGCTGCATAAAGAGGTAACATCACATCTCTGTACGTACTGGTTACTTTTCTATTTCTTTTTGCAAAGATTGCATTGGCAGTACAATCAACAATAATTTATATTTAATTCCACTACAGAAATGCTCAAATGCCATGCCTAAGACTGACTCTTTCCCAGCCATGCTAAAAATATCTATATTCACTGATGGCTTCCCAGAGATAAAACATTTTTGAGATTTGCTGCTTAATAAGAGCATTGTTCTGCTACGGGGTGTTTCACTGAGGCTGTACAATATTTTTTTAAAAATCAGAATGCTTTGCAAAATTAAATCAAATGCCTTACAAATGTCTCAGTACATCACACTGAGGCAGTTACCTTTTCAACCAAATTTGTAATCTGATCAGGTTTGTCTGACAAGACCTATTTTCCATAAAACCACGCTGACTGGCATTAATTACTTCCTGTCCTTTCATTCTTTATCAGTTGAATCCCATATTCTATTATTTTGCTCCCCCCTCACCTCCTCTCCAGTTTGATGTTAGGTTAGCTGGCTTATATTTACCAAGGTCATCATGTTCGTCCTTGCTGAATACTGGCAAAACATCAGTTATCTTCCAGTCTTCTGGAATTTCTGTGTTATTCCAAGACCCATTATAAATTAACACGTGGAAGGAAGAATTTCCTCCACCAACTATTTGAGACTCCTCAGGTACAAGTTATCTGGGCCTGATGAGTTACAGGATTTTATCACAAGTAGATATTTAACATCCTATTTGGTTACTAATGGACTGAAAAAAGCTTTGGCTGCCTGATATGATACTGCTGTTATCCTGCTTTTTCCAAATCTAGAAGAGACATATTTATTGAATATGGCATTCCTCATTATTAATGATTTTACCACCTTCATCTAGTTCCTGGTAAATTCCATTGCTGGGATTTCTTCTGTGTATAATGTACTTCACGTACACTTTTATTTTTTGTCTTTTTTTTCCTTGCTGGATATACATGTATCTTAATCTTCAATTTCTTGTGTGTAATAATTTTCCTTTTTCTTTCTTTTTGCTGCAGAGCACTATACCACCTTCTAATCTCTTCTCCAGCAAAATGAAGTAATAGCAGGAAGGAGGGAGAACTGTAACTAATATTGTTCTTACCTTCTTCCCTCATGTTCTGGTTTAATTTCATGAATGAAAAAAAAAAGGCATTGAGTGGATGGATTCTGGAAACCAAAGAGCCTTCTTTAAGTACACCAGCTCCCTCTTAGAGGGTATATTTCCCTGTTGACTGAGGAGCCCATCTTTCAGCAGGCTAACTCATGTCCACATTATGGGTGTATTCTCTGTCAGTCACCTTGTCTGCTTTTCCTTCTGTGCCTGCTTTTCTACATGGACAGAAGCAGAGAATACACAGATTTTCTGAGACAAGAGCCACCATCTGTCATCAGATGACAGGCACTTCTACTTCTTGAAAGATTAAAGCTGGTCTGGCAGATTACTAAATATTTGTAAGGGACACTGTGCTGAGAGCTATCACACCAGCAGCAGATAGAAGGCTTCCAGATGTGTTAATACAGAAATGTGGTGCTCTCTCACCTTTGTATTAGGTAGCAGAATGCATTTGAAAAGTCAAATATAGAGTATTTTTATTACAATCAGTGACTTCGGGAATTCTCATTACTTGCAACAATTTTTTTTTGGTGGTCATTTATCTTGTGTGGCATCCACTAAGCTGATGGGAGAAAAAAAAATGTAGTCAAAGCATGTGAGTTTTGCTCTGGGCCTGGGTTAGTGAGCCTTTGGCCCAGGGAGAGCACTCTTAATTTGTGGTGTTTGCTCAATATATATGGAATAATGCATCCCCAAAGCTGCAGCCCCTGTGGTACTGGTTCCACAGAGCAGAGTTCTGTGAGCTCAGGGATGTGGCACAGGGAATACTTGAAGGGCTGGATGTTGTCACAGAGATGGGGATGGGAGATAATATGGTGCAGTCTTGTCCGTGTTGCCTTTGGGAATGCTTTCTGGACAAAACCATCTGTCACACAGCCATTACACTCTTTTGGGGATACTCTTGGATTGATCCAGAATGGAGACAGAGTAAGTGTGAACTGATCAGGGATTTCAGGTATTCAGCACTGTGGAGAATTGTGTTGTGAAAGTATTTTAGATACAGACAAGTACATTTTAGATGAGTACTCACTTCCCACTTGTCCATTGTCAGTGCCCATTAGCTCTCAGAGTTAAGATAATGGCAATAACCATAATAATAATAATAATAGTGATAAAATGAAGGGAACTTTTATCTTCAAGTGTGACTGTCTTGCAGGTTTATATCACTGAGAAGCTTCTCAGTGGGGTGAGAAAGAAAGGCTGTGTGGGACTGGGAGTTGTCAGACTCCATACATGCTGCTGGAGCACCTGGACTGCAGAGGATACAAGAACTTCAGGGCCCAAGCATGTAGAGGGACCAGCATGGCAGATATGATTGACCAGATGGAAAAGCAAATGTTCTTTAAGACAACAATTTGGAAAATCCCAATATAAATGACAGAAAATTTGGCTATTCAGCAACTGATCTGGGTAATACAGATGGGTTTAGATCTACTCAAAGATTTGGTGCAAATATTAAATTCAAGTAAAAAATACATTGTTTTGTTTTCATAGAATCATAGAATGGTTTGGGTTGTAAGCGACTTCGAAGACCATCTATTTCCAAACCTCTGCCATGGACAGGGACACCCCCCACTAGACCAGGTTGCTCAGAGCCCCATCCAACCTGGCCTTGAACACTTCCAGGGATGGGACACCCACATCTTCTCTGGGCAATCTGTTCCAGTGCCTTACCACACTCACAGTAAAGGATTTCTTCCCAATATCCAATCTAAACCCAACCTCTTTCAGTTTAAAGCCATTACCCCTTGTTCTATCTGTACCTGCTCTTGTACGAAGTCACTCTCCAGCTCTCTCGTAGAGCTCCTTTAGATCCCTAAGGATTCTGTAAGTTCTCTCTGGAGCTTTCTCTTCTCCAGTATGAACAATCCCAACCCTCTCAGCTTGTCTTCATATGGCAGAGGTGCTCCACCCCTGTGATCATTGTTGTGGCCTCCTGTGGACTCATTACAACAGATCCACTTCCTTCCTCTTTTGGGAGCCCCAGACAGCACCTCAGGTGAGGTTTCAGCAGACAGAGTAGGGGTGGACAATTATCTCCCTGGTCCTGCTGCCCGCACTGTTTTGATGCAGCCCAGTACACAGCTGTCTTTCTGGGCTGCCCGTGTGCATTGTCAGGTCATGTTGAGCTTCTCACCCATCAACACCCCCAGGTCCTTCTTGGCCGGGCTGCTCTCAATCCATTCATCCCCCAGCCTGTACTTGTTCTTGGGATTGCCCTGACCCATGTGCTGGATCTTGCTCTTGGCTTCATTGAACTTCATAGATGTATTTGCATGTAATTTGCCCATGAATTCCTGTATTTGCATGTAATTTGCCCGTGAATGCCTGTTTGTATTTTTTATTATTTTAAATTTTATTAAATTTTATTAATAAAAATAATGTTTCATTAAAATAATAAAAAATACAAACAGGAATTCACGGGCAAATTCATCATTCATAAATTATGTCCCAGAAAATGACTGTTTTAACAAAGTCAGGCTTTTTTCAAACACTAGAATACTAGAAACAGAAATCAGCCTTCCCAAAGATTAATATGATGCCAGTGCTAGAAGGGGAGCAGAGATTCTCCATACTTCAAGAAATATCTTTAGGAACAAAAGAAAGAGAACAGAAGATGCATTAGGATTACAGTATTGAGAGTTGGAAACTGTTCAGCTGGACCACAGCACTAACTACAGTGAACACACAATGAGAATGAGACTCCACTGCTCAGTCAGTCTGGGTAACAGTGTTGAAACCACAGCTCATCAGTTAAAACATCTTCAGAGAAAATCCACAGAGAAAAAACTTTCTTAAAGAGGGAAAAGAAAGAAAATGAGCCAGTGCAAAGCTGCTTCTCAAGGGAGTTATGAAAAAAATGATAAGTACTGAAATGTATGCAGGAACTAGATGAATCGAAACAATCATGAAAGCAGTAAGATATAATATTCTCATCTCAGGAATGAAATAAAGATTTGATAATAAAAATAAGTGGATACACAATCCACATTAACACAGGGAATTTGAACTTATCCCTTTTTTATGACATCTGATGATGCTTTGGATGGTATTGAATTGTGATTCATGTATTCAGAGACCCTTTTACACCATCAAAGGCATTCTTATGAACAAAATAAGCTCTTGATGAGTCAAAACTGACACAAAATTAGTGTTTAATAAATGAGGTTAATTCAAGGAGGATTGTTCTTACTTGTTATTTTCTATGGGTCCTTTTTAAAGATATTCTCATTTTATCAAACCTTTCTGGCATCCCTTCTCTTCAAGCCATAAAAACCAGCAAGGGTAATCTTTGCATCAAGAATCAGTGACTAAAAATAGTTGTCTCAAACTGATAAACTAAAACTTGCTACTTTGCTTTAAGCTTCCATCTCCTGCCTCTCTGAGATCAAAACATGGTTACTCTGTGAAATTTATGGAAGAGGAAAAAATAATTGACCATGTGACCTTCATTGGTTCAATTAGCTTTTTCAATTAACTTCTAGTCTTCTATATATTTCTTAATATACCCAGCATATGCGTTCATAGATGTGGAATTACTCATTTTGATCACTAACTCTGAAAATGCAAAAAGTGATTACTGTAACCTATTTCTTAGACAACATCTCTTTAGTCACTGTAATTTTTATTGCTCATCATAAGGCCATATGGAAATTCTGGTGTTCTTCTTCACTCTGAGCAACGCATGTGAAGACAATTTCATGTCTGGAGCCATGGCCATGCCAAACAGGGACTAGTGAATCCAGTGCTGCTATACACAGTTAACTGATGACCTTTAGAATGAAAAATTCTATTTAAATTACTGTAATTTCTCCAGTCCATTTTGGAATAATTTGGTCTCTAATTATTAGCTCAAAGAATAGTCTGAGCTATCTTTCCATAGGGGATTAGCACCTTCAGATTATAAAGGTATCAGATCACCCCTGAAGTACCTGCTGTCTTTGTGTCCACTGACAAATATTAAGCAGCCCAAAATCATGGAAATGTTTGAATTAACACTCAAGACAACAGCCACTGTATTCCAGAATGACAGTTATGTAAGAATTACATTATAATTTCAGGCCTGTGATATACCAAACATGTACCATAAAGTCCTGAAGACTATTTTCAAGGAGCTAAATTAACCCTTGCACTACTTACTTTGCCTTTTAACATGAAGTCCTGAGAGGACATTCACCAAGAAAGGTTTTTGTAAGTGTTTATAGTTGGGGTTTTGCTTTAAAATGATAGGAAAAAAAGATTGAAGGCTCATTTTTTTCCTGCTCTCCCACAGTAGTGTTGTTTCATTGGCCTAATTAATATGAGAAGGCAGTTGTAAATTTATATTTGTCTGGCTTTGACAGTTTGGTCACTAATTTACTTAGCTTCCTACCCAAAAGACAAATGCTTTTGCCATGTATGGGAATTTAATATGCCTAAAATGATGGAATTGTAAGAAACACACCTTGTAATGTATATCTCTATACACATTCTGTTCAAGGAAAACAGACAAAGAGGGAAAGGGCTGTTATAAGACAGGCCTTTTATGAAAAGTTCTGGATAACATAATTGGAATAGAAACAAGGGGGTCCTATAGAAATGTAACAGAACACCATAAAATTACTCTAAAACCTATGGAGCATTATAGCTTTTATATGAAGTTTTTTGAGCCATTGTATAGAATTTAATAGAAGAGGTATCTGAGCTATAGGATGGTAGGGAAAAAAAAAAAAAGCTGTAGAAAGCGTATCGTTTTGTGTTAAATTCCACAGGAGTTTTCCATAAGGGCTGGGCTGATTCTGAGTGTATCCTGTGCGTGTTTCTTCTCTCTCTACTCCTGTGGCGAGCTGAACTTTGGTTTTAGTCTGCAGCACATTCTGAATGCACGAGTAGCCTTTTGTGGGGAAAAAAGAAGATAGTTCTCTGTCTCATTAATCTGCAGATTCATGTGGAAGTCTATGCTGTCTTAAACTTTATTGGCAGGTCACCATGCAGCTGCATGAGCCATTGTGTTTGAGTTCTAAATGGGGATGTACAATAGGCACTGTACCTTCTGGTGTAAAACGTACACAGGAAATCACATACCACTACCATCAGCAACTGAGGTTTTGTATTATTTCAATGGACTGAGGGCCCTTTTTTAGTGCACCAGGGAGCTAAGAAAGTGTACATAAAGGATAGCATAACAGCATCCTTGCCTGAGTTGGTAGAAATGAGAGAAACTACTTTTTTTTTTTGGTGGTGGTGATGATATCAGAGGCAGGTTGGTTATGTATGAGCCACAAACGCAAGATTAGAAGTATCATGTTAAAAATATTACTTTTAGAAAGCCAGACTTGTCAGATATGGAGAATTCTCAATTGTTCTTACCACAATATTCAAAACAGCATTTGGAAAGATTGCTGCTGAAGCCAATATGACAGGAATGGGAAATGACAAAAGGGTCTAAGTTCTTCCAAATTTAGGAAGGAGAAAAAAGTGTCAAAACAGTAATAAACCACAACCAGGTCAACAGGTCCATCCACACGAGAAAACTAGCATTTAACAGAAAGGTCTCTGAAACTTCTGAAGAACAGAAGATTGGTAGGAAAGCATTTTTATGAGAAATAAAATGTGCCTTCCTGTCAGGGAGGAAGGGTGTTGCAGGGTGCTTGAGAAATGGAAAAAAAAAGTGCCATTAAACCCCAATATGAATAAAGATCAGGTGAGAGAGGATGTCACCCGGTGGCCTTTGGAACTGTATTTCTGCTGCCTCCTGAAATTATGTTTTCCTGAAACAAAGAAACAGTGTTATGGAAAAGTGGGTGCCAGATACTTTAGGAAAATGAGACACAGTGAAGCGGATAAAAGAGACAAAGACAATAGCAATCATATGCAATAAAGTGAAGGCAGCTGAGGTCTGAGACAAAGGTGAATATTCTGAGCCAGCAAGATGACTGAAGCAGGGGAAGGAAGGAGGGAAAGGTGATTCACAATAACTTTTGAAAGACATTGGCTTGAATATTTATCAATGTCACAGCAAACTTTGCTTGGCAGCCTTGGTGGCTGACTTTATTCTTCCAGTGGTTTCCCACCCTTAAGGTGACAAACAGGAAAGTGGTTCGAAGTACAGCTCCCAACATGAGCTGAATGCAACAGTGCTTAGGCCCACATGCCAATTACACAGGCACTGTCCTGCCATTTTATAGCTTTTCTACAGACATAGCTGAGGTTTTTACTCGTGTCAATACCCTAAATTCAGGAATGCTGTACATTTACAGAGGTGTGGAGGCAACATACAGCAGGACATGCAGAAAATTCTGCGCAGCTTCTTTGAGTACCTCACTTGCTCTGAGTCTATTCAAATTACGGTGTAGGTCCTATGCCCTGGTCAATAACTCTGCTACGTCTTTAATTTAGAAATTGCTAGAATAAGCCTGAAGTGATTAATCCACCTGATTTTTGATGGATACAAAAGTACTCCAGTAATTAATTTTTTTGGCTGATAGCAAAGGTCTAATTTATAGTGCTCTTGCAAGAGTTTCTTCTGCACATACTTGATGGCATTCTGAAGGGATTGGTTCCTGGAGGGTAACATGCAGGGTCTATTAAACATCTTAGAGAAGTGCCCAATCAATAAATTTTGGAGCTCTAATCAATGCTGTATCCGAATGTATTCAAAGTTAAAACAGCAGCCCAGCTCTTATCTAAAGGCAAGGATGGAGCAAAGGTCAGGAAAAGGACCATGTCTTCCCTTGGTGGCATTGGTAAAAGTGGAGTTAACTCCAAATATGACATGACTGTAACCAAGGGCAGAATTTGGCTACTTGTTTTGAATCAGTGCTATCAATAAAAGTCTGCCAAAAATAACCAACTGGTAAATATTAATTTAAACAGAAAAATTGGAAGTCAGTTGCACACTGAGTTGCAACATGGGGCCATTCCATGCTGGCAGTAAGAGGATAATGATGCAAAGTGCCAAAAATACCTGGAAAGCGTTACTTCTGTGCGACATCCAATAAAGATGCTGCACACACCCCTACATTTTTCAGCAATTAAATATCTGAAAATGAAAGTGCTCTCTTTCCCCAATTCTCTGACTGCAATGGCCAAACTACAGCCCAGCAATGCTGCAATAGAAGTTTTTCAGGGTGGCCCCTCTGCACAACAGCTGTTTCTCAGTCTGATAGTAGCATCTCCAACCAGCTGCTTCAGTTTGCTCCTGGCTGTCACAGCTATAGGTTAATAGGAACAGAAGCAAGAGAAGGGCCTAGGCCAGCATAAAGCAGAAATAACAAAATTTTCTGCCAAAAGGGAGTGTGGGATAAGAACTTTAATGGGCAAGCAAACAAAGAATCAGACTGAAGCCTGAGGCGCTTCAGCGTGTTGGCAAGAGACGCACAGTCCTGGAACAAGTGCAGCTCAGAGTCTAAATTTGAAATGACTGTGGGGCCTCTGTGCCAATAAAGTTTGGCTCTGTGTATACATGTGTGCATGTATATCTATATCCCCACACCAAATATGTAGTTGTGATAATCACATAGTAAATTACAGAGCCATATGATGAACTGCATGTGCATTTGACCACCTCACCTGCCCCCTGCCAGCTAATCCATCTCTATTTGGATTTGCTCTGTCATTATGAATCAAGGCTTTAATCCTGCAAACACTTATGTGTATACTTAACTTTAAGCATTGGAACAATCCAGTTGAAAACAAGTTTGTCTGGGTGTAATTTCAGCTTCAACTCTACATGTGATTGTAATCCCACTTTCTACATTCAAGGGTAGCAGTTTGGGCTCATGACTTCTTTTAGCTTATGGGACAACACCTCTGGCACTTACTGCTGTTTTGGTGTGTGCTGAGGATAAACCTGTATCATTCCACTGGCTTCAATAGTGTTACACCAATCTACACCACCTAAGAATCTGCCCTGTTGAGAAAGGAAAGTCATGAGGATTACCAGACCTAATCTACAAATCTGTACTAAGTATCAGTCCAAGCATAAAACAAGGGAAGGGTGCAAGTACCAGATTTCTTACCCATACAAGATTGGGGGTGCAGGCTGATGGTGTTGCTCTACTGTGAGATCCATCCACCCACCCTTGTTTCATGAATGTAAGAAAGATCTTTCAGAGCTTCTGCCACCTGCTCTCTCGTGGCTGCAGCTCCAGATTTTCACTCTGTCCCTTTCCATAAACTGTGCAGAAAACAAAGAGAAAGGCAGCAGAGGAGAAATGTAATTTTATACTGCAAAATAACATTCATAAGTCACACAAACACTAAACCCTACGAATAATGGATCTGTCCTTTAGGGACAGTCCTTTCCGTGTCATTGTCTGGTACTTATGTTGTTGTTCATCTAACTAATTACTGCTTTGAAAGGTATAGTCCTGCTGTCATGCCTAGATTAGCAGCAAGTGTTTGGCCAGCTACTTTCTTGTCACAGTTGATAATTATTTAATGAGTTCTGTTCTTCCCTAGGAAAGCAAGATTGGGATAGAATTGGACTTATTTTATCACAGTAGCATTGCTGCGCCTGTTGGCAGGTTTGACAGCAACAGCACTGGATTTCAGCAAGACAGAAGAAGAGGAATTTCCATAAGTAGTTCCTGAATCAGTTGGAAGCAATGGCAAAATTAATAGTAATGAGTGAATCTCAATAGACACTCATTACTGTGTTAGCTGCCAGTCCTTTCCTGCAGCTGTAGCCATGCTGGAAGCTGGGTGATGCTCTTAGCTAAAAGAAGAGCCACTACAGGTTAGTATAATATGTTGCTGAAATGGGAAACCTAACTTCAGATCTACAGATTCCTCCATCTGCAGGGGGCCACTGAAGTCACCTTTTCTTTTCAGTGGACATCTATTGATAAATAAAGGAGTATCATCACAGGATTACGAGGGTCCTTCCTTCCGATTAGCAGTCTAGAAGAACATTTGGAGCAACAAAAGCAGGAAAAGAAACTCTGTGCTGAGATCAGGTTAGAACAGCACAGTCAAAATTTTATTGTCCATGTAGCTACCTGCTGCAGTGGGATGTATTTTTAAAACTCTGTGGTACCTGTGCCCAGTTATTTTCCCTGCCTGTCAGGAACTTTTCAGAAATAAATGGAAAACTTTATATCTAAAATGTTAACTCCTTGAAATCCGATTAAAAGAAAAATGTAAAAAAAAACCTGATCAAATTAAAGATGTTACCTTTTTTTTTAGAATTTCTGAATATATTTTAATTCAAATATCTTAGAATTTTCAAAGTCAAAGCAAAACATTTGGGCTAATTTTAAATACTTTTTCTCTGTTAGCTGTTTACTTCAAGGAAAAATTGGGAAGAAATTTTATTCTGTTTCAGAACAGGGAAAATGTAATAAAGTTAGATTTTCCCAGATAACAGAAACTTGTTTCTGCTTACCTTTGCTGTTTCTCCTCATACTGAGTTGTGTTTTTCTTCCTAAAGCTGAACAAATTCCTAACTCCTCAAGGCCATAAAGCATAGGGATTTTTTTTAAGGTTACAGATTAATTTTGAGCTTGAGTGCAGTCAGCTCCCTTATCCTCTCTCTCTCCAAAACATGATTCACCTGAGTATGTATGAGGTACAAAGACAGGGTGTTTCTGTCACTTGATTTCCCTGGAAATGGCACTGAGTCATCAACTACCCAGTGCCATACAATGCCATGATGTCCTACATTGAATTGTCTTCTATATGGCCACATCACTCAGGACAGCAGCGGTAGCCAGACAGGGAGAGGTTGGTTTGTCTGAAATAAATGACCTGAGAACTGCTGGTCTCAGCAAACTGCTCCTATAAACAGCAGGAGCAAGTGAACTCTGAAAACATAAGAATTTCTTGTTAAGCAAGTACCCTTAGTAATGATAATAAACAATAATAACAATTTTTCAAGGCATGCAAAATGGATGCTTGCATTTAAAAAAAAACCTAATATTTTTAATATTAAATCTAATATTTTTCCAAGCTAGATGGTATCTTAGCCTTCATATTTTCCAAATTTGCCCATAGCTGTTTTCCATTGTTTTTCTTAAACATACATCTTGTGTTTAAGATGTTCTAATCCTAAATTTACCAAAGACAGTGTGGAATTCCTATATTGACTTCAGTTGCTTTTGTATCATGTCAGAAGTATGGAAGGCAGTTGCTTTCTCTTCATAGTCTTCCTCATAAGTTCTGTAAAATATATCTTGAGATAGTAAACAGAAGTTTTTCTGGGAAAGCAAATGCAAATGTAGTAGGTGACAAGCATATATAGGCTGAAGGGGGATTAAAATATTTGTTGAAGTAATCTGTAGCAGAAGTTGTTCTTGGTTTAATTTACGTTCCTGCCAGGAGGTGTGGATTCCTTACCAAGAGCTGAAGGCTGTTCTGACAGTGGCACATTAGATCGTTCTCCAAAGAACAACAAGAAGATCACACAATACATTCATGGCTACAAACATCACCACTGCTGTAGTTCAGTGATCAGCACTTTCCCTTTTTCACAACAATGTGTCAACCACTAATGTAAAAGTAACTATTTACTAGCAGTTCTATTACTTCACTTAGCTCAGGTCTAAGATTTATGTGTATTTTTTTACTCATGTTTTTTGCTGGAGATGGTGCCCCAATAGGCATTGTTTTCTGTTAACAAGCATATACACCAATTTCTTTGGAGGGCTTTTCTCTATGCTGGTAGAATAAGTAAATGATGTTCTGTGCTGATTTATTTGCAAGATAATGCACCAAGCTGCTGAGATGAGATTCCATGTCAATGAGGTTGTTGTTTTTGCAGTTAAACACCAGAATTTTCCTTTTTCTATACACAGGTTGGTATATTGTATTGGTGATTTCATTGTGGATGCAATTTTCATTGCAGATAACCAGTTACTGAGTTAGTCCTGAGAGGTGAGGAAGTGGCAAGTGATTCAATTCTTTCTTTACCTCCCTAATCTGATATATTCTATATTAAACTCACAGTTATCCAAAATGAGGACCATGTCATCAGGGAAAGAGGTTTACCTGGTTAGCTTGACCTGTGCTAAAATTATATGAAGGATTTGGATAACCTGTAAGTTGCTGAAGTAGAGAAGCAAGGGCATTCCTATCTCTGATATATCCTTTACCCTTCCTTCCTGCCTCATTGGCTGAGCTATGCCATGATGGTTGAAGAAGGGAGCCATTCCTGCCTGCACAAATTCTAAGTCCCCTAGTCTGTAGAGAGTTTAGAGATGAGTTTGAATCTGATCTTTACAGTCACTTTCAAATGTATGAATATTTTCACTATAAGACACAATAAGGTGTGGGTCCCTGTGTCCTTCTTCATTGGTTTGGGCATAGGTGCTAATGCGAGTTCCTCTTGCCTCCTCCAGTAAATCTGTCCCCTCCTTACCTTCTCTCTCTTTTGGCATTATGGAAGAAGAGTTTAAGCCTGCTATGGCAGGTTTTGCCAGGCAATGTCTGAAGGAATTTCATCATAAAATAAAACACCATAAAATTAAGGGGCAACTGCAGTTTTATAGGGAAAAGAAAACAAGAATAATGAGTGGTTAGAATGAAATCCTTGTCTGCCCTGCACCAGTGCAGTATGACTCTCAACAGTATGTTTTATATGTGTGAAAATCAAAAGGAGTTCTGTTTGCAGAAGAAATACGTGAAAAAGTGAAGAAATAGCTAATTGCTCTGTGGATAAACTAATTAGCAGTGCAAAATGCAAGTGGCAATTCATTCCATTCAAAATACTCTCATTCTATTTTGAACCCAGTGAGAATCTGGTGAGGTTTTAAAGCACTGCACATTTACTCATTTGACAGGGGTGAATGACACAGAAGTCAGCATCTTGTGATCAACAGGAAAGGAAAAGAAAAGAAGAACACATGTTATTCTGATGTCATCTCCCATTGTTATTGTTGTTGTTCCTCCAAATAATGGAATTCTGGAAGCAAGACCATAAATCTCAAAGCTCAGCATTGTCTCATTTGGAGATCAAGGTCCTTGTTGCTGATTGATACATGCATTTTTCATTTGGCTAGGTAATATCCTTAAAATGGAACAGACACTTAGGCAGTGAAACCAGAGCTATTCACCCCTCCCCTTAGAGGATTTAGCCTATAAGTTAAGAAATTTCTTTGATGATTCTGATAGAAAATATAATCAGTGGAAAACAATGATTATATTTTCCTGAAGAGTCTAACATTAGTTTTCTTGGCAATGAGCATGATGCTAGTGTGCTTTGAGAGCACTCAGCTTTTAAGGTTAGATCGTGATACCTTTTTCAAGTTGCATAATACCTAATTCTTTGAATTATCCCATTGGAATGAAGCATTAAGACATCACTTGACACAGATAGGAGTATCACAATCTAACCCTTAATGAAACTTGTAGAAGCTGAGTGTCCTCTGGAAGAATGAGTCTGTATTCCATATTTTTATGGATATGTTCTATCTTCATTTGTAATCTTTAGACACATGCATGGTCATGGTGCTGATGTAGTCGCCTGTATTTCACTACAACTTTGATAATTTTAAAGCTGTCTGAGATTGTACAGAGGATAATCACAGAAAATTGCATTTTCTTCTAAGTTTTAAATGTTAAATTTTTATATAAACAGGATGAAGAATATATTTTTTATAATAGCTATTCAGGGATCACAGAGCTTACTACAACATGGGATGAAGAGAGGGTATAGACAGCTTTGCTCTAAAGAGTTATTTGTTTTTTTCTTCAGACCTTTAGGTAAATTCCAGTTTCAGGCTTTATGATATGAATCTCAATGCCTCAATGAGTGTTGATGTCTTTCCTCTTTGATCTTACTTTAGTTCTGGCCG
The DNA here is from genome assembly GCA_020086605.1 of Lanius collurio. Classification (NCBI taxonomy): domain Eukaryota; kingdom Metazoa; phylum Chordata; class Aves; order Passeriformes; family Laniidae; genus Lanius; species Lanius collurio. The sequence continues at coordinate 39,126,620 of JACBWW010000002.1, read as the reverse complement.
CAGTTCTCTCAAAAACTCACCTTCCTGATAAACATCAGGATTTCTCAACATTCCTTTGCAGTGGGATTACAGTTATCACATGTAATAATTTTTCTTCCTGCTTTAAATTCAAAAGTGTATGTTGAACCTGTACTACCACCTAAAAAATAGCCAAAAATATATTTGGATTCCTACTTAGCACAAGCAAAATCTAAGAGGATTGTTCAGTATCAGGATCAAAATGGCAACTCCAATAGCTCCATATATTTGATAACAACTGCTTGATGGAAGATATGACTGAGTCCAAAGTAGCTCTTTGCCACTCATGGTTCTGTTAGATTCCCTCTAAAAGTTGCTTACAATCATAAAATTCCATGTCTTGTGGCACACTGAGTTATTTTCCCTCAGCATACAGAGCACTGGGATTCCCAAAGGACCTGTGCTCACCCTTCCTGAACTGGGGCTTGGGCTCAGGATGACTCCAGAGTTGTCAAAGGGAGGTGAGGACAGAAGTGATAATGGGCTTCTGGTAACCCTTGGAAAAATTTGAAGAAACCCAGGCGTTGCTCCCTTTCCATGGAAGAAGGGACATTGCCTAAATGCCTCCTAAATACGTGCTTTCCTGGATGTAATGGGCTCCTGGGAACCGGGCATTGGCAGCTGGGATGTACCCTTGTTCAGTCTGGAAAAAACGGAGCAGCAGTGAGGAAAAAAGATAGAGCAGCAGTGAGGAAAACAGCTGAAAGAACTTCTCATCAGAGTTAATTGAGTCATCAAAAGAGAAATCTGACAAGACAAAGAAAGGAACAGTGGGAGGCCTGAATAGTGTGAAGAGGGGATAATAAGTTAGAAAGAACTGTGTGAAATGCTGAAACCCTGTGACTCTTCCTCCTGGTGGCAAACATCCCATTCAGAAAAAGGAAAATATATTATGCTGGACTAGAAAAATAACTCATAGTTCTAGGTGATATCTGTAATTAAAGGAGAAGGAACATGATATTTGACTTGCCAATCAATTGTATAGAAAGAGTATATTGAACATTCTGCATTATCATTCCAGGCATTCATTGGGCTCAGAGCTTTTCTGGTTGAGGTAGATCCATCTCCACAAAACAACCATGGGACAGAGGAAATTTTCACAGCTGAGCAGAGTTCTTACAGCAGTGTTTTCTGAGGGTTTTCTGAGCAGAAAGAGGGACAAGAGGATCTGACCTTTTTCCTGCTGGACTGCAAAGGTTGTTTCCTGCACTGTCAGAACATCACATCTGATGCTGCCTCTGTGCTGGTGTTTTGAGAAAGATTGTTGTTCTGGTGGATACTGGAAAATAGATTAAATTCTTCTGGAAGCTGTGGACGTTTTCTGTAAAAATGAAGTGCTAGAGAAGAGTTTGGGTTTTTTTTTTTTATTTTTCTTTTTGCTTCATTCTTCCCTGAATTTCCTTCCAGGTAGTACTCTGAACTTCATGAATAACTTTTCATGTCATTTGTTGATTATTTCTTTATGCTGAGGAGAAGCTGGGGGGTTTCCATGTCTCAGTTCCATGAATCATTTAAGTACATATTTAAATGCTTCTCCATTCAGGCACAGAATTGAAACACCTGCTTTAATCCTGCAAGTTTACAGCAAATAAGCTGGATAGGCGAATGAGGACCTCAGGACAGGGTCTGAACCCTGGAGAAACCCTGTGGAAAAACTCACACTGGCACCAGTAAAACCCCCCAGATTACAGTCTCCCTTGTTGAGTTTTGCAATAAATAGTCCAACATCATGGGGTGTTTTTGTAGGAAGGTAAGAGGGTAGGATAACAGGGAGCCATGTTGTAGGTGTCAGGCCCTGCTGTCCTCCAGCACCTGTATTCACTCCTCTGTGCTGCAGCCCTCAAGAGAAACCCTGAAATAAAAAATACACCTGTGCAAACACCCTTGGTTTCATGTTTTCTTGGGGTTACTGTAGCCATAGCAATGTAGCATAAAAGAAAATACCAAGCTAAGCTCCGTGGGAACCAGCTCTGCCTGCTTCCAGTGAGGTAAACCTTAATGCTAGTGATATCTTTTGGTTTTGGGTGAAGTTTTATTAATGCACCGTGGGCATTTGGGAACCTGAAGAATTAGCTGATGCAATTATTAAGATGTAAGATACCACAAATTAATCTTTAAACCTAATTTTCTTGGTTTCTAACTTTGATTTTATAAATCTTATTCAGCAATGTTCTCATGGCCTTTTTTCCTGGAACTATAGATCCTTCTGGAGCTTCTCTAACCTGTGCTTTAGACTTTCTGGTCCATCCAAAGGGACTTAAATGTAGTGCAACAGGTATTTCTAGATGATCTCCAGCCCCATCTCCACATTGTCTATTACCCTGTATTCCTTCCATATAGGTTTCCAGCAGGGAATTTCCTGTAACTTCATGAGATCATCTAGAATTTGCACTGATGAATTTCAATATTCATATTCTCATCCATCTTCTTCATTGGTTTGAGCATAGATGAAGTACTCCCTGCCTGGAGAATTCCCTGGGAGGATGAGGGCAGAAGGGTTTGTTCTTACTTCCCTTTAGCAGCTTATAAATATCAAGGAGCAATTCCTTTGAGGACAGTATTTTCTGTGCTTGGTGACAATTCAGACAGCTGGGACAGAACTGGCAAAGCCTTTGGCATACTCATTTTTTCTGCATAGGTTCCAATCCATTTTCAGGCCCAGATAATTCCAAACCACCTGAAATGGGATTCAAATTAGGGGCAAAAACTGTGGATTATCCAGCTCAGTCAAATACATTCAGTGAAGTATGAGGGTTGAACTATGTGAGAAAGATTTTTTTGTGGATAGTTAAGACTTGAAAAGAAAGCCCAATATAAAGAAAAAAATTAGCCAAAAGATACAAGGCCAGCTGATGCTACTCGAATGTGTTTTAATTCTATTAAAAAGTTTCCTTAATTGATTTTTAATCAAATGGTTCTGTAATCTGTTTTCTTTAATGAGAAGCCTTCCAGTCTTCCTGTAAAGGCTGGAAATCTAAGTAACAACTCAATGTGTGGCCGGCCCCACGTGAGAAAATTTTTTTTTTTCAAAGAACCCCAAAGAAGACTTAAACCCAGCACTGCCTCTTGGTGTGTGCTGACCTGTCTACCTCCAGGGTTTGGTGGCTCACTCAAAACTTCAGCTGCAGGACATTGATTTCATTCTGCTTTCCTGAAAGCCTCTGGGGCTCAGTGCAAAGACAGACTACTCCAAGCTTAGCTGTGAGACTTTGCTTCAACCTCCTAGCAAATGGACAGCAGTTTTCCACATGCCTTTTCAACACTCACATGGCTTCAGGTTCTTTGATGAAGAGATGAGTTGATCATCAAGAAGTGCAAAAAGAATTAGAATTTGCTACCTCACCCTTTTTTCTGCTAGTGAGGCTAGGTTTGAGCTAGTAGTCAGCAAATAACTGTGAGGCCAGGACGGAGTCAGTAGTCAGCAAATAACTTGCAGGACGTTTTTCTGGGATCCTGCTTACATTTACTGCCTCGAGCACTGAAACCACAGTAAAAACTAAACTACTCTCATACCCAACAGCTGATACAAAGTCCTGATATGAAACTTGCTCCTTACATTAAATAGTGTTCCTGAGAACTCTCGGCAGATCTATTTGAGGTTATGAAGAGGGTCAGTATGGAATTGAACAAATTCCATTTCCACTTGTATCTGTGGCCTTACTAAAATCTAAACCTATACCACAGGGATATCAGCACCACTATATGGCAAGTACTGTGATGCTATTTTGCCACTTGAGGTGATTCTTAAACCTGTACAGTGAGAGTTGTGGGACAGAGCTTTACAGTTTGGTTCTCTTGTTGTTTTGTCTGTTCTTAGCAGTGTCTTGTCAGCAGATCCAGTGACATACTGGCTATTTGCATGTGGCAAAACAAGAGGTGTCAGCCAGGGCTTCCCAGCACTGATGCTTTGGGCACATTTCATTTATTAGTGGGGAAGTACCAGCGCTGGTGGCTTCCCCCGGCCCGGGCCACCTGATGCTCCCGTGTCCTGTTGGGCTGTGCCCCCTTCCCCAGCTGTCCTGGTCTCGGTATCAGGGGTTTCCCTCATTCCAGGACGGTTTTAGGAAGGGATCACGCCAACAGAGAGCAGCTGGAAGGCGGCTGCGGGCAGACACGGCTCCGCTCTGGATGGCGATGCCATGGGTGATGCGATGGTCCAGATGCCCCCAGGTCGCAGCTAGGTTGGGTGCAGGCAACCCCAAATTCACGCTCTGCTGCGAGGCTCGGGACTGCGTTTTATTATCGCTTGCTGACATCTGCTGGCAGCGCCACGAACTAGTTCGGAGGGATGCGAGCGTGGCATTAGGAGCAAGCTCCTCGCTCCGAAGCGTGTAAGCAGCTTCTCACACTGCCTTGGAAGAGCCGAGAAATGCGGGGATTGCAGGCTGTTTGTGGCACTCCTTGGCCCTGCTGGGTCCACTTAAAGCTATCCCTTTCTTGTGTTTGCATTGGGAAACTCTAGTGGGCTGCCCTGCTTTGTAAGGGCTCCGTGCTCTCACATGGTGCCTCTGGCCGCTGCATTCATCCATCAGCAGCCCCTTCCCTCCAACCATTTCGCTCAAGATAACAGGAGTGTAAATAACACGCTCAAGGCCAAAGGGTGAGTTAATGACAGAATACAACTCCAGTCGTTCTTTGCCCATGTGCGTTTAAGGGCCTTCATAAGCACCAGCAAATGAAGGCTGGAGTGATCCCTGGCTGTTGCAGGAGTTGTTATGGTTGTCTCCCTTGTCTGGATGAGTCAACTGAAATGAAGAATTGCAAAACATAGAACCACAGAATGGCTTGAGTTGGAAGGGACCTTAAAGACCATCTAGTTCCAGCTCCCCTGCCATGGGCAGGGACACTTTCCACTAGACCAGGTTGCTCAGAGGTCCATCCAATCTGGCCTTGAACACTCCCAAGGATGGGGCATGCACGATGGACTCTAAAACACATTAGTAGAAAGGCTAGGCCTAGGATACCTACACAGGTGTTCAGGTCATTTTTGAGCAGATCTCTCTGGTGTTTCTAATTAGTGCTGCCTCAAGGCATTTACCTAGAAGTGTTTGAAGCAGTTATTTGTGCTTAACATGCCACTTAGGAATAAAGCTGCTTGTGGCCTAAGGGAACAGGAGTAAGCAGGCATTACTTTAAATATGCACTTCATGTCCAAGACCTCAGTAAATTGCACTGTAAGCTTTTGCTGTGCCCTGGAAATCACATGGACACTGCTGGCAGAGTGTTTTGGCCTTCCACTATCTTGGCATAAATGCCATTCTGGGTGGCTTATGCTCTAGGGTGGCCTGAAATTAGGAGCTGCATTAAAAAAAAAAAAAAGGAAAATGAAAAGCAAAACAGTCTCAGCTGGAAAAAAAAATGATGCAGGAGAAAATATTCATTGGGAATCCAGGGCTCCTTTTACCTTGCTGTGCTCTTTTCCACTGAGCTGGAAGAAAATCAAATTAATCACCTTGATGTACATTAATACACAGATGGTAATTGTGTCATTTACTGTATCTTAAATGCTGGAACTGATTAGCTTTTATCAATCCTCTGAGCACTCTAAGAGGACAAGGCACCTAGTAAACAAAGACAAAGTATTCTTCTCTGATAGAAGTGATGAAAGGAGAGACTATTTAAAAGGGATAGGAGGGTATTTTTTACTTTACAATGCAAAATGACCAGTTAGCTTGCTGGCCATGAAAGCCTATAAAAGTAACTCAAGTTTACTAGCTATCTGAAATCCTCCAATACTTTAGCTCATGTATAGGTACTGGGAATTATTTCTTTGTTTTTTATGTGTTGATTTGCCACTAAAAATAGCCCTGTCCTATTCAGAATTTACATATTGCCAAATAAAGACAAGTCAGCATTGCAAATCACCAAAGGAAAAATCCAAAGTTCTGCACCAAAGAGAAATGTGGCCAAAATATTCCCTGAATAGCAGACAGTGTGGATTGATATATAAGCACTTCTGGCCATTCCTATCAGAAATGATGCACTGTGTGGGATTCACTCATCGAAGCCAAATGACAAACACAAAGAAGTCACATGAGTTGAGCAAAGGAAGCTTTCAGTGTTCTCAAAGCTCAGGGAGTCATCTTTTCGGCAGGCGTGCCTGAATTGCATTCCCAGAAAGAATACACTAAAGCAGGAGCTCTCAATAGCTTCTGATTTGTAACTCTTGAAAATGTTTCTGCTGAATGTTTAGGTGCTTGCAAAAGAAAATGCAACTATTTGCAGTACACTTTTCTTAGGCATTCCTTAGAAATAACTCACTGATCTCCTAGGGTTTTTAGCTTCCCTTGCACTGAAGCCCAAGTATCAGTAAAAAGACTTAAAATCTTTCTTATCTGCAGAGCATAGAGATGATACAGACTTGAAATTCCTGATTTCATGAATAAATGTTGCAGTAATGTGTTAGAACACTATCTTAAATGCTTAAATAAATATGAAATCAAGGAGGAGACTTGATTAATAATTAAGGGAAGGAATATGCTTCCTTTTGACACTTAGCTAGGAGATGGCACACATGTTTTGGACCAGGTAGATATGTGGACAGCTTATGCACATGGCAGGAAGAAGTCATAACACCGTATGCCACAGCTGGGGTCTCTCTGAAAGACAGTAATCCTAGAAATCCTTTGGGCCTGGGGTGGTTGTGCCAAGTGGGCTGACTTAGAGCTGCCCTTGCATGCCAAATTTTAAGGATTGTCTCCCAACTGACAGAGAATTGAGACAAGGAAGATATTGTGGCTAACACCATGCAGACCTTTTGGCAGTGGTGGTGAAGAGATGCAGGCTTCTTGGTCTCTGCTAAAATTCTGGCTATTCAGTCTTCTACTAGCACAAGCCATGAACGGGTGAAATGCCAAGTACTAATCCAGAATTTTAAGATATAATTCAGGGATTTCTGTATCAAATGGTCACTGCCTAATGAGAATGGCAGTTTTATTGTGTTCCAAAACAATTGCACAATTGTGTGTTTTATTTTCCACATCAGATAACTACATTGTTTGCAAAACCACCACTATAATGCAAAATGAGGACTTCACTTTCACTAAAATAATCTGGAACTACACGATTGAAACTCCCAAAACAACTTTACCCTGCCATGTTACAGCTATATACCTGCTGCTAGACTTGCAAATGACCCATTTCCAGTAGGGCAGAACACAGAGTGGAAATGATGCAGATTCTCACATCTGCAATGTTTTGTATCACAGTCAGCAATGATGATGTTGAGTTGGTTTCCCCATTCACTTCTGTTTCTCAGTAGAATTTGCTTTAAAAGTCAAAGTTCAGTGAAAAGTAGAAATAAATGGTGGAGAGACTGCTGAGGGAAGTTGACTCATTGTCTCTGTTACAGAAATGATTTGTCATGGGTTTTTTGCCTTGGTTGGTCTTTTTTTTTTTTTCAGGCAACTATCTGGATAACACAGGAAAAAGCTTCCATTGCAAGAACTGACACTGTTGCACATTACTTTAAATGTGCAGAGGACACATGCAGAAAGCCCACTTCTAGACCTGCTATCCATTTAAAATACATCATCCATTCTTCTACTACCTCAACACCCTCTCAGTATCTTTCTCAGTCACTTCCTGTAATTCAGACTCAAATGCTTTCCAAGCATGTTTCTCACAGCTCAGTGTCACAGTACCCTCTCTCAGGCAGTGTTCTGGCTGTGATGAGAAACCCCACAGGCAAATCAAGAGTTAATGCCCCCCCCTCAATCCCCCCTCTCCCCCCAGACCAGCCAGGGGCCCTACAGCTGCTCGGAGCTGCCAAGCAATTAGGCTTGTCAACATCCCTCAAATAAACTCCGGCAGTATTATCAAACCCCATTGTTACCTGATCCCCCAGAGGCTGGGGAGGCTGTTCTATCAGGACTGCAAACTGCAAAGAGCCATGTCTGTTTTCTCTTTTTTTAATTCTGAATGACCCATCCTTTACTGGGTGGAACTGAGTCTCAAGAAAGACGTATCTTTTGGGAAAGGATTAAACCTCTACTGTTATACAAGTCTGGTGGGAAATCATGATATGTTTTACCTAGGAACCACATTCAGCACCTCCTTGTGGTTTTGTCTCAAAGCAACAGCCTGCTTCAGTGGGCTACCTTAAAAATAATGAGATGCAAGCTGCCATCTTAAGGAGAAAAACGTTGCCAGAAAAGAGTATTTATTGTTCCATCTAGGGTTGCTACCTTGGAAATAGAAAACCCAAGTCACTTCAGCACAGACCTGCTGTGCAGGCACAGATCAGTCTATGTGTGGGCCAAACTGGGTAGTGCTATTGGAAAGCAGGCAGATAACAACCCTACCTGAAGCCAAGGATGTGTTTGGAGGACTGAGTTCCAGGTTCAGTAGTGTCACAATAAGCCCATGTATTTACAGAGACATGCAAAGATGGCAAACCCACAATTTTTCCTTGAATACATAATTTTTAGCTTTCATTTTTGTTCAGAGATGGCAAAAATTTGATCTGAATTAAGCAACACAGTTTTGTCCGCCTGAATTCACAATCCAACTAAAACAATTGGCCTAAACTGACTTTATGATCACCCCTGGTATTTTGCATTTTGAAGTCTGTTGCTCTGGGGATGACAGCAAATAGCACCAGTGAGACAGGGAGGTGGGACTACCATGCCAGCACAGTTTTGTTGGAATGGATAAAGGGCACTGGTGTAGCAAGGACTTAGGAAAAGGTGCAGCAGTACCAGACTTCCCTCAGAGACAGACAGTACCCAGGGACAAAGACTGGCAAGCCTTGTGGCTGGATGAGTGCCAGGCATCTCTTCCAGGAAGCAACTTCAATGATGAGCATTTAAGGTGAAATATTTTGGTTTTTAGTAAAGCATAGTATGTTTTGCTTAGAATGCCTTGGGTTTGGTGCCATTTTTAAGAGCAAGTAACTATAAATTCTTTCTACAAGGCTGAACAATTGCACACACAAGCTGACATCCAGGCAAAAAAAGCCTTTCAGCATCTGGAGTTTGTTTTCATTCAAAATCCAGAATTTTAATGTAAATCTTCATTTGAGTTGAAAAGCATAAGGTTTTACTGGCCAGAGGCAAAACATAAAGTGAGATGAAAAAATGCCTGGTACAGAGAAAAGATGATCTTGTAAGATGGAAAATACTCAGGACACAAAACTCTTCTCTCTCTCAATGCACATATAATGCCCTATGCATTCAGGTGGATAAGCTTTATGTTAGCATGAGCACTGCTACCCCTTTTACAGGGGTCTGGAGAGGCTGACCCTTTAATACAGAAGCCATGATATATTCACTTTCATTGTACCACAATGACTCTCAGTGTTCAAATATGCTTTTTTCCACATATGAGAAATGATATTGTATCAGGGCCAATGCTGAACTGTAAACTGATTTCCCTTCCCTACCCAAACCATTTTGTGTTATTTGTAAATCTAACAATAACAAAGATTCAAAGGTCTATTACTCAGCGTCTTTTGATTTCCCTGTTTTATTTTGTGCCCCTTATCAATACTCTTCAGAGCTCAGGGCTGAGGCAACATAATGGGAGCCTGGAGACATTGTCTGCATCTCAACTAGGGTCTTGGCATTTGGTAACAGCACCAGGTTGTCTTTTTTTTTCTTTTCAGAGCAAAACAGCTGGTGAGTATTTGAGTGTGTGCTGGTGGCAAAGAACTTGCAGTAGAACTGGCTGTGACTCCTGCTGCAGAAGCAGTTTCAAGACACTAGGACTGAGCAGAGAGGAATGACAGATAAATAAGACAAAATGCAAAATATGCTTCTTTTCTGTTGATCAGGAGTTAGAGATTTTTCAAAAGGCTCGGGGTCTTTTCAGATGCTTTCTTCCACATTATGTACATCTCTTACATGACTGAACAAAGTCTTGCCCTTAACCTGCAACTTTCTTTCATTTAAGTTTTCTGAAACACCTTGCTATTGTAATGATAGATGTGATAATTCATCATTATTTAATGATGAATTCATTGACATGTCAATAATGTTTATCTGATTACTTTGGATGGTGAAGAGGGACTATAAGAGCTTGAGGGAAAAGCCCTGTTTGTTTCTAATGCCTCAAGAGGTATCATTTCTGAAAGAAGGACTCTCTGTAGAAGGGATTTTTTTACTGGGCTTGGCAGATACATATTCGTAAATGTGCACATCAAACACACATTAATACATTATTCACTCAGTCACTCAGTCACTGACACATTTATTTAATGCTAAAAGACATTATAGTCCAGATCGACAGCGTCAGTATTAATAGGAGACTGAAAAAATTGAATATTTGCTTTTCTTACTGTACTTTGTACCTTCCTCTAAAGTATTAACTCTTGGCTTTATTATTCACAAACCTGATTCATGCATTACACAACAAACTGTTCATGCTGCAGCAGGTAGATAAATAAATGCAGATTCTTACTTTAAAAAGGTAAAATTTAGGCAGAATTCTTTTACTCTGAAATGTGTGAACATGCACACCCACATGCAAACCCTAAATATTTATGTTTCTAAAGATGCCACTAGTAGGTTTTATAAATAGCAGGGGAAGACCAGCTTGAAAAAATTCAATTCCAGTCTGTATGATACAAAGCACAATAATTTAAAAGAACTCTAGAGTAAAAAAAAAAAAAAGGTTTAATTATACCAAATGACAGTTTTCCCTATTTGCTATTAATATGCTTTTTTTAAAAAAAAACCCAGTAATTATGCACATTGTCTAGAGCTGTACTGGGATATTATTTAAAATAGTGTGAATGTGGAAAAGCTCAGCAAAGGAGAGCGCAGTGGCTCCAGATGAATGTTAACATTACCAACTGCCCAGTCAAGTCTGAACAACTCCCCAGCACTGATCATTCCAAAGCAATTCTGGGATGCATAAATTTCTTTGTAACAGACAACATATTCCAAAGCATGTGCAAAATTACCTGCCCACACATTCATCAAAGTGCATGGTGAACTTTCATAAATCTCCTGTTACTTTTCCTCAGCTCTTTTTTTCTAGGCTGGTAAGAGTCACAGAGGATTTTTTTCCTTTCAACATTTCAGTATTTGATATTACACCAAGGCAGGGTGCTGACTGCACATTGGGTTAGTTTATGCAATACACTATAAAGTACAAAAATGACATGACAGAAAGGAAAAAAGAGTTTTCTAATGTCTAACCTGAAAAAGAAAATGTAAGCAGAAAACCCAACCACGATTTTTATTAGGCAATTAAACTGATTGCTTTTGTGAAGTGGCCACAAACTTGAGTTACCTGCAATCAGTTGGTGAGCACAGAGATTTGGAGTCCCACACATCTCAAGTGCAATAGATGCAGACACCTCAGCTTTGATAGTTCCCATGGTTCAGCTTAAAAAACCCTCACACGGTAAGCAACTGTTCTGTCTCAATCATTTATCCCTCAAACACCATTGTCAAGGGGCAGCAAAGCATTGCTGAGGAAAGGTCTGTGTAAGAATACTGCCAGATGGATTTGTGCAGAAATGGATAATTAAGTAATGATCAATTAAAATACAATCTGTAAATCTAGTAACAGGAAAAATAAATTGTTAAGATAGATCTTAATTAGTTTTCCATCTGAAATTGTTCTCTCCTAATAAAAAACTAGTATATTTTAATGTCAAATCATAGTTTTCTCTTCATCTTTTCATCTCTGTTGAAAGCTGTATGTCAATTGACATGCAACCACATATACATTCATATAACTGCTTACTGAATAACACTGCAAAAAAAAAGGGACTTAGCTTCTGCACAAAAACCTATAGGTATGTGTGTTCTTCAAAAAGGTAAATCTGCAACAGAAAGATACTGCTAATATAGAAGAAAATGAGACTTAAACTATCCTCAGCAAACATCACTGGTAAAGGTTCATTAGTATGTATTTTCACATAATTCAATTAGCCAAAATACATACAAATGCTGGCAGTGCTGTTCCCTGCTCAGGGAGCGTCAGTGAAGCTTTAAACAGATCTGAAACAAAATTGCATAAATGGCATGTAAAGCCCTGTGCATACAAAGATACCTTCAGGGTTCTAATAAATTCATGAAACTTTTTAAAGTATGATTTCCTAGCAGGCAATCACTTTTAATTAACAGGATCACCTACAGCAACACATGTCCTTCAAAAACTTACATTATTTTTTCTTTTTGAATTTCAAAGTTTCTGTAGTAAAAGTTGAATAGCTGAGTAGCTTAACCTCAAAAGGATTGCAGGCTTTTATGACAGTTATAAACCACTGTGGTGCCTTCTTTATAAGAAGAAAAGATTCTTAACACAACAGAGAAAGAAGGAAATCTCTTTTTAGTCATAGCTAGAAGCAAGCATTTCCTCCAAAGGTCAGAAAACTTTTCCTCAGTTAAAGAATATTTTTAAGGACATTGCAGGCTACTTGTGCAAGTAATCTCTGTTAATTTGCTCTCTGAATTACACATATAATTTCCAATATTTATTATTTAATATATTTTTTGCATTTTCTTTTATTTCTCTGAGCTCTCAGTATACAGTTTTGGTAAACACAGGGATGAACTGGTGAAACTGGCCTCCATAGCGAGATTTACATGACAGAGGGCAATGGGAAGCTCATCTCTTCATTAAACAAAAAATCATCCTAGTTTACTGAGCACATCGTCTAGGGCTGTGTGTTTGAGGTGGTCCTTGGCACTTGCTTAGAAGCACATTTTCATGTTCCAAAGCTGGGTAATCTTCTTCCCTGCAGATCTAAAGTCACAAAATATTCCATATTTTGAGTTTGAAAGAAAATATGAGGGAAAATATAGAAAAAGTGTTAACAGATTTTAAAGGGACAATCTCCTCTCCAGCCCTCGATTGCATGAATCAAATCATTGATATTGTTACCTAAGAAACTTGAGCAGGATCTGCATAAATTAATTTAGGAAGAAGGACTATCAGGGTATGTTGTGCCTGGTTTGGTCCAGGAGGTTTTACGGGCTGTAATGGCCTGGATATGATGTATCCTCTAACAGTGGCCAGTGGTAAAGATATTTCCTTTCCTTTTTTGCAGATTCCTTCCAGGTGACCATGCATTAGAAAATGGGGAAGGTGGGTAGAGGCTGAGTTTATGTGTCTTAGCAGAACAGTCAGCCTCGTGTCAGGGATATGCACGATGTCCTGCATGAAAGCATTGGCCCATTGTTCTCAGATGCATTTTCTGACTTGGAGAAGGACAGATATGGTAAAACTCTGGGACTGGAGAGGGTTACAAGCACCTTTGGAGCATTTGAAAGTCCTACTCAAGAAATAGTTCTAAGGCACAGGTGGGCATCTGAGAGAACCAAAAGAGTAAAAAGCATGTTTATGGATCAAACAGCCTTTCTGGCTAAAAGGAGCATGGCACTTGCAGAGCCCCTGTATTTGAAATGAACATATAAGGACAAAGTCATGTGCCACAGAGAACTGGCCACGCTTTGAGTAACTGTGCCCTGTACAGAGCAAGGTGCTCACAATGCTGAGCATCCTTCAGGTGAATGTGCACCCTGTGCTTACACATGGGGGTATCTCTGCCATGGCATGAGTGCCCTTTCATGGCACCCTGACCAAGGCAGGCTCAGCACATCCTCCTGACTCAGCACAGTGTCTTCTGCACCCCACAGTGGGCCTTTTCAGCTCTTCTCTGCTCCTCTGCAAATTCCCTATCTTCCAGCAGCCACTCTCATCACTAATTATTCCTAAAGCTGCCTTCCCACCAATGGCTGTCCCATCTCTTGTCTGGGGTTAGGCTCATTGAGCTCTCAGGCAGAAGCTTAGAGGGGCTGCCATGCCGCTGGAACTTTGAGCAAGTCCCCTCTCTGTGTATTTAATTTCTACCTGTTCTCATCTCTTCTGTACCTTAGACTGCCTTTGGAGCAGTGGCTTGTTCTTCTTTTGTGGTTGTACAGCACCCAAGACAGAGGCTGCTATTTCTTGGCAGAGGCCTCCCTCTAGTTTTTAAAATGCAGGAGATTTACTGCTAAGAATAGTGTAACATTCTCTGCATGGGAAATGCTAATGATTTGTCGTTTGGAAAGGCACAGAAAGCTTAAGTCTGCAGTGATTACACACAATTACTCTACTGACAATATTTCTAATCAGTTCAATAACTGAGTTTAGCTTTTTTTTTTTTTTAATGAATGAGGCCTTGTATACATGTGTGCTTGCTGTCTGTCTATGTGTACCTCACAAAGTGTCATATATCTGGTGTACAATGTTTGTGTGGAGTTGTGTGTAAATGTTAACATGGATTACTGTGTATTTTACTGTAGCCAGCAGCTGGATTGCAAAGGGCAACCACTGGACAATTAAAAAGCATTCAGAAGGACACAGCCATGGAGCAATCATCAAGATATGCCAAAATAAATTAACATCATGCAAAGTTAGGCAATGTTTAATTCATAGATCGTGCCTATATTTAACCATCTTATAATTTGCAATATAATCCATTCGTTTATTGAAGGTTAATGTTAAGTTTTCATTCTGGGCATTTGGTAGATGTGTTACAGGGCAGCACAGCCCTTTTGATTTTCATTCACTAGTTGGACAGAATTAGCTATAAAAATATATATACTTGTGGGTAGGTGTGCACATTCAAGCCAGTCTGATGTACACACAGTCAACAAAACCAGGGAGAATTCCCTAACTGTTGTTGCAATACCCTCTGTCATTCAATTTTTCCAGGGAAAGGCCACAGGTGAAATACTAATTTTGGTTTATGAATGAACAGTTTCACTGCATTCATAAAGAGACTGTTGTTGATTTTGCAAAGGTGCACATAAAGGATAATGACTGAAGAGAAGGTAAATCACCACTCTGGGGGCACTCTGTGAGATGGTGGAGGAAAGTCTCACAGGGTACAATAAGAAGAGATCCTTTGAAAACTATATGAAATGTAGGAAGAGGATTGGGGAACAGAAGGAAAAGCATCAAAACAGCAGTTTGATTGGAGGCATTAAAAGGTGAATGTCCTGAGACCATATCTGGGAAATGATGTTTGTTCTGGTGTTGATGAGATCAAAAGTAGAGCTGGCCTAATCGAATAGAGAATATGAATAGCCTAACCAGGTTGAACAGGGTAAATTAAATTGTTCTTCTGCAGAGAAACTGGACTGGATTATGTAGAAATTTAATATATTTTTGACAGGGTCTTGAAGCAATGTGATTTGGAATTAGTGATAAGATTTTGAAGGAGGAATACTTTCATATAGATCACACTGTCTAGGGATACAACTGGTGCCAATCATTTTGACAGCTCAGCTCAAGAGAGCCTGATTTTCAAAGGTGCTGAACACACACACACGTATCTTGTTCACTTCACAGGGAATTATTTTTTACCGGTCCTCAACACTCCAATATTAGGCCCTTGGTTTCTGACCATTAGGAAAGTATAATGTTACTGTAAATGAGGAAGGACAAATTATAAAATATTATCTATGGAGGAAAACACTAAGTCCTCCTGGAAATGAGACTTTCTATACAGAAGAAAAAGCTCAACATTGTAGAGTTATCTTGGTAGCTGCATGGCTTAAAAAGGCAGAAGAGGAAAAGCACATCTGTAAAGCTGGCAAAACAGTGTTGGTCTGACCATAATTCTGTATTTATACATAGTTTGCCAGCATTAAGGGAGGTCTTGGAAGCAAAGCCTTCACTGGCATATCAGACTTTTGACTCAGAGGAAGTCTGTACCCACCTCTTTCGGATGTCTGATTTCCATCTCTCTCCCATCTCTGTTGGCCACATCTTCTATCCTGTCTAATCTTGCTGGTGCCCACCAGATTTCCATCTTGGCTGTTCTTTGTGACCTTCCCTCAAGATATTGGAGAGCTCTGTGTGGTGGGTGACATTCTTGCCAGAGTTAGTGAATCTTTCAGATAATGGTCATAGCAGCAAAGGGGATCTCCTGCACACAGTGATCCCCCATGATCATTCAATTTCCCTGAAAATAGCCTTTTTCAAGGATAAGCTTTTGCAACGACAGAAGTGTGCAGGGCTCAGCAGGAGAGGAAAGGTTTGGAAGAGCTGTATCTACTTCCAGGTCAGCTAGAAAATCAAGTGTGGGGTTTTGTACCACGAAAGTTCCTTCTGGTCTAGACCAGAAGAGTCAGAAAGCTAAGGAAAGTCTGGGAACAGTCTCTCTGAGTCTGAACTACACTGGTCAGCTGGGCAACTTTATAGAAAAGAGTGGCTGGTACCTTCAGAGCAGACAAAGCAGTTATTTGGTTTCCTTGGACAGAAAGAATACTGGAGACTGGCAACTGTGGCAGCTGGGCCAGTGAGGACTTAACACCAGTCAACACCTACCCAGTGTACTGCGACTGCCAGTATCTGCTGGAGCTATGAGTGCTTCCCCTCCCTTTTGCAAAAGCAGATGGTAATACATTTTTTTATTCACTCTTAGGCTTGCAAGCAGCATGACCTTAACTCTTCTGTGAGGGTGCAATGACTGGAGATACCAATTCCTGTAAGCACAAATTGAGTGGAGTTAAGTTCTTCACTCTTGGTCTGGAAGACTCAAGGTGCTTCACCTCTGCTTGGCTTCTCCACTGTTGAGAGGGAAAAGGATGTGTAGACTTCCATGGGAGTTATCACTCTCAAATCTTAGTTCTTATTTTCTTTTTGAGTCAAGAAAACAATATTGTCAAAGTTCTTTCTCCACAAACTGTGGAGATTATCAACTACAGGTGCCTTATTGTCCGATGGCTGAAGGAGTCTCCACAGATTGCAGAAGAAATGAGTCAAACCCCAGATATACTTATATTCCTATACAAACAACTACATAAAATTGCAAAATGGGTAAAATAAAAATAATAAATCTCAGACTCACTTATAGCTGTTCATAACTGTAAACTGTTCAGGAAACACTGTGAACTACAGCCCAAGGACCCTTTTCTGTCCCAGAAAGACCAAGTGAAGGTACCCAATCAAGAGTAATGAATACTGGGGGACTGCATGGAAAACCTGGGGGATGTCTATGGCCTCTTCTAGCAGGTACTTGGAGAAGGCACGGGTAGAGTTGTATTCTACTCTTAGCTCTGCTATGTAAATTTATTAGGTCACTTCACCTCTATGCTTCTCTTTCCATTGCCACTTTCCATATCTATTTTTTATTTTTATTGCTAGTCCTTTGCAGGAGAGATCATCTATTACCTTGAGTTGGTACAGTAGCTAGGAGAACTGGGCCATAACCCGACTTGCAACTTCCTCTGTTGCTAGAAACTTTCACGACAACAAATTTCTGAAGCTTGGAGAAAAGCCAGTTTTTCTGACTCAGAGTGGAATTATCCTTAAAACTCAAAAAGGCAAAACAAGTTTTGGGTACTATTTTCATATTTTCAAATAAGTTTAAACTTAGATGAAAATAGGCTTCCTTTTCTCCTGTTGATTTTTGTGAAGCTGGAATACAGTATTTTTGTCAATTACACTGGTGCAATCCACATCCATTTCACCTCCACTGATTTTATGCTTTATGGCTTTATGTCGGCAGGTTGCAAGGCATCTATCCTTGAGTTTGGTAGCTAGACATAGGCAAAGCTGGAATTCCTGCTGCCTTGGAATTTAGGTCGGAGCCCACTGAAACAAATACTGCTGGGCTGCATCATGGAACATACTCATTGCCTCTTGTGGACAGATTACTTGACCCTCTGTCATGGGTGATGTTATTTTGAAGCAGCTGCTGAGTTTTGGTTGAACCCAGGTAGAAAACCTGAAGAAAAGTGGTTCTTTAAGGGAAAAATAATTCTCTTAGGCTTCACGTTATCCTGCTTTCAGATGGACTGCATGTTACCTGCTTCAGAGCAGGAATAGAGCAATTAGGAAAATAGATTTCAGTTTGATGGCTGGTGCAGGTGGAGGAAGGGAATAGCAGAAGGAAGGTGGGAACCATGTTCCCTTTTACAGATTACAACACAAAGTAGAAAAGGTACTGATAGCTGTAGGGCGGGATACATTTCCAAACAGGATTTAAATCCTGAATGAATGGAAGCTAAAAATCATTACTCTTTTCCTACTAATTAACAGTGTTTCATAGCACCCTCTAGAGAGCCCAGCCAGAACACTGTTGTGCTATGCATGCTTTGTACAGTTCTCTGCTATCTCAATAATCTTTGTGGGGACAGGGGCTTTTTCATACTTTGACATCAAAGTGCTTGGAAACAGCTGAAATTAGTTGTTACCTCAGTAGGCCAGCTGGTTCTGAGGAGACTGGTGCTCAATCTTAACTTGCAGTCATCTTGTTTTTCTGGTTCATCTGAAAGTTACTTTAATGTTTAATTTACTCGATCTAATGCTCACAAGAAACAGAGAAATGGAAAACAATCTGGTAGAAGAGGACTAAGGAATTGAGGATGAGGACAGGAGTGAGTCAGGAACGTTTGTAAGTAACAGGCAGCTGCTTCTTTAAAAATGCCTCACTGCAGCAGGGAGCTATACTAAGAAAAGTATTTCAATTCTACTTGGTTTTGCATGGCTGAGAGCCTGGCTTTTTAACTTGGTGTAGGGAAAAAAGGCTGTGGTGTTTGTGTAAGGATCAGCCACAATGTAGCTGAGCAGCAGTAGAGCTAGTGCATGAAATAAAGAACATTTAAATGAAAATAAAGGGATCTGCCTGGAGATCAAATGTGGCATTTGTACAGAACCTCATTCAAATGGATACAAATGCTTCAGTTCCTCAGAATTATAGGTGAATCAAAGGAAAATTACATCCAGAAAGATAAAGCAATCAACCAGCATCCTTACCACGTGAGAGGCAGAGATGCAACTTTGAAGCTTCCCGTATGGCTTGCCAAAGAGCCAGATGTTGCAGGTGGAACAATGTCCTTTCTGGCTTAGCATCTGGTTCCTGTCGTTCTGATCCATATAAAAAGGAGATGAGGAAGGATGTGGTAAAAATAATTTTATAACTTCATTTAAGAAAAGAGTGTTTTCTATTGCTCTTGTAATAAAATCACATTTGAAATGAACGTTTTTCTTCAGAAATGGAGGCTATCAGACAAATTAATATGGGATCTTAACCTTTCACTGCAGTATGCTTGTTTGGATCTTGAGCAATTAATTTCTGGACCAATAAGAGGTTATATAGCCCCCCAAAATAATATAACCCAGAAAAAAATCATTGTTCTTCACATTTGAGGGGAAGTATTAACTATTTGTGAGAGCAAAGATTTAGGATTTATAGACCCTTGGTTCCATCCTTGACCCTGCCACTCACAGGCACTTCATGTACTCTAAGGTATCCTCAACTCTCTAAAGATATAATGGTAAATAGCTTTCTTAGACAAGTGGATAAAATAATACCAAACTGTAAAAGGTCTCAATACATATATTTTTTTAAGGCGTGAAACAAGTTCAATTCCTGGCCCCCCAAAATTCCTGCCTAGTCTTTACTGGTATTTAAGTTTTCCTTGAAGAAGACATGCCACCCAGATATATCAAACCAGAAAGCCAACCACATCAGTTGCTCTTCCTTCCTTCTTCTCTCATCCTCTCTCATCCTCTCTCTTCCTCTCTGCACACAGTCCACCTCCAACAGGAAGAAAGATGTAGTTGCTACTGTACCAGAGCACTATAAAATCTACTTTGAAGAACTGATGATAAGGATTCTCCTTCAATTTACTCTCTTTATGACAAAGTCTCATTGCTATTAATTAAGTTACTTTGGTTGTGTGCTGATTTATATTGATTAGTTAATCTGTGTTTTTCTCTTACTTGAGTACTTTTCGCCAACAATGCTGAGTTTGCAGCATGTGAGAAGGGTAATACTGCTGGGGGAAAAAAAACCCCTGTAGATTTAGGATGTATTGTCAGGTTTACCAAGAGGACATTGCTAAGCAGATCACAAGGCAAATGACAGGAAATATGAGTACAAATGAGTTGATCACTCTGCCAGAATCCAATTTTATGTGGCTGCTGGATCCTTGTGATAGTTTACTGTGAAGGACAGAAGGCACATTCCATTTGGATTTTTTTCATGGTGCATCATACATCAGGGTAAGTCTCAGTCCGAGGTCAGTTTTATTATTTTAAATCTGAAAACTTTTTGTTACTCCAGAAGTAGTAAAAAATAATATTGCTCCAAATATGCCCCAGGACCACTGGAAAGGGGCTCATGAAACTCCATATATGCAGCCCTGTAGGCAGTGTCACATAAAATATGATATGACATGGTAACATAACAGACACTGACAGGTTATCCAAGTGCTCCCAGCAAGAAGGCAAGTATCTTAGTACCACTGGCACATCATTATAGAAATTACCAGTGAGCTATTGTCTACTGTAGGTTTCAGAAGGTGCCTCTGGGGAGAGGAGTGGGGCTTCTGAGAGGAGTCACAAACTCTGTGAGTTTGTTAGAGCAGATCTCACTGCAACTGGGACACCAAAGAGAGATTAGTAATCAAATAATGTGTAACAGTGAGAAAGCTGGTGGCTGGGAGAATTCACAGCAATGCTTGCACAAAACCTTGAAAAGATTTCCTCTTATTATTTCCACATCATGACCACCAAAATCAGACTGATGTTCTATGAGAAGGACTGCTTAATGTTTGTCATAATTTCTGAAAGCAATTATTTCTGTTTACATCTGACCTTCTGGCCTTCACAGTTAAAAACAGGTGATGTCCAAGGCTTCTGGCTGAGTCTGAGTGCTTTGATTATGTTAGTGCAATCAACTTCCTTGCTTTCTCCTGTGTCTCAAAGGCCAGAGTTTTCTGCTTTGCTTTTTCCTCTAATAAAAAAAAATATTTGTTACCATATCCCTCTGTGTAAGTGCCTTATTGTTATAAAGATTATTTGCAGACTTGGCCTCAGATTGTGAGATGAGCCTATCCAAAAATTTCAAATCCAAATTTCTTCCTCCAAATTGGTGTAAGTATTTGTCTCTTAAGTGTAATCTTTTTCTCAGAGAGTGAAAATAAGTCAGAGGAAATGATGATAGTCAGACCCTATATTGGTACATATTCCCCCATTTCAAAATCATACAGGACTGTATTTGACACCAATAGTGCTCCCAAATTTCAGCAGTCTGAGAAATTACATACACATGCTATTTATAACAGCATTTGCTCAAATTAAGCCTAAATCGACAATCTCATTCTAGATGACTTCTTGTGTTTGTGGGCTTTTTTTTTTTTTTCCTGAAAGCATTTGGTTGATATCATCTTGCCTGATTTTTCAATGTGGCATGTAAAGATTAAATTAAAACTTGGTATGGAATTCTTACTGGGTCATGTGCCAGTCTGGCTTAGTAAAGTTTATTATTTATCAAGAAACTTCCACAAGTGCTCAGATGGAGAGGTGGTGGCAAACTGCAGCTAGGTAGTAACATTTTACAGCAAAAAGAGACGGGCAGTTGTGCCTTTCTGTCCAGGAAGTCATTCTATTTTAGTGTTCAGAGAGTTGCGTATTTTGCTGCCTTCTGGCTCTGCATACTTTCCTTTTCCCACCTGGCAGACACTCACACCTTCTGTGCTTCTCTTACCCTTTCCATCCTTCAAGCTGCCTCCCTTGTCCCACCGTGTCCAGGTACCCCATTCCCCATTTTCCCAAGCCCGCAGCTCTCTCATTATCCCAGGAGCTATGGTAGTAAATAAACTCACAGGTGGCCATCTAGTCCCGGGGGGCAGTTTGAACACAGTCACCCTATTCTGGGGGAAAGCAAACTGATGGATGTGGGTGCCAGACATTTCATCCCACTTGGCCCCCAGAGAGACATCCAGGGCCTGTTTTATTTGGTCACACTGATACAGCTTGTGTGGCCATTTGCCCTCCCTCACTTCCCAGCCCTGCTCTGCTATTTTGAAGGCCTCATGTGCCTCTCTCCTATGCTATTTAGTTTTGCATTTTCACAAATATCTGTTTTAGGCTGCATTATTAATACTTCGGAGTGCTCAAAAATCATAAGATGCTGCAGCACAGAGAATTATGTCATTGGCTTAAATATTGGAAGATTAAACATAATACCTTTTAGACTCCTTTTATTACCTCTGAGGGATTTTTTGGCAGGAGAGGAGAGGTTTTAGGACATATTCTGGTCATGCTTCCAAGCTTTCCTCTGCATCATTGATGGAAATTACCTTTTTATTATTAAATGAGAGTAGAGATTCTCAGCAAATCATATGATCCCAGGAGTAGGGGCTTTAACACTGATACAGTTGGCAGCAATAATTCAGAATAGAGGGATATCATTAGCATTATCTCTGATCTTCTAGTTGTCAGAGCTATATGGAGGGGGTCTTGGCCCTAAAGCTAACTTTACCCATAACTACCAGAATGCACCACCACATACACAGGTTTAAGCTATGTTTGCATGGCACAGTACAATGCCATGTAGAGAAACTGCATTTTGGTCAATTAGAGCTAGTTTGGGTATCTTCATGTGGCACTATATTTGTTCACTGGAAATATAGTCATCACCTTCTTTCAGCCTCTGCCAGAGTTTTTCTTGTGTGGGATAATGAAGGGGTCCCTTTGTTCCACGTTTTCTGCTGCTGCAGAGGGTAATGGACCGTGTTCAGGCAAGCCTGCTGCACTGACCTCCAGTGCAACTCCCAGCATACTTGCAAAATAAATGGCCAAATCCATTTAAACACCAAAGCATTGATTTGGGAGCTTAAACTTTATGTTCTTGCTTTGAAAATGTAAAACATTTGTGCAGCAGTTAAAAAAAAATATATTGTTGCACTTGTGCTCTTATTAGTGGACACTGGAATATTTTTCCCTTTTGGTTATCATCAGAGAGAATCCACACGACTGATTTCAAAGCTTAGAGGAAGTGTTTCTCACCCATGTGAATGGTCCAACTGTAAAACTTGGTATTGAAAACAAGAAAGAATTTCTGGATGTTGATCTTCTCAAATATACTCTAGAAAAAAAAACCTGCTCAGTTAAACCTATGAAGTTTAACACCTATCTGGAAAACACCACACATAAACACATATACAGACACAAATAAAAGGAAATCAGCAGTAAGCAGGGAATAACACCTTTCTCTCTTCAGATAAATGGTTCCATCTGAGCTATAGCAGTTTACTGAACCATGAAGTTAGTGAAGCAGGGCACATAATTCATGTTTCAGGCCATTAGAATGAATTGAGTCTCCACAACTTTATAGAAACATCATCTCTTTAGCTCCATTTAAGCTATGTGCTCAGCCTCAGTGAATGCAAACATGAACTCCAGCAAACAGCGTTTTCTTAGGAGCAATAAATACTTTCATGGTCATAACTTTAGTGATGGTTTCTTAAATGATGTTTTGAGCCTTGGGAGAATGTAAATGGTATGAAATGCAGTAAGGACAACACAAAAAGTCAATGAAGGAAGTAAGCAATGGCAGCCTCTTCCAGGGAGTGGGCTAAATCATCATACCTGCAAAAAGAGTGGGCCTTGACTCCCACCAGTAATTTCCACTCCTTCTTTAGAAACAGAATCATAGCTGCATCAGAAATAGCCAAACATGATCACAGTTGCTCATATGGATTCCTAGAAAATGTATAAACCTCCTTGTAGCTCATTTTGGTGGGTAAGGGGTTAACCCCATTGGTGAACTTGTTTAGATGATGTCCTTCTTCATCCTGACATCAGTGTTATTCCTCACTTAGACTGTGGTTTTGGCCACTTTTGTGTATTCACAGACTATAGCCAAAGCCCCTCCTGTTGCACTACAAACAGTATCTACAAATTTTTCACAATGGTTTCTAATTCAAGCTTTTCCCTAAGGCTGTTCTTGGTGAGACATTTGGTGCAGAACAGCAATATCAAGATTGGTTTGTTGTTTTTTTTTTAATTCTCATGGCTGTGCAATATGCAGATGGCACTGATGAGTGTGCAGAGCCCTCATGGTGTTTGCAGGGTCATTTTCGAGGGGGCAGCCAATATCGGCATAGTGCAGGCTAGTGGCAAAGGCAGCAGAGGGTCTAATTCTAATTTTTAAGGGTCTAATTCTGTTTTTTCAAGCATTTGCCGATGTAGGCAAAAATACTTGTGCCCTGAGCATCAGTTTGCCTGTGTGCAAGAGACTTGTCTTGTGGGGTGTTGTGAAAAGTCAACCTGTTTACAAACCTTTGTGGGATCCTGAGAGGGGGAGATGCTGCAGAAGTGTAAGGATTATTTACACTACGCTATCTGGCTGTGGCATCAGCCCCTAAGAATAAATCATGCAAAGTTACCTTGGAATTACCAAAGAGCAGGGGATATTTACCGCACAATTTCATTAAGAACTGTGAGGGTGACTTTGGTATGTGGGATGATGTAGTGAAAGCTTGCATGGTCAACCATGGCATGAGAAATAAATGCCTTAGCCTAAAATTGTGACTTCAGATTAAAGTGTCATATGCAGTTATTTGGTTTCAAAACTTACTCAGAATGAAAACACATTTATTAGAGTAAGTGCAAGCCATATCTGATAAATGGGAACACATCTGGTCCATATCCCTGATACAAACCCCTCAGTATTAATTATATTGATGGTTAAAGCTGAGGAGTGAGTTGAACATTATTTATAGTGATCTTTGCTAAGTAAATAATTTTAAAAATGGCTTTCTAAATGTAACGTTTCCCTTTTAAGAAGCCCTACAGAATTAAAGAGGCTTTACAATGGAACATGAAACATATTGCAGAGGGAGAGACAGAAGCTTGCTTGATTAATGCGCACGATTATCAGCGATGCAAATCACTTTCACTTATTAAGTCTTGTTTAATATCCTAATGAAGGCTTCCTGAGCAGATTTGATAATTCCAGAGAAAGTGACTGTGAACTAATGCCCTTTCAACATGTTGAGAATGAGCAGTGCTATAAAGAAAACCTCATTTACTATAATTCCCACCAAATGTGGTATCCTTTCCTAGACTCCTACTTCACAGCAGGAGACAATTAACCTTTTCAGTGCCAGAAGTCATTCCAACATGTTCCAGCTGTGAAGGCCAGCAGGTCAGGCATGAATGAAGTTTACCTTCCTCTTTTGGTCTGAAAAACCACAAT
This sequence comes from Lanius collurio, assembly GCA_020086605.1. Taxonomy (NCBI): domain Eukaryota; kingdom Metazoa; phylum Chordata; class Aves; order Passeriformes; family Laniidae; genus Lanius; species Lanius collurio. The sequence continues at coordinate 39,101,662 of JACBWW010000002.1, read as the reverse complement.
TATGCAAACATGTCTAGAAAGCCCTGAGCAGCTCTGAGCTTTCACGTGGGTTCTGCCAGCTCGTGCAAATGTGATTCTTACCTTAGAGAGGGGTCTGCATCAATTTAACAAAGCAGGGAGCCTCTCGCAGGGAATGCTGTGTGTTGCTCAAATGATTTCAAAGCAGCTCTTTCTGAATGCACTGCAACAGCCCAGAAGATTCCCTCGCTGAGTATCTGGGTAATTAAACTCTTGTTGCTTCTAAGCCTGCAACAGTCAAATGGCTGGAACCATGATGGTCTAATGATAGATAAGAGTCAAGGTGTGTTGTGGGAGGTAGTGCCTTTTTTCCATACACCCAGCCTCACTTCTAAATTTGGAAGTGGTGGGAAACGATGGAAAATGGAACATTTTCCCTTTTCCTCCCTTGACCCCGTCCATGCAACATATGACTTAACATTACCCGACTGTTCCAGAGCTGAGGTGGCCACACCCGCACACAGGCAAATGAGCTGTTGATGCAGAGGGCTGGAAAGTGTGGTGGGAGCTGGGAGCCCCCCTGTTCAATTCCAGAGCTGTTAACTTTGCCTTAAACCATGGCCTGTTCCAGACAGACCTGCAATTCAGTCCTTTGCAGTTTCAGAGCTTTACAGATTCCCCCTTTAATTTAAAAGAACAAAAGCAATGTCAAAGATATAAAGGAATAGCTTAGATGAAAAAAAGTGATTTCAACTTGTGCTTATCTGGAGATTTTCTAGGAAAAACAAGACTCATAGGTAGATTTGTTTTTAAAACAACCAGTCCCTTGGGAAGGAAGCACCTGAGGGGGAGAAATTGAAAGGCAGCTAACCCTTAAGAATTTTGTGAGCATTTTTATTAGATTTGTATTAGGGCAAGGAATATGGATTGGACTGTGCATTTGTAGACATTGTCAGGAAACAAGTTTTCTAATCCGCATGCTCATATAGGACAGGCTTTTAATATAGATTTGTAATAAATGCAGTTTGGTGGTACACATCTCCCACATGACTGTGAGCTGTCACATAAAATGAGACTGTAGGACTGGATTTGTATCTTTATTTCTGTGGATAATGAATTGAGAACAGCATTTCAGATAACTGTAGGTGACATGATGGATCTCAAAGGTATAATCACATTTCAGCTGCTAATATAGCAGCAGCAGTAAAAATAAGGATACTTTAAGAACTTGCTTTGTTAATAAAAGGCACCCAGGTTGTATCAGTGTCAAATCAAGGGGGCTTTTACAATTACCTTCTGAAATTATGTAAAAAGTAATTATCATGGTCCATCAAGAAACATTTCACAAGGAAAGCATTTCAGTATACAGCTATATCATATGTTTAATTTAAACACAGAAAATAGTTGAGACCCAAAAGCCCTCACGTGCTACAAGAGTGAAGAAAATGTACATATGTAGTCAACTTTCAGACATCAGCTGAGGTAGATTGTTCAGTCACAAAATTTCTGTACATATATTTGTTGCTCTATGTGCTGGTGACATGGAAGTCTTGTGTTCACACGAGAGAGCTTTGTGGTTTGGAATTCCTCAAGACTTCAGCCAGAACAAATAACACTTTAAAAAGTATCTAATGCTAGGACAAAGAAGAGGAGTTGCTCCGAGTTCTCTTGTCATATAGCTGAAAATTAGACACTTAAAGTAGAATGAAAAATATGACATACTTTAGTCAGGTTTTCTTCTGAAAAGGGTGAGAAACAGCTGCTCTTTCCTTTTTAATTTGATAAATCATTGTTTCAAAATAAAGACATGTCAACACTTCTTTTTCTAATGAGATTAGAAAATATGATATCCAAGCCAGTTCTCAGCCCTTGAAAAAGGTTACTATAGAAAAGAAAAAATGTTATTTTCATAGCCTACCTCTTGAAAACTTTCCAATAGAGCTGTTACATATGCAACATTCTGTCACACTCTCATTCTCCAGAGAGCATGAGAACAGCCATAGAGACGTGCACTACTCAGAGACTAAAAAGGTGTAACTGGGACAGTAGAGGGAAATCAGAAGGGAAATGAAGCTGAGGAATGGAAGACCACACTTCATACCACACCTACTAGTGTTATTCAATCCCTAGATAATGGGCATAGGGAGGTGTATTGTTAATTCTCATTAGCAGCCGGTCCTGAGGCTGTCACTGCCCCTCTGTTTATAGACATTTTCTGGTCTTTGTATCCTCTCTGTCACTGTGGTGTAATTGGCTTGAGTAAACCCTTAAAGATCACTGGACAAGTAGTACCAATGCACAGATGTATCCAAAAGAGTCTCTGCCCCTGTCTTGGGACCATCTGTCTGCTGGATCCGGCCTCTTTGGAGCTCCTGGGGGCTGAGCTCCCTAAAACTAGCAGCATGTTATTTTAGCTCATGCCTCCTTCCACAAGGGTGTGGCCACACCCCAGAGGGCTGTGGTGTGCTCTGACAATTCTTTCCATTTTGGTGAAGTTGTTGATTGACAGTGCAGCAATTATCTACAGGGTGTGGCCAGGTCTGCTTTGGGGACCTGAGGTATAGCTGGTGTCCTTCATCTAACTCAGTGCTCAGCACAGTTCTGTTCCAAATGTGGACAGTGGTGTGTGAAACATGCTAATTTTAGTGGCTGTTTTGTAAATTAACCATGCATCTTAAAAGAAATGGAGGCCTGTGGGAATTCCTATCTGCTGAGTTGTTTCTCCACTATCATCATTTAATAACATTCTTATGCTAACATCTCTTTTTTTGGAGGCAGCCCTGTCTAGATGGGCCTTCTCCCTCTTTTCTTTGCTCTTGGTCTTCTTGTTGGAGACACACAAGGGCATTTCCCTCTAAGCTGATCTCATTTACATGGCCTGTATAATGAAAAAATCTGCCTGGAAGAGCTTCTCTCCTAAAAGACAGGTACCTGTTTCCTAGCCTCAGGCATTTAGCATGTGAAAGCATCACAGAAATCCATACCTTTAGTGTCTAACACGCCTCTAGTGTGTAAAGGCGTTTAGTACCCCCTGCCAACAGTCATAAGTGAGCAAGTGAAACCCAGTGTTGAAAAAACAGAATAATTTCATGTTCCACAAAGCTGCAAAATAATAAACTCCCCTCCCTCTGTTCCCAATGAATTCCGTGTAATCATTAAAGAATAATTTCCTTTAGAGGCAGTAAATTGTTTGCAAGGGGTAGCAATGAATACCTTAAATTAATACGTTGCTGGGTGACTTAAAAGTATCGATGGCTACCAGTGTAGTTCCAAAGTGGCCCTGCTGCAGAAACTACTTTTGTAACTGACATCCATCCCAATTTGCACAGGAAGAGAGGCCTTGAGCTAAGGGACATGGAGTCCTGTTACCCTTTTATCTAGAAAAGTGTTTGCTGTCTGTCCCAGATTAAGGCACTCGTGGGATGCTGTGGAGAAAGCACCAAACGTCCTGTACATACTGGGTGAATACAGAGAAGAAAGGAGTCTCCATGGATACTAATCCACCATTTTCTATCAGACTATCCACACTGTTCTTTTATTTTCTTTCTTTTTTACCTTTATGAATACTGTGTTTCTGCATATTTTCAGTTCAGCATCACTGTGTTTTAAAGTGCCCAAACAGATGAACCCACTTTGTTGTCCTGCGAGATTGGCTCTACTTAGTAGTCTTGTCCCCTTATAATATAAAATCATATAAGCATCCCCCTCCTGGACAGCACCAGCTTTCAGTGCCTATGAGTATTTAGGAAGACTTTGCACCAGTCACCAGCATTTGCAAACTAAAATCTCTTCTAATTCTCTGAAGAATGGAGTAAAAACATTGGGTGGTTTGAAGTAAACGTACCCTTGACATTGGCCTGCCCAAGATTGTATAAAGGCTGTTTATAAACACTTGTGTTTGTTATTAGTAATCCCAGGCTATTTTCTACAGAGGCTGAAATAAATCAGTGGCAAAACACTAGATGATAATGATATGTATACACACAGACAAACTAATTTCCAGAGATTAAAGGAGAGTAAATTTCCTAGATGAACTGCAAATTTCACCCACCTGTGGGGTGTGTAAATATAGATATTGGGTGGGAAGCAGGTTTTATTTTGCTACTGATGTGATGTAGTGATGAACTCTGACATGTTGCTGACTGTGGTTACTTGATAAGTGTAAGATGTGAAAAACCAGCAATAACACTAGATGGTATCAGATCTCTAAAATAATATGTGTTTGAAGGTGTTAGGTATAAATATGGCATTACAAAAATAAAAACAGACAAAAGCATAGTTCATTCATGGAGGGAAAGAAACATCAGAGGAAACAGACCTTTCTTTTTCTGTAGATTTTCAACAAGGAAATTGATCACTAAAAAAAACCCAAAAAAACAAACACAACTTTAAAATCATGTTTAATATTCTGGTAAAGTCAATTGATATGCTGTCAGAATTTTAACAAGAATAGCTCTGAAAAGTGCTCCTCCTTAACTGCTGAACCTTGTGATGCCACCTGAGTAAGACCATTCTCTTCCCATTTTTGCCTCATCGATCAGCAATTACTTGCCCTTCTTGCTTACCCCCCACTGCCTTTGCTGCTCTGCCTATGGTACAGCCACCCTCTGCAATCAAGCCAGAGTTGTTCCTAAAGAGAGACCAGTGTTGCCCAGGACTCACTCACCTCTCTTGCTTTGTGAAGGCATGTGAAAAGAGCTGTAAAAATTTATTTAAAAAAAAAAAATTAAATAGCATCCTCTCTTTTACCTTGAATGATCAGACAACATGTATCCATCTCTACTGGTCCAAATCAGTAAAGTCTTATTGTTTGGGCCAAATCCCTCTTGATTACTTGTTTAACCAGTTGTCCAAAGAATGTGTTTAGTGGTCGCAGGTCATTCAGGGCAAGATTTCTGCAGGTGTTCATGTGTTCACCTGGCTTCTGCTGTCATCTGGATGTGTCATGAGAGGATTTTCTAGCTCCTTCTGCTTTTGAGTGGACTAGCAAGACACTCTGTTTCTTTTCTGCCTTATGTTCCAGAGCTTCCATCTTCTTTCATTTGAGTAAATCATCATGCCCAGGATTTATTTGCTCAAAACAATCCAGATACCTTGGATTCTCAAAAATGTGTGCAATGACTTAACACTTCAGAGCCAGAGCAGAGGGAATATATCTGTTCTTCCATCAGTAGACCACATTATGCAGAGAAGTGAAACTGGGTTAAATTTCTGGGCACTATAAGTTTGAGGATCTTCTTTGAAGTAAATGGACTAAGACCAATTAACACCAGCTAAGGATCTGCTGGTGACTGTGAAAGGGCTGCCTAATGAGAATCAGTGGAGAAGGAACTGTCAAGGAAGGGATCTAAATAAACGGCAAACAATCCATCTACTCTACTTAGAATTATTCTACCTGATGATAACAGTTGTTAAAATCAAAGACAGGACAAGCAGGATATATCCCACAAGCTTCTGGCTTGGGGAATTCGAGGGAAGAACTGTGGGCTTCCCTTCTCCTTTGCCCCCTGCAGCTGCCTTTGGCCCAGTCATGCTTCTGGAAGTGCCTCCTATTTCTCACAAGCAATGCTTGTTCTTGCTCTTGTCCTTGCTTTCATTGCTTCCCCTGGAGAAGGGCACAGACATTTCCATCTCTCCCCATCTCCACTGATTTTGCTCTCCCTAATGGCAAAGTCACAGGAGTACAAGTACTGTCTGGACTCTGGGGGGTTTGGTAGTAAATATGGATTACAGGGATCTGTTGGATATCTTAAAAATATGCGGATTATCAGAGAGGGCTTAGTAGTTTCTGGAAAAGGAGTTCCTTTAAAATGCTTCTGCTTCAGTACCCAAGAGCAGAAGGAATTTTGTGAAGGGCTGGCCTCCTTATCTTGTGCTGGTGTGAACAACTGTTCCTGGAGCTCAGCGGGGCAGTGCTGGGATGCCCTCCATGCGGGAAGCTCAACATAAAGGCAAAGGCTGAACAGGTGAGTGATAAAAAACAAGGCAAGGCCATGTGCCTTGCAAACAGCAACACGAGTGCTTACAGCCGTTACCAGAGCTTTTGCCTCGAAATTACCTTCCCTGAATCAGAGACCTGGTTCAGGGTGTCTCTGAACAATTACCCAGAGGATGGACAGGGAAGGGAGTAAAAAAGGGAAAGTTCCCGTATCGAATGCCATCTTGTTGCTTTGACCAGTCACCTTTTAAATATTTATGTTTTATTTTTATCTGCGTATTAGTGAGACATTATTTGTGCACAGGCTGTTAAAAACAGTTCTAAGGGAAACACACTTCCAGCTGGTTTCCTCCTGTTTTCCATCTGCTGTGTGTATGTGTCTTTGGAGGCATTTAACTGTTTCTTGTCATGGTAATTGGTATTTTTTCAGTAGTGAAGGTGGGAGGGGTGGAGGAGAGAAACCCTAAGGCATCTGTGTTTGTGCTCAGTTGATCTCAAAGAGATTATCCTGGTTACTTCCTTATAAACATTATATGCTTTAAAAAACACGGGGTGGGACAGTGGAAGGGTATCAAACATCAGGTAAAATTTTTTTAAGAGTTAACTTTCCCAAATTGTATCTTTGTATTCTTCTATTTATGCATCGTTACTCTTTCCCCATTTAATCTTAAATATGTAAATCCTCAATTTATCTGGAATTACTTAGTGAAAGGCTGATGTGTGAGTGTGGCAGATTATAATATTCCATCGCCACCCCTGATCCTCTTTACCTCTTATTCTTTTCATAGCAGATCAAAAAAAGCTGTATGCGTGCCACAAGAATATGTTATTTTAAGAGACTTGGACTTAGAAATTGATTTCCTTGATGAGAAAAAGAAAAGTCTCCTTCTGACCTGAAGGGTCACTTCATAATCCTGTCACTCTACATCAAAAAGCTTTTTTTTTTTTCTTTTAGTAGAAGATGAGAATATTTCTGAGAAGGAATTAATTTTTCAGATACAGTGAAAACGATGACTTAAAGAGACTTAGCAGATGATAGAGGGCTGTCCTATTCAGAATACATCTCCTGTGATTAGAACAAGCTCTGAATATATTTTAGGGTCAGGCAGTTTTAGATGGAGATTGGGATTTGTACTTTGGGATGAAACTGATCTTATATTTTTATCGAAGTACTTAAGGTTTAAGCTGTAGTCTTCTCTTTTTTTTGCAAAGGGATTTCACCAGGTTTTATAATGGGGATTGGTGCAAACAGCCAATAATTTCTGTGCATGGATTTTATTAATAGGATGTTTGAAATGAAATTACTTTCAGCACCAATAATTAGGCTCAGGTACTAATACTTTTCTTCATAGTACTTTTCTTAACAGAAAGCACCTGATACCAGTGTAGACTTTAATAACCTATATCATTTATGTAATAAGTGAATGTGTCTTAAGGAAATTCCACTAAACCATATGCTTAAGAAACAGCACTCGCAAATATGGCTATGAATTAATAACACGGTGCTGTTGTATGTGTGCACAATGCACACAGGTGCATATATGTAGGTGTGACTGTGTGTGGAGACATGAAATACTGGCTTTAGAGATATATGCAAAAAGCTCCTTGAGAGATACAATATATGACATCACTTAAGATTATAATATAATGTATAAAGCATAATATACAATACATAATTTTATATTTAGTAACAATATTTTAATGTATGTGTTACTAGCATATCTGTTAATGATAGGTGTTAATTATAACATCGTATATTTTATATATGCAACCGTTTGATAATTATATAATAGGAGGAATCAAAAGCTATGAACAAGAGGCTCAAAATATTTTAAACAGCTTAAAAACCTTTATGCAGGTGCACTAATAAAACAAAAGGTCACTGCTCTGAAGACCGCAGAATTACAATTTGTTTATATAGTGATAATTATTAATTGATACTGTGTATGTTTAACATAAGGTATAAAAAGAGAAAGGCAAATTCCCTTTCTGCAGATAAACTGGCTATTGTTTGAACTGTCTGTTAGTTGTTCTAAATGCTGGTCTGAAGGCAGCAGCAAAATATTGCCCACTGGTAAAACTGTTCTTGTGATGATGGCATGAAGTCCTAAAGCAAAAACAATTACTGAATAAGAAAAGATGTTTCTTAATTTGAGACGTATTCTACTAGGAGAATTTTTTCTGCTTTTTCTAGGCTTTTAAAAACTGGTAATTTATGAATATTTAGTGAAGGTTTCTCGCTCATATGACTGGCTGCGTTTGGAGAGCGACAGAGAGCTGTATTACATGTAAGAGCCGCAAAACTGAAGTACATCTGTGGTGTGAGCTCTTGTTGGTGATTCCTGTATGAATCTGGCCTCTAAATGCTGATGATTGCTCCAAATTGTAACCAGAAGATCCCAACTGCTAACTTGGGTTGAACTGAAAAGCAGGGTTTTAGTCTAATAATCTAGTTTAGATCTGATACTCCCACGGGAGTCTGCTGAGAGGAGATGATACTTTTAATCACATTCACTGTGTTGAAGGTAATGGAGGTCTGTGAGGATTTTGAAATATGGTAGGAGCCCTAATCTGAATCTAAGGGCTGTGTCTATATCTAAAGCAGATAATATAGCCTTTGCTAACAAGGAGTATTTGTATTACTTGAATTTTCTGAACCTTAGAAATATAACTCTAAATCTTAGAGCAATAAGTATGACTAAAATGAAGGGAAGTAGTGAGTTCCTCCAGGGCAAAACAGGAAAAATTATACTTTAGCCCAGGGAAACACCAAAGCTTGACGTGCCCAGCTACCTGCTGGGGGAAGGAAGAATTCAAGACGGGGAGTCCAGGGGCATATTTCTACTCTCAGCCACGTCCTACAGAGGTTTTCAAAAAGCTGAGCTGTGTCTGCTTAGTGAATGAGAGAAAAGAAAAATCCCAGGGCGAAAACTGTTTCCTCTCGTACCCTGGGACGAATTCAGTGAGTTCGGGGTTGCTTACTTCTGTACTTGCAGCTCTTTTTCGTTTCGCAGGCCTTGGGTGCAATGTGGCTCGGGGGACCGGTGTGTGCTGGGACACGGCCCCTGTGCCCCGGCTGGATCCCGGCCCGGCAGGGATGCTTTATCCGGGATGAGGGAGCGCACCCATCACCATGGCACTCGCGTGCCCCGCGGGGCGCGCCGGGCAGAGCCGGCGGCATCTGGCGGGGCCGGCCGTCCTTTCTTCCACAGCCGCCCCTGAACTCGATCCGCCCTGCCCTCTGCCTGACCTTTCCCCAAAGCCTCTCGCTCCTCGCTGCCCGGGCGCCCTGGCTCGGCTCCGCTTTTCAAAACTCTCGCCCTTGGAAGTGCCTCCCCACCCTCCGCATTGGCTGCAAGACGGAGCCGGCGAGGAGCGATCTTGCCACGTGAACTTCCCTTTGTTTTTCCGTGCGCCCAAGACAGACCGTCTCCCTAGTAACTTTTGTGGCACCACATGCGAAGGAGCTCATTATGTAAAACATACATTTTCCTCCCTGCAAGAACTCCACGGAGCGCTCCAGCGGCTGCACGTTATGTGGGAATATTAACTACGCCGCAAGTCTCTATTTATCAGCTCGTACATCAGCGCACCGTGGAGCGGCTCTAAGGATTGCTGAAATACAAACTTGCTGCATTTGATCCCAGCGGAAGCTGCATGCGGCTGCTCTCGGAGCCAGCTCTCAGAGCCCAGCCTCCAGAGCTTCTGTACCTATATTTGATCAAAGACCCTAAACCCATAAGTACAATGCATAAATATTGGAATGTAGCACGAAAATAAAACCTCTCCACCTCTCAGGACTGAGAAGCCTGATGGAAGCAGTATGGTGGTACAGGATTTTCCTATTGTCTCAGCAGAGAGGAAAAAGTTGACTTCAAGAATGATTTGCAAATACCAGTTCCCTGAAAAGAAAAATGTGGGGCCAGTTCCATATTTTCCGAATGAAATCTAACCTTCAGCCAAAAATTGAGCTGTCCGGGTTGACAACATTTGGGAAACTGTGCTTTTCTGGAGAGATGACTGTAGAGGCAAAGATAAACCGGCAGGAAGGTTTCTTTGGAATGATATGAATTTAATGAATCATATCCACATAAAAAAATTCCCAGCTGGTCTTAAATTTCAGGGAGATTTAAGTGATAAAAGATATTTTCCCTGTCCCTTTAGATGTGTATTAGAGATGAGAGGCCTTAGATAAGCCCTCCTGGGAATCAAGCATTCCTTTTTCTTTAATTTGTTTTAAAGAAAGAAAAGAGCCAGGCATGCTTCTAAGTCTCAGACTGGTATAATTAGTTATTTGCTGTTACAGGACTTTTAAAATTGTCTATTCCCACTCTTTTTATATTAAATAATTTTCTTTTTTTAAAAAAACCCTAACGCACGCCAAACTATATGCCCCTTCCCTCTCTCCTCAAAAAAAAAAAAAAAAAAAAATCAAGAGAATAGCTGTACTCTTTCGCCTTCCCCCCTCACCATTCTTGTGCAGGGTGCATCCTTTCCCCTATTAACATATTGATTTATTTAAATTAAAAATAATGATCTCCTTTCCCCACGCCTCCTCCTCCCAGCAGCCGAGTCTGTCTCTGATCCTTATTAACAAATTGATTGCAGTATTGGTGTCAGTATGGCTCATTTAGTAGCTCTTTTGCCTAAGGTCCAGAAGGTTGGAGGAGGGAACAGCTTCCAAACGTAACTGCTGGCCTGGCTCCAAGGCTGACACTGCTCGGGTAGAAGGGACAGCTGCTAGAGACAACACTGACACACTTAGTGGGGCCCCCTCTGGGTGGTGAGGATCTGGCTGAAAGTTGGAAACCCCACAGCAGCTCTTTAAAGGTGGTGTGAGGAAGCATCTCCGCCCTGCCCCACGTGCCTCCTGCTGACCTGCCCCACAGGTGGGGAGCCTTCCTGGTCCCAGCCCTCCAGTGTCCTGGCCCTTGCTGAATACAAGGGCAGCTGTGGGACACTTGCCTTGCCAGTACCAAGCACAAAGAACTTGAGGATGTTGCAAGCCCTAAAACTGCCATGCAAACCTCAGCTGCCTTGTCTGTGTTGAAAACAAAGCTTCAAAATGTGTCTTGGCCTTCTTTGGCCCCATGATCATTGCCCTGTTTCAGGTACAGCTCCAGTTCAAGTCCAGGGAAGTGTGTGAAGCACTCTCAGCCAGTTCCTCCTCATCAGCATGGTGCAGGCATTCCCACTGATGAACAGAAGCTGTGGGGCTGGAAAGGTCAGCAGCTGTGGATGAAAAGCTGCAGCAGGAGCAGCCTCCCATCCTTTTTGTCTCTGGCATCTAGCTGCTCACACCAGGCTTGCAGCAGGTCCTGCTGAAGGGTGAGATGTGCTCTCTCTGCAGCCCCACAGGCAGTGTCTGAGAACACTCTCGATTATGTGAATTCTGTCTTAATGACTTTGGGGGACCTGTGTCAACCTTTGCCAGCTGCTGGCCTTCCTAATTCTACTTAGTGCTTGAGGGCTGATATTGCAGGGACACAGACCCAGAGCTGGCCCCATGAGCCTTGCTATTTGTAAGGGAAAGGAGGAACAGAAATGAGGCTCTGCTGCCCCTGAGAAGTGACAGTGAAGAAGGGTGGAGAGTCTTATTCACAGTCACCAAATAAGACCAAACAAGACACTGATTTCTCCTGTTAGGTGTCCCTACTTTGGGCCAGGAGTGCCCATTTCCAGCACTGTGCTGCCAGCTTTGGAGCATCTGCCTGATTCCACTCTGTTTTCCAGTTAAGCCCTCAGGCTCCTGAAGTAGCAGCGAAAACTGTGTTGTGGCCAGGACTTGTTTTATGATTTCCCCTTCCTCTGCACCTCTGAAGGGCAGCTGCTCCACAGCAAAAGCCCAAGGGAGCATGGAAGCTCAAGCCCAGAAGGAGGGAGATGGTTATTCTTGACATGTGCTTAGTCACCTAAAGCAGATGGTGTTGTTTCAGGTTCCTGATGGGATGACTTTCAGCTCCCAAAAACCTTTCAAGTTTGACCATGCAGACATGCTTGGAAGAGTGTCAGATGAGTACACATCTGTCCAAGACCTTTTACCAAACAGCAACTTGAGTACAATTAAATTAACAAAGGGAGAGTTCTCAATTAAAGCTGGAGCAAGTGCATGGCTTGCTTTCAAAGAATGGCTGGAAAAATGTTCTCATACAAGGCACACAGGCCAGAGCAGTTTCCTCACGTTTCATTCCATGAAGTCTTACATTCTTCCTGTTGCATTTTGAAAAACACTGAAATAAGCAGCAATGCAAACTTTACAATAACTAGTTATTGATCTTCTACATCCTTCACCATCTGCTTTGTTCTAGTGTCTAAAAATATTCAGTTCTTGCTCTTGCTCACATGATTGTTGAGAAAATGCTAGAGCTGGTAAATCAGAAAAGCACATTGTGTATTGGGGGGAGGGGAGTTCCACCAGAAAAATATGCTGTCTGAAGGGAAAAATACAGAAAAAAACCAATCCCAGTCCTGTACTTAAACAGGCAAAAATTAAAGGAAAAAAACCAATCAATTTCTCAAACTGTAGGGAGAAATAATAGAATATATCTGGAGTGTTACTTTCTTTTGAAAACTAGCTACAAAAACTTGTGACTATAAAATTGTATATTTGTTACATGCTTCAAAGAGTTGGGGAATATAAGTTTCTTATTATACATTTTTGAAAATTAAATCCAACCAAACAATTTATAGGTTAAAAATACTACAACTGGAGACGAAGTATCCACCTCCAGGATATAACAGCACGAGTGCTGTCTAGAACACGTATCTTGGGAAATTGTTGTAGACTCAAAAAGCTGGAAGAGATTATCATAATTTTGACTGAGAAACAAACATGCAGTATAGAGGACTGTGTCTGACTTCTAGGATGACTGAGATTCTGAGGGCAAATAGCATCCATTTATTTCAGTGGGAGCTGTATTAGTAAATTCCCAGCTCAGCTTTAAAAATCTCAATTTTTCTCAGGGTTTGTGTATGGTGCCCACAACTACAAAACCTAAACATGGCTCAGAATAAATTTCATCACCATATGGAGGTCCCTAGTGAAATCAGCTAGATCATTCTCTGTTAGTTTGTGAATTGCTGATTGGAGTTTGAATGTGAACCCTCTGTCGTGGGCTTTATGTAAGTCTCAGGGATGAGGAATTTGGTATTGTTAGAAGAGATAAAAAGAAAAGTGGGGTATGCTGCCACATACTATTTAATGAATATTATTTACCAATTTATCCAAGCCGCCCTTTTGAGACCTAGTGACATCTGTCACCCAAGGTGACTTTAAAAGGAGAAAAAGGAAAAATAAAATAAAGAAAAAAACCAGTGAAACTGAAAAATGAGGATTTAACCCAAAACTTTCTGAAGATGATCTGTGTTGAGGAAGAAAAGTGGGTATTTCCTTCCTTCAGTGATTCACAAAGTGCAGCGTTGCCTGATAAACTCTGTATGTTTTCCAGGTGCTTTATTTTTGAGTTTAGTATGTAGCAAATACAAATTGCCAATACCAAAGCAGACAAATAGTTGGTTTATTTAATCTTATGTTCTGTGTTTGATGCTGATCACTATCAGAAGGGAGGGCACAAAGCCCCCATAATTTGCCTGTACAGAGGTCCTCATGTGCAGACCTGGTTATCACATGTTCCACCCTGAAGAAGCTAATTATACACCCAAACCCCCCAAATCTCCCCTCAGTTCATCAGAGGTCGCCCCTGAAGCTTTGAGGGTACACAATAGCCAGATGGGAATTCTTGGATGGAAGAAATCTTTGTCAGAAAAAGCCAAATTGTTGGAACCAGAGTTTCTTGGAACTAGGAAGGTGTGGGGCCCTGCCAGCAGAAGGCAGGCAAAGGTTCCCCTGAAAGCCTTCTTGCCTGCCAGTACCCTTTCCCTCACTTCACCTGGTGGGCTTCCAGGGAGCACAGACCCAGGGCTCCTCCATCACTTGGATCGCTCTGGAGCTGTATCCCTCCTGACCCTCAGCTCCAAGGATGCTTCAGGTTCAACAGCCCCAAGGCCTCCAGGCTTCTCATCACAAGGCTGGGAGCTGCAGAAGCCAGGTGGGGGCGAGGAGGCTGGGTGTCCTGGGAAAGGGGAAAGCTGAAACCTTTCTTGCCAGGTCCATTTACCAAATGCTGTGATTTCCCTCTCCAAATTTCCCTTCTAAAGGCAAATTTTGAAATGTCTATTCTGAAACAGAGAAAGGGTCGACCCTCCCCCTCCCCCCCGAGTTCCCTAAAGTAGTGCTATTCCAATTGTTTTGAACCTGTGATCTTGGGTGTGATTGTGCACAGAAGCTTACAGCAAATCTCAGATTTGGTCCTACTGGGAGGCAGCATTTGGCTTTTGGCTTAAGTAAGGAATGTCATAAAAAGTAAATAAAATACCAAATGTCTAGGTCAAGACTCGGCTTAATTAGGACTGCAGAGCATATCCAGTAGCTCAAGTACTTGAGCTTCTGAGTGCCCCTTCCCCAAAGGGAAGTGATGGGGTAACTAACCACCCAAGTTTTCTGGCTGGGCAGGTGAAAAAAAATGACTCTTAGAAGTTCAGTAGCTGAACTAATTACCTGCAAATGATTGCCTGGGGTTGGACCATTTATTATCTCATCAGCATTCAGAGCCACTTCCATAGGATGAAGGAGAAGGAAGAAGAAAAAAAAAAGCCCAGAAACATGAGAAGGAGAGCAGATGAAAGGACAGCAGTTAGAAGGAAAAAAAAAATGCTTCTTAACTCTACTCTGTACTTTTTCTCTCTAATAGATCCCCCTCCCAATCCACTCTAAGCAGAGCAACTGGTATGTAATGAGTTCTGCAGGGATGGAGTATCAGCAGCATGCTCTGAGATTTCTCACTAGATCCCCAGATATGACAAACTTTTTGGAGCAGAGGGAGAGTCAAGGGGAGTCAAACATACGTACATATACACACACACAGTGACAATTTTCATCTCACCAACATTTCTCAGGACTTTGTTGTATCCATTGGCTTGAAGAAAGGTTCAAATTGACATGAAGTTTCCATCTAGACACTAAGCAAGATGTGCTTTGGACACTGATTTTGCTAATACAGAGGTCTGCTTCCTGGAACCACACCTGGGACATTTGGAAACTTGGATTTGCCTGGGGGTAGTCACAGCTGAAATCTCAACTCTGCTACCATATGAGGAATTAAATATCTTCTCTCCTGGCCCTCTACCTTTTACCTTGGAGGTGGTCTTCTCCAGATAAAATAGGATGCTGAACTGAGTGGAGATTGATGGGAAAAGGCTGCAGCCACCAGTGTGCTCACTCTCCTTGCAGCTGCTGTGGCTGTGCTTGCCTGCCCAGTAGCACTTTTCTCATCTCTCTTTGCATGCTGTGGTGTTCCAGGAACTTCTGCCCTTTCCTTTTGGTGAGGTTTTCTTTACATGCAGCAAGCCAAGGAAGTGATGGCTTGCAGGGAAGGTGCTAGCAAACCTGGCTCTTGCTCCCAGTACATTTTTAAAAAATGAGAACATCCTTCCAGTAATCCATGTTTGCATTAGATGGAAATGTTTTGGCTTCCCTCCTGTCCTTGAAAGCCCAGTGGTGTGATAGGAATTTGGGAAATGCAGGCTCTCAAAAGTAATGTAAAGAACAGATCCACCTATTCAAATGCAAATTGCTAAAGAAGAAAACAGGGGAATTATTTTCTCTACAAAAACAAAACAAAACCCCAACAAAATAATTCATTCTTTTAAATTTAGGACTGCATCCCACATTTTTAGATGATTTTTTGGTAAAAGTTTTGAGATTGCACTGTCTCCAGATTCTCTTGTCCTGCTGGGACACTTATTGAAGAGAGACTGAAGGAATTTTCTGTCAAAAGATTAGTGTCACACATGGGGCTGTCATTCCAGATCTTGTGGGAGGAACAAACCTCCTTTCTGTACGATTGCAAAAGTTGACGGTAACATCTGAAGAGAAACCAGAAAATGCATGCAAGGAAATCAAATGCACACGGTGACCAGTGCATGTTTCTGTAGTCTTTTGAGCTGCCTTGGGCCAGCTCAGCCATGTTCTAAGACACTTTCCCCTTCCAGCTGCTAAGGGGGAATCTCCATTTACTCTAAGGATACTCCAGTGTGTGCTATGAAGTGTGCAGCTGCTGGGTCCTCAGCATGTGGACAACTGAAGAGACATAAATGGCCACAGACCTGTTGCTAGTCAGGTTGATATAACTGTTTTTTAACCAGAAACCCACACTGCTAGTGTTTGTCTTGTACACACAAACTGCAGGGAAAATGAGAATTGCATCTTTTCTACAAAACACTTCCAAGCCTCAAATAAGGTAGGAATTTCCTCCTTGTACTGCTCCAGTAAAAGAATACTTTTTTCAGAATTTGGAGGTGAGAAATAAGAGTTTGTGTGGTGAGACTGATTTTTCACTTTCCTTTTAATGTTCATCAAGCATTCAGAAACTGTGGTGCTGAACATGGCAAGAATCCTGATATCATAAGAAGCAAAGCTCTTTCTTGTTGCTGCTATGAACTACATGCACTGTGAAAAGAGGGGCTGTTAATTTTGGGCATAAGCACTGTTTCACCCATCTTCACATTGGAGACAAGTTTTGTCTTTGCTGGATATGTACCAACAAGTTCTTGGTTGGGCATCCAGTCCTGCAGCCCCAGGAGTCTGCTGCTTTTTTTTTTTAAACAAACAGTGTTGAGACAGACAAAATCCTTCAACCAGTACATCCTCAGAGTTAGAGCATGTTCAGTGGAGCAGCTCAGGTACTGGACAGTAAAGGCTAAGGCCAGTTTATGTGAGCTTCTTTTAAAATACTGGATACTTGTCTTCTGTGGCTGCTTCCACTGTTCCACATGCAATTATTTTTCCTCATTTTTACAGTATTTAAAGAGATGGAGGTTGAATGTTTGTTTATTTTTTTTTCTCTTCTCTTGGCCTCTGTCTCCTGTGGTTTTTGTACCTCTACTTCCAATTCCTACTCTTGTTTTCTTCTCAGATGATCAGTAGCTATTTTCCTGAAATACCTTAGCCCTTCTAACCACAGGCACACCCCCTCAGGTGATTAGAAGCACCACAGCTCTACAGCTATAGAGTATATTCTTCTGGTGCCTGGGTAACTAGCATCCTTGTGAATTAAGAAGGTGACTGCCCTCTGGGACATCAAACCTTTTTAAAAGAAAGACTTTAGGAAAAAAAATACGTGTAGTGTGACGTGCGTATAATTTTCCCTGTTGAGCATGAAAGGAGGGTGAGTCTGTTATGTTACTCTGGCTTTGAAAGCACCTGCAAGGTACCAAGAGCCGGGAGAGACGGATGCTCAGCGCCTTTCAAGAACCAGTCACCTTGCAGCGGCAACGGGAGTAATAAGCGAAGAGCGGAGGTCCCTGAGATGAAGTGAAAAGGTTCTCCTTAAGCCGCAGGGCATCCCCGCCGCCTGCCAGGCCCCGCCGCCTGCCCGGCCGCCCCGGCGGGGCTCTGCGGGCCGCGGGCGCTGCGCTCTCCGCCGCCGCCGCTGGGTGTCAGTGAGCCTCTGGTTTAGCGCCCGGCCCCGAACGCCGAGCGCGGCGGCCGCAGCGCGCCCGCGGCAGCGCCTTCAAAGCCGCCGGGCCCGGTCAGAAAGTTATTTACCCCCCCCGTCCTCTTCCTTCTTCTCCTCCTTCTTCTTTTTCCCCTCTGTTGGAAAGTATTGAGATTAGATTTACACTTAAGACGGCAACTTTGCGGCGACGGCAAGGTTTTGAGCATAAAAGACAACCAAACAGACCGAAATACACGCAAACAGACTCAGAAATGGTGATTGTAGTATTTAAAATGTTGTTTTGAAATGTAATTTAACTCCGGTCTGGTCAGATCCACTGACTGATACTCTAATCCCAAGTGAGGCTTCTCGCTGATTTAAGAAGCTTCTGTTGGACTGTTTTCTGGGCATAGAAGAAAAAACCAGAAAGTGGATAGCTTTTTCTTTCAAGAGTTGAAAGCAGCACTCGTTTGAGGTTTTAAGAAGATTTAGAGAACGGGGATTGATCTGCTAACATCAGAGAAGAAATCTGGTGGCAAATATCATAACTTCATAGAATATCTTGCCACTGACAGATATTATTGACTATCACCTTTCTGGGCTGACAAACCCACTCATTGCTTATTCACAGTTTTTAGTTGCACAAAAAGTAACCTCCAAGTTTGACCATGAGAGGCATAGAATTAGGAATGAAATTCCACCTGCGTCTTTAAAAATCTTACCGAGAAAAATCTTAGACAAGTAAAGCAGCTGCTACATCATAACCCTTCAAAATGTGCTGAGCTGCGGCTACCTGTAATATTGCCTGATAATTACATGCAAAGACCTGGGTATCAAACACCTGACCCGACCTTGTTGTCACCTGGTAAATGTCAGCACATAACAGAATTTCCTTAGAGCAGTCCCAGGGAGTTTTCACCACAAGCCCAGGTAAGGGAAGAGAAGCAGAGGAAAGAATCACTGTCAATGAAGGAAAGGGTTTGAGTGTCGCTTCTGCCACTGAAGACTCTCTGAGGGAACAGACGTGAAGCTCAAAAGCTTTTGAAGGGGTTATTTGGAGGAAAAACCACTTCCAGCTGTCAGATTATATGAAGGTGAAACCCTGTATCTAACTCTGCAGATGTGTTCAAATTGTGGTTTTTGTAGGAAGGGGTAAGACAGAGAAATAGATGGCAAAAAGCAGAGATTTTTCTTATTGCCATCTTTGATTCACATAATTGTTATTTGAATTCTAGTACTATATTAAAAGCAGTGTTTCATGCATGTATCATCATGAAGGATCACAAGAAATTTATTATAGACTATATCTATAGGAAGTGATTTACCCTCTGTGGAAATGCAGTTACCTTTGGAGTGAAAAGCAGCAAATGTTTGACAACAATACAGTATAACACAGTACATAATAATTTAGCCTTGGACATCTGAATGTCATGTGGAAGTCATAGAGGGGGAATTCAGAGAAGTGGGAAGTCATTTCACAGGAGGAAGAATGTGGCAGGTAACACCCTTGCCCCAAGAAGTGAAAGAGCCTATAAAAGCCATAAGTTACAGCACTCTGCAAGCACTACAAACTCCTGCTGAATTGCAAAAATCTGTACCATTTTTATTTTCCTTAGAGGATTTTTGTCCAAGTTCTGGCCAGAGTCAAGTCTTTTGTAACTTGTGAGAGCTGTCAAGATCAGAGCCCCAGGTGGTACAGCTGCAGGCCATGTTTAATAGTTAATGCTGAACAATGTTAGATTTGTATCCTGTTATTCACATGCTATTGGAAATTTGTGAATTTTTAAAAAATACTGTGTTGAAGGCAGGATGAAACCTCAAGAAAGAGCTTTTGATGCTTAGCCTACATTTTGCAGCTCTGGAGAATATTTGTATATACTCTTGAATGCCCCAAGCAAATGTTATTCAGTTAGTCAGCTCTACTTGATGGGATTAGGATTTAAAAGTCTGTTCCAACTTTTGTCTTGCTCAGAAATATGTATCTTGGCTGCAATGCAGGTTGCACACCATGGTTGCAAGACTGCCTTTTCATTTGGGTTTGCATGCATGATTCCTCCTGATTCAGCCGGAGCTGACTGGGCACCTAAGACCACAAGAGCTGAGAACTTCAGCTGTGGTGTCACTGACCACAAAATGCTTCTTCCTCAGCCTTCAGTTCAGCCTTCCAAGATGTGAAGAGATCAGTTTAGAGCTCTCTTTTTGGAGCAGCTCTTTCTTGCTGGGCTGAAAATGCCATGAAGAGCGTTTGAAAACTTCCTTTTCTGTTCATCCTATTGTGTCAGTAAAGAAGACTAGAAATATGTAGCTGACCAATGGATATGCCAAGTAAGCACTGCTAAAGTAAGCAGAAGCAGAACAAATGGGCAGTCCTATCACTGAAGCAAAAGTCTGCTGAAAAAACAAAACTGTTTTATTATGGTGGTGTCTATGCTGGTAAATCTGGACAAGTGTCAGTATGGAGGAATTGCAGAAAGACAAACTTTGATAGTGATAGAAGTTTAAAGAGAGCATGGGCACAGACTGAAGCAACATGCTTGGAAGGAAACATGCAACAGGACAGATTGAAACCTGCTTTGGGCTTAGAAGGACCCCATTTTCTGCTGGCAGAATTGCAGGGTCTGGGAAGAAATGTGATGTGACTCTCCTTTCATGTGCATCAATTGAATTGGCCACTTGGCAATTTATAACCTCTATTGCAATAACCATTTTTCCCCTCCCCTTTCTAGAAGCCAGGCCCTGCTTTCCAAGAAGTGGCTCAGCACTGGAAAATGTGGATAGCCCAGGTGCTATGCTAATGAGATAGATGTTATTTTGGGGTGGGTGGGTAGGTACACTCTGCCATTCAAAGGAACATGTGTATATGGATGGCAGGAACTGGCTGGCCATGAGTAGTTGCACCTGCATGTCTGGGAGATCAATATGATTGTAAATGCTCTTCTACCCCATGTAACAAGAGTCCCTGTCTCTCCTTTAATAACCACACAAGTGTACATCCACAGTAAGAGATATCGAATACCTAGAGAAATAGAACCAATAACTTGGGGGGAAAAGAAGGTGCCACTACATTTATTTTGCAAATAATGAGCAGAAGATCAGAAAAATGGCTGCCTGTGGAGGGTCAAAACTAAATCACATGTCTTGAGATTCCTTTATTCCGTGAGTTGTATTTATGGTTTTTTTTCTGGTATCTCTGATTTATCATGAACACTAGCCTTAACTCATATGTTTTTTCGCATTTTTTTTCCCCTTTCTTTTCTTCCTTTTCACCATTTCTTTCTTTTTCTCCCCATGGCTATTTTTTGAAGTAGACCCAGGGAAGTCCATGTTGGTAACAGACTTGGAAATCGATTTTAAACATGACATCCCATTCAAACCCCACATCAGTTTATTTCTTTACTCATTTTTTTAGATCTATTTTTTTCCAGTTAAGAACTGTGCAAATAGCCCTAATGAGTCTTGAGGGCTCTCATTTGCTTAGAGAGATTAAAACAAGCTGGGAAGTCTCCAAGTGCATGGGGCAGAAGGTACAAAATATACTTTAACTAGAACTGGTCAAATAAGTCATCCCAGCTTGTTTATGAGACCTGTTGTACATTTTTGTTGTTGTGTGGCTTTTATACTTGTATTTTTAAGTATTGTTTTTTGTAAGCAAACCTGGGTCTACAAGTTGTTCAAAAGCTGGTCATTTTTGAGTATTTGCAATTTCTCAGCTCTTTTATGGGATTGATCACCTGGCTCATACTGTGTTGTGGTTTTTTTGCAATTTTTGCCTATTTGCATGTAACCCACAAGTATTCTTAATTCCATGACAAATAAATTTCATTTCAATGTGAATGATAAAAAATACCCCTCTGTTACTGGGATTCCCACCCACATTCACTTGCACTGGTATTCATGGTGATTTCTACTGCTTGCACAAAAAGGATAAGTCTTGCCCACCTGTTTACTGCTAAGGAAAGAGAGGGGATATATCTCTGTCAGGAAATCAAATTCCTGGATGTGGCAACACACATTGCACATGTTTTAGAAGCTCTTTGTTTTTCATTAAACTAATGTTTTCTCTGTCCTTGGCCAGTTCACTGTGCAGTGGACGTTGCACACAAATTGTTTCTAATGACACCTTGATCTGCTAGTCCATACAGTTGCTTTATGGGTCAAATCCTGTCTGAGCGAGGTGGGATTATTTAATATAAAAGCATATAGGGAAAACACCCTTGAGCCACCTTTTCTGAACAAGATCTCTGTCTCTCTCTCACAGAGAATGATTCTCTGTTCCACTTCCCCAGTATTATCTTACCTACACAGCTCCTTGGGAACTGCATGGCTGAGCAAGGATGCTTTGCTGCTCAAACAAAGCCTGGCATTGTCCAAGGGGCAGACACACAAATCTGGACCTCGCCCCTGGAAGAGAGCAGAGTGACCCTGAACCTGAGCTCCCCCAAAAGCAAAATGCAGCAGCCACTTCTCTGACCTAGGGTTTGTTCAACAGCTCAGTTCTGAGAGATGTTAACCTCCAGCCAGTTCTACCACACGTGAAAACAGGCTGAACAAAAATGCCAGATCAGAGCTCCTGTTTGTTGCGTGGAAAAAGTGGGTATGAAATTGGTTTATACACTTTAACTTTTGGAAATCCTCAGCCCATGGGTGCTGAAGCAATTCTTTCTGTGTAGCCCTGGCTGACTGTGCTCAGCATAACCCTGAAATCTAACAAATGCTGACCTTGCTCGTAAAAGCAATACATTGTTTTTAAACATTAGTTTCCTATTCCTGACAGATAAGTTGAAAAGTTAACAATGCACTAAGGCTGTAAAATGTTGGCCAGAGTTTAGATTTCACCTCTGTTTAACTTTTTGTCAACAGATTGGCATTTTCCTCCCCATTCAGAACAGTTGGGTTTTGCTTTCAGCACTGAGTAATAGCTCTTAGATGCTCTCTCACGCAGAGATTTGAGTTCAATATTAAAGCATTGATAACACTCTTATTATCAGAAAGACATGGCCTATGGGCTCAGAGGGAATCTAAAACAGCTCTTTCAGTGCAATAAAAGAATAGCTCTACATTATGTGACATGAAGTTCCCAGATATATTACTTAACCAGATCACGGCATGCTAGCAGATTCAGGCCCATGCAGGCCTGCTAAGTCTTTCTGAAATTACTTCCTTTCAAGAAAACAGTGCCCCAGTGCAAGATATCTTTGCTAACACACTGGGTATAAATGACTGCTCCTGCAAGTTAAACTGCACAGCCAATACTCCCTGGGAGAGGCCGTGTTGGTTCAGCAGGGTGACAGAATCGTGCCGCTGGGACGTAAAGAGTTAATGATGTTAGCTGGGGGCTATGTTTCAGTCATTGTACTTTGTGTTGTGCTGGGTTTAAACGCTGTTGAAACTAAGTTAAGGGCAGTGATGAATATCAGTATATCCACTGATCCAAGGAGATCCATTTATTTTTAATTGAATTAAATTGCTCACAAAATGAAAGTAGCATACTTTCATTAATATTTCATTACTTACAGTGTTAAACAACGATCACAAAGAAAACTTTGTCGGTGTCTTTACTGTCTCTGAATTTTTCTGTTACTTTGTTCCATGAGATGGTCCTGTTGGCCTTCCTGTGATTTGAACGTTAAATGCTACTAAGGCTGAGTGCTACTGCTGGTTTTTGTAGGCTGAGGAACAAACCTGAACCTTGGTGCTGAAGCTGCTGTGGAGTTATGGCTAAGGAAGGAAGAGTGGGAGATTTGCAGCCAGACCAGAGAGAATGGCTCTTTCTTCACAAAAAAAGGGGTTCACTTTAGCACTAGGCAGCAAGTCATCCACAGAAACCTCAGTGTCTCATCTGGAGCAGGCAAATGCTGTCATGGTTGCTGTGGTTACTCTTTATTATTTTAGTGAGCTCTCTGGTTGGTGGGGGTTAAAGAAAAAGATGTGGCATTTTCCTTCCAATTCAAAACCAAAACTTAAACATGATTTAGATACTCATGAAATTAAAACCAGGCTCTGCTTGCACATTGCCAAGGAACTGAGTTGCTGAAGGAGTCAGTTATGCCTAAAATTTGGATTGCAGCTCTTAATTTCATACTGTGAAGGTGGCCCATTGTTTTCCTCAGTGAGGTGCACTAGATGTGGATATATATTCTTCCACTTATTTGTATTAAGCACAGCCAAGTATTTATGCAAAAAGGTGAGGTATTGTGATCACAGCAGAAATCACCATGGATGGTGCAGACCTGGCCAAATAAGGAAATTCCTCTGTATGTTTCCTGTCTTTCACAGCAAGCAAATAGGAAAAGAAATACTGGAGGCACTGAAGGTTCACAACATTTATTTTTATATATAATGTTCTATTTAACATAATCCAGTTCAGACAGAAATGAACTAAGTCCTGAGACTTGAGCTCCAGAGTTATGAATGGTCTGGTTGCTTGTAGAGATGTTAGACTGACTTATCTCAACGTGGCTTTCAGCAGTATTGGATGGATTGAACTGAAGCTATAACTCTGAGGATTAAGCATGTATTTGATATGCTTTCAGTCAAGACTAACTCCTCTGTTTTTCACAGCATAGCCTTATATCATTAATAGAAAAGGTAATGCTATTAAACCAGAGCAAGGAATAGAAAGCATCTTCTAAATGAAGATGATGTGGTGTTTTCTCCTCAGATATTGTCTGTAGCTTGAATGTTCCTAAAAAAATTACTCTGCTCCTCATTGCCACGTTGACTACGTCTTCTTGGTTCAGAAATCACTATTATGGTAGGAAATGACAGACCAGCTATTTCAAAACCACATTCAGATTGTGAATGTGGGCAGTGAATATCTTCTATTAAGGTTTAGGTCCATCTTCTCTCAGGCTCTCTTCCCACGTAGCTTCGGGTGCGCAGATCTTTCACAGGTATAATCTTTCCCTGTCTTGGACGAAGGAAATGGTAATTCCTTGGGGCTCCAACTGGAAAATGAAGAAATCATCAAGAGAAGGGAAAAATGTCAATAAGGCACTTCAAGTAGCACATTTCCAGGCAATCACGCGACTTTTAGTGTGTTAAAGTCAGTTGGCCTTTGGACAAATGCCTCGTCATAACACCACCCGAGGTGTGTGATAATCGCCAAGAAATGCTCTACCTGTCATGTCTTATTGCTTAAATATTTATGCTTATGACATTTGATTCCTACACTCTATATGTCATCAGAATGTTTCACTCACAGTAGATATGTCATCACCCACCAGGAACAGCTGACACTAAGGATTAGAACACTTTCAAATTAAAAATCCCTAAACAAAGAAATGACATGCTAGTAATTGTCTGGGGTAGTATAAATCAAATATATGATGATATGAACTAATAGATTTATTACATTAAGCTGACCCAGACATTTAATTTGATGATTCCTGTGCCTCACTTAACTCTGTGAGGAAAGCAGAGAAAGAAGAGTACTTGTATTAATGGTACGTCTTATTTTGATGAAGGTTGTGGTGTATTTCCTCTCAGTACCACCCTGAGGAGTCAATAGGGAAGAGTACAAATTCTGTGGCAGAAATTGCTTGAGAGAACTGTGTGAAAAATAAAATCCTCCTGCCAAGGAGTTTCTGTCTTGAAAGATCATTTAAAAATGGTCCCAGTGCTTCCAGTACAACGTTGGGTGACCCTCAATAAATCTGCTTCTAATAGACAACAGGTTTCCAGCTACTTCATACAGGGCAAACCCCAAACTTCTGGGTAGCTGGTGCTCCTACCCCTAGCCCATGTTTCCCTGCTGTAGGTCAGGAGGAAGGGATGTCCACCCTCTGAGCCTCCAGCTGTGCCCAGGACAGCAGTCCTGCCTCCAGGGGATGTCTAGAAACCCTTAGCTGGGCAGGGATGCAGTAGAGGTACTCAGCCTTCAGCACTGCTCTAGCAGCAGCTCTTGGTCTCTGCTGAGGCAGCCACGGGTGCAGCAATTCCACAACTTAGGTATGGAGCCGTGGGCTGCCAGCTGGATTACCCTAGTGCCAGATGTTTTTAATTGGATAAAAAAGCTGAAATGCTGATGTCTTCTAATGAGTCACTATATATATGAAGGCTGCTGCCCTTCACTGAATAGAGTCAAAGCTGGTCAGTTATGTGTTTGAAGGCAGGGCTCCTGCTGGCATCAGGAGCCTCCCTTTAGACCGAGCCCTCATGAAAAGTAAGGTCTCACCTCTCTCATTAGTCACCAGGGTGTGCACTGTAATCACAGCAACAAATTCTCTGGTTGTACCCAGACATGCTTGTTTAGGGTCTTTTTCTCTCTAGCATCCACTAGTATTGAATCTAAATAAGGACATGGACACAAGAAGGACAAGAGGGTAAGTTCATGCTACATGTGAAAACACACAAATTGAAATAGTTATGTGACTGAGATGGACTGAAGATGCATGATTTCCATCTTAACTGTTCCTCTGCCATTAATTGTCCAGTGAAAATAAACACTATGAATCAAAAATATTAGTTGCTAGTAAAAGATAAAACCAAATAAGTCTAATATTTTGATGTTTGAAAAATGTTATCAGCTAATGGCTACAGACCCATTTCTGGCACTCTTCACGCAAAATTCCCCCCTCAGAGCTGTGTGGCAGGACGTGCCCTGAGACAATGTGCTCTGACCACATATGTATAATGCCCTTTGATATTAATGGGGGAATCCAGAACACTGGATTTGCTCTATGGCCCTAAGTGAAGGATTCTTCCTTTTGTGTCAGAGTCACATGTATCAGCGCTTTCACTCATGGATTCTGTACATCTCCCTCAAACCAGCCCAAATAAAGCCGGCACCATGTGATCTGTCCTGGCACTGGCTCAGCAGGGTGGCATTGAACAGCTATATATATCTGGCACACTGCGTGTGGCTTGCACACTGCGTGTGGATTTGAACGTAGGCGACAGCTCGCCCCGAGAGGCCCAGCTCACCCACAAAACACAGGCAGGCAGTCGCCCTCAGCCACTGGTGACAGCAGGAGCCTCTGCCTTCTGTACCTGCTGCTGTGCACGTGCCCCTCCTGCTTATAAAGTTATCAAATGGGATGCCCTTCCCTCTAATAAAGGGGTTATCTGAGGGGAGGGAGGGGACGTTGTTTTGGCTGGAATTTCACAAGGCACAGGTGGTACAACCAGCTGCAAGATCTTTAGTTCTTGTTGGCTGTACACCAGCTCTTGGTCTTTTCATAGTTCTTTCACTGGTAGTGAAGGAGGAGGAGTGGCAGGAAGGGACAGTGGGCCCTTGATGATGTTGTTCAGCATCAGCAGCTGTCTCAGGTTGGCATTAGGCTCTGGAACAGTTCCTCAGGAGGTGTTTATGCTGAACTGTTCCCTGGTGACACTGGACGAGATAGCAGAAATGGAAATGCAGCAAAATGCTTATTGAAAAGGATCCATGCAAAACTCTGCCCCATCTCTGAATTTCCCTGTGCAAACCCATCTTTTACTTTGTAAGCTGCCTGGGGTGGTACGACAAACATAAAATATTTCTCCATAGAAAAGGATAGATTCTTCCACCATTGCTTTCCCTGAGTGATACAGCATAAACTGTGGAAATGGACACAGCCCCCAAGCATGTGCCTCTAATTAACCAGTTATTTCTGAGGCTGCTGAGAGTGGAAATTACTGGAGATAAGGAGCCAGATCTCGGGTTTACACAAGATGGCATGTTCCTGAGAGAATAGAGACAAAACCCAAATAATGTCAGGATGTGGAATTAGAAACAATGCAAGCTCACAAGAAGGGAAAACAGTTTAAATAAAAGACATGGTTTAGGGAAGAACTAGGAGGAAGCTGGCAGTTGCTTCTGCAGAAAGCTGGGGGGTTCCCAAGTGATACAAGAATTTTATAGGGAGATAAGACTAAAAACTTGAGTGTAAACAACACAGGGAATATTTTTCTCAGACTTCTCTGTTCTACCCTTCTTCATCTCTCAAATGCCTGTGGAGATCACAGGAGCATAACTTTGATGGCAGAATATCTTGAGAAGCTGTTTATATTGGAAGCCCTGTTTGATTTCTCCCTCTGTTAGTGTGTATATCTGTATGCTCACTGAGGGCTCCTTGGAAAAGTTCCTTTGAACTTTCACAACACTTTTTGGCCATAGAAGTAAGAAATGTAAGAGACCTCTGGAGGTCATCTTGTTCAGCCTCCGGCTCAGTGCACATCTATTACTAACTGGCCAGATAATGTCACATCTGTTTTTGGGTTTTTTTTTTCTTGATAAGTCTTGAAAGCCTCCATGGACAGAGATACCAGCCCTTGAGTAGCTTGTTCTTGCACTGGGAACTTACTCTCTAGTGAGTAAGTGTTCCTTATTGTCTATTCTGAATCTTCTGAGCCACAGCTTGCAGTTATGCTGCCTGGAATTCAAAGAAAAACTTTCCAAACAATACTAAAGTGGTGACAGAAAGAGCACTTCTTTAATGAAAGCTTTCAGGGGCACGAAATATAGCTATGTGCACGTGTGCATCCAATTATCACCATTTTATAAGTTTAATTAATTATAACAGCAAGTACATTCAGTAGGACACCAGTTGTCCTGGGAATCCACCCTTGGATCTGCCCTACTGGAGACTCTCCAAGGGGTTCTTCGCCCTATATTTTGTTATGTCTCCCAATTGCTGGTGTAAAACAAGATGTCCTTGTTGGAAATTCTTTTCTAGGAAATAAGACTAAATAGAATTTCAAGAATGTGACATAATGTGTTAGAAAGGGTAATCTACTATTCTAAAGTGTAAGTAAATGCTAGAAACTATACATCTATATGTTAAAAATCTACAAGGCTACGAAGATATAAAAAAGATATAAAAAGCAAAAAATCTTTAGGCATCATTATTGCTCCTTGTTTTACTGTCTGTCACTACCAAGAAGAGCAGCTTGGTTGTCTTTGTGACTACCCTTCAAACACTGACTTTGTGGCTACCCTTCAAATATTGACTAGAGACCTCCCTTCCCAGCCTCCTCTTCACCTCCTTAAATAAGACCAGTTGCTTCAATCTTTCCTCAACATTGTGTGCTGATGATCCTGGTCTCTTTCTGCTGGGACTTTTCCAGTTTCTCAATATCCTCTGACTTCCAGAGTTGAGAGAGGTGATACTCCAGATGGAGCTAAATATAGGGGGATGAAAACTTCCCCTGGTCTGCTGGTTGTGCTCTTAACATAGCACGGTATGGGCTTTGCTTTATGATTCCTTGGAAGAGGGTAACTCCTAGAATTAAAATGTGTAGACCAGTGATATTTGGCCTTCTTCTCATGGCTGTGCTGTAGAAGACTCCCAGCAGTGAGACACAGAGCTAACACAGAACAGATTTGGAGGAGGCAGTTTAGACTATTTTACAGTGATTTTCTGAAATGGGG
This sequence comes from Lanius collurio, assembly GCA_020086605.1. NCBI lineage: Eukaryota > Metazoa > Chordata > Aves > Passeriformes > Laniidae > Lanius > Lanius collurio. The sequence goes on along the minus strand of JACBWW010000002.1, from coordinate 39,072,918 downwards.
ACGTGCTTGTGTACCATAAGCAAGCAAAATGCAAGTTACTGCTAACAAAGTGAAACCTGCTGAAGCCACCTCAACACTTCAGAAAATGTGGCCCCAGGTTCGCCACAGTCAGCTTTCTTTTTTCTGCTCTCGTGTGCATAGTGTATTGTGGAATGCCAGATAAGAGCATTTATTCAAATCCAGCAAAAATAAAGCTCTTCTTTCTCTGCCAAAACAGGTTTAGATTTGTATCCTGCAAACTGATACAAAAAGCCTTGCTTCTCCACACAAGAAAAGCCCATCTCTGGGAACACTGAATATACAGAACGTGTGAATAAAAAGAGGGGATGTAACATTTGTGAGATGCTTGTGACAGCCACTCGGCAAATGAAACACATGTATTATGACAAAATCACAAACTGCTGGCTTGGCAGATTCCCTGGGAACGGGCGGGGAAGGTGATAGCTGCTTCAAAGTCAGAGAAAGGATCAATATTGAATAAATCAAAACAAATATGTGATAGGTTCTGAGAATGATATAAAAATTAAATACCAGTGAATCTGAGGCATGAAAATATCCAATAACTGGGCTAGTGCTACAGTCACTGTCATACTGAGAAAAGGGGGAGGACTGAATGAAATTACTGAGGGGGAAATAGCTGGAAGTAGTTTTGATGTTTGCACACAGAGCCCCTCTCAATACACTTAGCACAGGCAGATACTTCCTTGTATTTTATCGATGGGGAAGTAGAGGCACGGATCACAGTTCTCTTATTCATCCTGGTCCTCCTCTGGAGTCCACTGCTTGTTCCCTTACCCTCTGCTATCCTTGCCTCTCACAGCATTTCACCATGCTCAATTAAAACCTGGATTTGCCCAGCAAAGGAAATGGCCATTTATTCACAGAGGGACCAGCTGCTTCATGAAGACAATTGTCAAACCCAACGCAGAGCAAGAGGAGAAAGGCCTCTGATGCTGGTGGAAGATTGAGATTTTCCTGCCTAGAAGCACTTTTCATTTACAAAACTTCTCTTTACTGTGCATTTTTTTCTCCCAAAACTGCCTGCTTGCATAATTTTGTGCACTCTCAGGTGCTGTCTTTACCTTTTGGATTTTGTTTACCTTTCACTTTACATTAAAGCACTGAAATAGAAGAAACCATTACCTCAAGCTTAGTGCTTTATGGTCTTTGTGCTGGATATCCACGTGGAGGGAATTTCACTCCAGGAAGTTTTCTACTGGAGACAGGCTAAGGTTCTAGGGATGAATTTCCTGGAGAAAACAGCATCTTCTTTCCTTTTCTGAAGTCAGTTCAAGACACTGAATACAATAGCTGTACCAGTATTTGTTAGTACTTCTTATTTGTCTCATAACTGTGTTTAGTGAGCTAGTTGCCCTATAAGTCTAGATGAAGAGAGCCCTGCTGTTCTGGGGAGTTTCAAATTGCAACCCCATGCCTACATCTCCTGCCACCTTTCAATGCTGTGACTTACTCACATGTGAAATAAGTGTTCATAAGACTGTGATTTTAAAAAATATTATCTGTAATAAAGAAACAAAACCTGTGTCTTTCCAAACTTTCTTCAGATATTTTTCTTCCTCTTCATTTTATGTCTCAGAAACCAGACATGCTGAGTGGTGCACGTTGATTTATGTTCCTGTAATGCAAGATTATCAGTGAACCTAGCAGAAGGTATGGATTTCCTTTTATCCTTAACTGAGCACATAATATGTTAGCAAAATGAATATATACCATCTCTCGCCTACTGAATTTCCCTCGTATTTTTCACATAACTTTACCTTGCTCTTTCTGTATTTCATTGAAGTAACAGCTTGCCTTAGTTTATTTGTAAGGCCATCCATGCTATCATATTTCTGCAGATTCTACAGATAAAGATGAGGAGAAAGTGGAGGAATTGAAGGAATGGATGCAAGAGTAATGTTTATGAAGCACAGTGAGATAACTTTCAGTGGAAGATGCTGTAAAAGTGCAAAGCTCTATTATTATTGTTATTATTACTTTATTATAGGTGGTTACCACACAGATCTCTGACTGGATGAATTCAACTCAAATAAAAGCAAGGACTGATTTCAGCTATTTCTTTCTTAATCCTATAAACAGTCAATTGATATCTTAATATATATTGCTGTGCTCCTGGCCAGGAAGTCATAGGAGGAGATAAGGTATTATTGGTTTTATCTGCTGTATGCCTTACATAGAGGGCAAATCCAGTTTTTCTTTTGTGTGGAAATATCTTGACATTTAGCTGGGGTCCTCTGATCTTGAAGCTTGAATTTTGTGTTGGAATGCATCAATATATGGAAATTTGGGGCTTGAATATAGAATAAAAGTGGCATTCTAACTTAACACTAAATAGGCAGGGACTTGCCCTTTGTTTTCAAGTGGAATCTACCTAAGAATTTTTTCCAGGTGGGGAAAATAGTGTGTGACTAATATGGACCTTGTTTTCTGTGGTGAAGTGGTGTATGGGGTAGCTCTGATTAGTGCAGATCCTGGAGGAGGTGCCTGAGCAATGGCTTATAAAGATAACCTGCTGCTACTGTACACAGACTGAAACCTCACCTGGTGTAAGCTGATGTAACACTACTAATGTCAAAGCCTCTTTTGCTGACCTTGGTCTCTCAGTCCAGAGCACCAAAAAATATCACAAACCATACCCAAACCTGCCCACCAAGATAAACCCCAGAACTGACAGCTCTGCAGGTCACACCAACTGATTTAAAATACTACCAGATTTGTGGGTATCTTCCAAGAGATACAAACCTATGCTCTAATTTATCTTTCTCTAGCCAGCTGGCATGTGGTATTACCACTTTTTAGCCTCCCTAGAGCTGATAACAACTGCTCACCGAGGGACTCCCCATTTCACTTCCAGAAAACATCTAGATTTGTAAACTTCTACAAGTGCACTCCTCCTCGATGCAAGCCCCTCACATTAGGCCTGTTTCTCCACCTACTCTTACAATACATTTCTGCACTGATGTAAATCTGATTTTATCTGGATTAACGTGCCCATGCCTCACAGGGATGAAGGGCTACACCCACAGAAGAAAGCAGCCAAGAGCATCTCAGTACAGCCTTCTCCAATAGAACAAAACCAATCAGGTGTTAAATAGCAAAGGATTCAATCAATAAGAGGAAAAAAATCCTTCAGAATTCTTTTTCTAAGTTGAAAAACTAATTTTAGTTAATTAAAAGTGGAGGAGGCACCCCTCTGCTCCATTGCCAAGCAGAGAACTTCTGGGACTGCAGCCCTGAAGTCTGGTGCTCTCCTGTGCCCATTGTGGGATCATGTATGTTTTGGGGATGTTGAAGAAGGAGGATCGGGCCCTTCTTTGTCATTCTGTTAAAAGTGTTTATAAGGTCCTGAAGGAACCCCAAAGGTTGTCCCCAAAGGCTGGGAGGAGGTGACCAGGATTTGTTTCTGTGCTTTACAGGAGTTGCTCCTGTTGGGTCAATTACTTGTATGTTTTCTTGCAGAATTTGGCTGCTGAATGGACCTTTATCAGCATCTCAAGGCCTTTATGATGCTTAACCTAAGCTTGGGATGGGGTCAGCAGGACTACCCCTGGGTCCCAGCTGCCTGGCTGGGAGTAAGCTGTACCAGGTCAGAATGCTTCCCTCTTCTCTCCCTGAAGCCTCTATGTGTCGCTTATTTTTTGGGGTCTACAAAAAAAATATCCTTTTGCATCCCTTTCAAAACAAACCCATTTGAATCAGACCATTGCAGCAACAAAATCCCAACCAGGAGCAACAGGGGGAAAAAAAGCACACAAACCACTACCATCCCCCACTTCCCAACCACCATCTTTTGCCATGAACTAAAAACCAGCAGCTTCACTTGATTTCATTTTTGGTAATAACAACAGAAATTTGCATCTGGGCTGACAATGTGGATAGTGAGTGTTAGCCCAGTGCGATTTGAAATTGGCAAGTTATAGCAACCCTCTGGAAAACCAGGATTTACAAGGGAAATGCTGACAAACACTTAACTACAGTGGCACTTGCTCTATACTATATAACGCATAAAACAGTGAAATGGAACATAAGTCTCTTCTAATTATTGAAAATATTTTGGGGCTGCCTTGTGCTAAAACACTCATTTCATTTTGCCTTACAGATAATTTTTTTCTCTCTCAAAATAAATTTTGTTCTAAGCCACCTATCTTTAAAAAAATTGCTGCTAATCACCATTAAAAGAGCATCATTCTGCATGTGATTTTTGGAAGGCTGTGTGTAATAAGAAGAATTTTAAGGCTGTGTGGACTTGCATGACACCATATTATTGCATGAGCAAAAAACCAATACTTAATGGTAATAACCATTTGTCAGAAGTGGCACAGAGGATTATATTATAACCCTTTGTGTGTGTGTGTATCCTATATAAAGCAATCAGACACCTTCCAATTTCCAAACACCTGATAATGCTAAAGTTTATTTTATTACAGACAAGGTTATATTTTCTTTCACTTCATAGTGACCCTAGGAAGAAGAGGAATAATGGATCGGGAACCTATTATAGCTATTCTGTGTTAAACAGCCAAGTAAAGGGCAAATATAGTTCTGTAGTGGAATCAATCACTGAACCCATCAGTGAGAATGACCCTCCTGGCCCCCACCTTCTTCCCCATGCCTAAGAATTTGCCATATTCAATCTTTAGGCTCTGAACCCAAATGCCCTTTGAAAGTGAATTTATGATCACTTCATCACACTGTCTATTAGCTCACTTTCTAACAAATAGGATTGAGAAATATATGGCAGGAACTGCAACGGCACATTTCCAACTAATGGTTAAAATGTCAGGGCGATAATGTACAAGCGCATCTGCCCTCAAACACAAAATCAAACGCAGCTTTACAAGGGCTGTCGCCATTCCACTTTAGTTAAAGACTTGCAAGCTTCCTTCTTCCCTTTTGCAGGGCTGCAGTTTGGAAGCTGCTGCATCTCATCAGGGCTCGGTTTGCCAGTGCTGTACTGTACTTCATTAGGCAGCTCTATTTAATGGTTTCAACAAAAGCCATCATTTTAGCCCAACTGCCTTGACTAAATTAAAATTTCCAATCTCTGTTTTAGTGTTCTGCAACTGATGTATACATAAGCAAAACTGGTCAACATCTGCCAGGGGGTTGGCCAAAAGTTCTGTAAAGATGTACTTCACATTTCTGAAGCATGTGCAAAGTAACAACGTACTTATCCTCCTGAGGGCTCTCATGATTTTACTTCACCATTTGTTCAGACACACTTTAGCAGCATATAAGCCATACAGTTGATTCTCCCCTTGGTTGCAGTTTTATCTGTAGTGTCATTTTGAGTAATTGGGGTATGGTAGCTGATCAACTTTCAGGTTTCTCATTGGCAGAAAGGGACTGTATTGGCACCAAGAAAGAATATGATGGGTCCTCTCGGTGCCTGAGCAAGTGTCCCTCTTTTGCACTTGGCTACCCAAGGCCATTAGAAAATAAGCTTAATAAAGCAACTCAGTGTATACATCTTAACTATTCCCAGCCAAGGGGATGCAGCTATAGAAGAAATATTTTAAACCAATATGAAAGATGGTAAATGTACATATTTAGTCAGTGATCTGTGAAAGTTTTTGAATTAGTTTTTAAAGCTTTGTTAAGACCAGAACGCACAGATGTTGAAAACAAGTTCAGATGTAGCGACAGATGGTATTTGATTATGAAGCAGACTGTTCATATAATACAAAGATGCTGCTTCTGCCATACACAAGTAACTGCAGAGAGTGCAGTAGAAATTTTGGAAGGCAGAGCAGTTCAAGAGGTTCTTTGTGCAGCAATAACTTTCACGTTTTTCCAGCAGTGCTAGAATTGGGATAATTTTCTTTCTTTTTACAGTCAACACCCTCATCCCCCTTCCCCCACTCACCATTTTCTCCCCTGCTGTACAGCTCTCCTGCACTTTTTTGATCCTCTTTTCAGGTCATTTGAAATCAGATTAAGGATAACTACACTTTATTTATATTTACGGAATAGCAAAGTTCCTTAAGGTTAATAATAACATAATAATTATTATATATTGCTGATACTATCTATATAAAAAGAGTACCATGCTTTGGACAAATCCTGAATTTTGCAAGTGATGTAATACTATATCCAGAATCACTGGGCTGCTGTACATGTCTTTTTCTGGGGACAACATACATGCCTATTTTCTGGGGCTGCTGCCACGTTCACCTTTTCAAAACCACAGTCACCCCCTCCTCCAAAGAGATGTGAGAAGAGTACTGAAATTTGGAAATGCAGGGAGGGAGCTGCATGAAGGGCAGGGGTGCCTGACACTGGCCACTAGTTTTACCCCACTGCTGTGATGGATCCAGAACCTTCCTGCCACTGCTGTCCTCCAGCACCCCCTGGGTCCCTTTTGGCCACTGGCTTTGGAGCCCTTTGCCCTGAGCAAGGAGCAGCTTAAGCGGCCTCAGGCAGCACCCATCTGCCCGGCCTTTGCACAGGGTCACTCTCTGGCAGAGCTGGGTTTCCCCCTTGCCCCACCACAGCACACCTTGACCTGCTCTTTCCCTGCCATCGCTGGGTCAGCCGCCCTGTGCTGCCGCCAGCAGCCGGCCGTGGCCCCGGTTAAAGGCTGCTGAACACTCTGGAAATTTCTGGAAGGGCAGAAACACCATTTAAGCAGCAGGCTTTTCCTGGTGGGCGGGAGAAACCTGATTCATGGGCAGGGGGGAATCCTCTCCACAGATGGGCTTTTCCAGTTCCTCCATGGTTCCCCCCAGCTTCTGGGAAAGCAAATGGCCGGGTGATCAGTATTTTAAAATACTGGCTCTGGCCCCTCGCAAAGATGCAAAAGGATGCCAGGAAGCAAGGTTTCAGCTAGGAGACAAAGCTGGCAGGGCAGCAGCATGTGGATTGTGCAATGTAACGCGGGGGCTTCGGGAGGGCTGTGCAGGACCCCCACGTGTTAACGAGTAACCGGGCGTTAATGAGTAACGCGGGGCTGGCAGCACCCAGGCCAGGGCTGCAGGAGCAGGAGCTGTTCCTGGCTCTGCAGGGGGCAGGTGGGGCATCCTGCGGAGATGGTGCCACCACCCCCATCTCCATTTCGCTCACTATAAAATGGGGACACACGGCAGGGACAGATTGGAGCGCAGCCTTTTGAAAGTGCTCGAGATTTTTCCCCGTTTCCACCAGTGAGTGGTGGGGCTCCCCTGCTCTGAGATCTAGGCTTCTCCCAAAGCTGGGAAGTCATAATGCATATGTTTGTGTAAGAAAGGAGGGAATCTCATTTTATATTATACTGCTTCCAAACACACATTTTATCAGGAAAGATTTGAAATACACCCCTTGACCTGAGTGTCCTTATGCTTCCAAACTGTTTGCAGTGTAACACAAGCTCAGAGTACCTGGTTTTCAGAGAAGCCTCTGAAGCAGTTTAAACCTCCACTTCATGTGTTGCTCAAGATCCAACCCTGACTGTCCTGTGGCTTTCTTAAATATGCCAGCAACTACTGCCATGCATGAGGGGCAGGTAAGCCCCCACTCTGAAGGGCCAGACTTCAGCCCGAGTCAGGCAGCCCTGCAGTTCCTGGGGTGGGTGTGTTGTCAGAGCCTTGTGTGGATTACTGAGAAATTGTAAAAATAGTATAAAGAAAAAAATATAAAGTGCCTCCACTTCAGAGAAATCTGGCCTTATGGTTTTCACTGGAGCATCATCTCTTCCTTTAAAAGCTCTAACCAAATTATTGAGCTGATAAACGATTTCCCTTGGTTTTACATGTGCTGGCATGAATTATCCTTGAGTGCTGCATATTAGGGTTGTTTTGTACTAAAAGGTGTTAAACACTTGTAATAAATATTTTTCCTTATTTCCCCTAGGACACTGTTCCATCTCTGGTTGGTGAAGCATAAAAAAGAGCTGTCATGCCCAGTTTTAATAGGCAATAGGATTTCAAGCCCCCAGAGTTGTTTCACAGTCTGGCAGTGGCCATAATGAAACTGGCCACTGTTGCCACAAGACTTTTTCCTCTCATGCGTTCTCCCCTGTTACCTCCCACAGCTGCTTGACTGGCAGGTCTCTTGCAAACCACAAACATATTTACATTGGAGCCAGTAGTATTTCTTTAGCTATCTGTGCCATCTTTCTCGTTTTTTGTTTTCCTTTGCCTAGATGGAGACTCAACCTTAAGCCTAATTTTAAAGAATAAAATTAAACCGTGCATGCAATTAACTGCATTTGGGTACGAACAGCAGTTCATTTTCATGTGTTTTGTTGTGAAGCAAATAGCTTGTTTGTTTGTTTGTTTGTTTGTTTTTTCACACTGATTCCCAAATAAATGGGAAAGTACCACTATTCTCTCGCCCAGGATTTATTCATGAAAATGCAATCACAGCCTCCCAGACTCTGGGCAGAGTGAGGTGGGGGGGTCCTTTCTCTGAAGGAGAGTCAGTGCCTCACTCTGCTCTGCAGCTCTGGAAAGAGGCAGGCTAACCTAAGCCAACAAGCATTCATTTGGGTGTCTAGAAAATTTTAATATTTAAATAAAAGACACCTCTTTCATCTCTTTGAGGTACAGGTATGGTAGTAGTGCTAATAAACAATACACAAAAACAAGCTTTGTAGCAATTGATGGATTTTCTGCACCCACCAATTTACCAAGCTTTAATGAGCAGCTTCTCCAAATGCCCCTGCCCACTGAAAAGCTGGAAGAACAGGCAGGCCTTGCAATGCGCCCAGAGGGTCAAACACTTGGACCAGGCAGGGGAACACCCCTCCTACCCCCCAGCCCTTTTTATCTAGCAGCTCTGCCTTCAGCAGAGCCCTCCATCCCCATGAAACAACAAAATTTTAGCAAAGATTTGATGTTGCGTATTGTGTTCTTAAAAAAACCTCAGTGACATATTTTAAAAGTCATGAAGATGAGTTTGGGGAAGCACTGTGACCCCTTGCAAAGAGCAAGGGACATATTTGCCATTATTTCCCAAACCCAGGCAGTCGTATGCTGCAACTCTCCCTTTCCCTCCTAACAAAGAGGGAAGACTGGATCAGAAGGGATCATCTCCATAGAAATTGTGTTGGCACAACCTAGACTGGGCATAAATAAGGGTACAGACCAAGAAGATGAGAGCAATTAACCCTTTCAGGCTCTCAAATGACAAAATGCAGTCTTCCACATTGAGCTTCTCAGTAATGTGATGTGTAAAAGACTCCAGTTGCTAGTGATGGTCTCAGTGACATAAAATTATTCTATTATTTGCCTTGCTCAGGGATAATTAATTCATGTCTTCCTTATGATTTTTAGCTAGAACATAGTATCTTTCTTATTGTAAAAATTCCAGGTATTAGGGGAACTGAGGATTTCCAAGCACAGATGGCCAGATCTGCAGAACTTGGATCATTTCAGGGTGCTTGAAGCCTGGGAAAGTTGATTTGGCCCTCTGCAATGACAGGTACTACTTGCCAAGTTCCAGTCTAGCTCTGAACTCCTGCAGTATTCTGAGATGCCAATAAGTAGGATTTCTTATTTAGAGATCTGTGTGCTTTTCACTGCAGGGTAAAATGGCAAATAGTGTCCTGCATTTCACAGAACTAATATATTTGAGAGAAAAACTGAAAGGGGCACAGAGTGAGCTGGCAATTATCCACACAGCTCGTATTCTTTGGTCCATTAACTGGGTACCTGAGGATGATCTCCCTCTCCCTCATCTAGTTAAGTCTTGATAACTAGCATAAAAATTATTTTAGCAGGTTGGTTTGGTAATATGGACAGACGTGAACTAGGAGAGGCAATTTGTTTGCAGTAAAACCAGAGAAGATCTCACACTTAAATGTGTATTAGTTACATAGATGTAACCTCACAACCTTCCACAGACCTCCTTTACAAATGGTGTTGATGTGGCCCAACAAATGCAACTCCAGTTGTATAAAAACACATGGAGTTTTAATTGCTGTTGCAGATATGAAAATGTTGATCTGGTTGTTACAGTGAAGTAAAGCTGGATTTAGGCTCCAGCTCAGCTCTACAATGTCCTGAGGCTGAATCAGGGAAGATTCTGAAAATAAATGACCTCATATCAAAATATATTTTTAACATGCTTCTCCTTCAAAATCAGAAAAGTCTTGCAGGATTTTGTGATCTAAATAAGCTACAGTCTTACTGCCATCTGCACCAATTCTATGCCAAAAAGAGACCTTTCATATCTGAAACACAATCATGTAAATCAAAAGGTCCACTCAACCCCAAAATTTTAAGATATATATGAATCAGCAGACACAGCAAAGAGTGAAAGAAAAACCATGAAAAAATATGTTTTGAGGACTTGTGTAGGCACAGAGTAGTTATATACAGTGCTGATGAATACACAGCTTGAAACGGAAGTGTTCCATGAGACTGTAACCAAAAAAAGCGAATAGTATCTCGTCACTCCCATTATCAAGGCCAAACTGGTAAAAGTAACAAATGTGAACCACCACAGCTCAACAAGCACTATCCTTGCATTCACCCAGTTTAAGGAACTCCCTGTTGCAGCACACCAGCACAGCGGGTATACCCAGGAAATGATTAAACAGTATAAACAAAAGTACTTTTTAGCTCACATTGGCTACATTTAATTTAAAGGGCTGTCTATGCCTCAGACATAACAGGTCTCTTCCAGGGAGTTATTCCTTGTCAGATGGACTATTGCAAAATAACATTCATTATCTTAACCGGCGCTGTGCTGGAGGTAGGACACCGAGGCCATAAATCATTATATCCATTTTGCAAGAGGGCTGGTAGTTTCATTAATAAATAATTTGAACTAAGGGGAAAAGAAAACCTTCAGAGGACTACAGTGTTAGGCACAGCCTGGCCACAGCCGAGCGGTTCAGGGGTTCGCCTCTTGACATGGGGCAACATAAACTCTTGAAAATAAATGTAAACAATGGCAATGAGCTTGTAATTTATATTTTATTTTGCACAAGCTTGCATATATACTGCACATACATTCAGTTTAGAGAAGATGGAAGGCACACAAGGCAATTGAACTACTGTATCCTTTAAGTGGTACAAAGCAAAAAGGTAAAAGTCTGGAGAGTATACAAAAGCTTTAAACACACAAAATAAAATCCACCCCCCCCAACATTTTTCCTGTGTTTATCTTAAATTTAGTAGCTGCCAGCTAGAATTGTAACTTTTTTTCAATCAATTGTCTACTGCACCTTTTTTTTCCAAACGGACAGGGGAGTCTTATTGTTTTATCTTGTCATCAATTAATATTACAGTACATCCTTGGTAATACAAAATTGTACACCTTCATCAAATAAATTAGGATAAATTAAACCAATAAATTATGCAAAGTCTTCAGAACAATAGACGACAACAAAAAAATCCACAGTTGAAATTGCCTCTAGCTAAAAAATAAAATAAAAAAAATCAAAAATTGACTTTATCAGTTCAGTTATTGTACTATCTTCAAATTAAAGGGTCTTTATTACAAAAAAAAGAGCTTAATAATGCTATTTACAACATATTGCTAAATAATATAAAGGCAGTGTTTTGTCACTTTTGTAACTATATACATATGAGTAATGGCTGGGACAATATCAGTTTAAACCTTAACCTTTGACTCTTCTGGGCAGCATTAAAACCATCCTAAAGAGGCTTTTTCTTTCCTTCTTCTTTAGTTTCTGACTCTTACACGTTATATGGTAATGAGATGGTTATTGTGTTTGTCTACTATCTCACTCGAGTGGTACAATTAATGCAGAAGGTATGGATTTTAGAGAAAAATGTAAGCTCACTGTTTCTTCTAGATTTGTTTCTACATATCCCAGTATTTGTGCATTTGGAAGGTGGCTGCTTTGGGAGAGAGGTGACTGTGGCTCAGATGAAAAGATTGAATAAAGTCATAGTGCCACCACCTTTCATACACTAAAAAGGATATTCCTAAGAAGATACAAAGGTTAAATACCAGTTTTCATCCCAGCTCTAAGTATGAGCATTTTTAGCTTCAGTTTATAGATGGTTTACAACCAACAGTTCTACAGAAAACAAAATTGCATTTCCTTCAACAGAACATTTAAGTGCAATACAGTAACTGCTTACTCATATAAACCAGTTACATTCCTTAAGGGGAGCTTTTTGAAAACAATGCGTATTGGAATTTTCAAACACAGAGTTGGTACCAGAAGGAAACATTTGCACTATTAACACCAATGATTGCTATATAATACACATGGTAAATATAGTTTTTGCTTTCACTTCTCATGTACAGTGCTCATTTTTGGGGGTTTTGTAAACCACTTTCCATTTTTAATATATATATATATATCTTTCTGTATATATATATATGTATAATCTTTCAATGCTGCTGGTGAAAATCCTATCTTTAAAGCCACAAAATCTTCACCTTTATTTCTTAATTAATATTAACCTGTGGAAAAAAAATTTTTCTATTAACTGACTTCATATACATAGAAAAAAATTCTGCAATTTTACAGAAACTGTATTACCCATTCCCTTGACATCTGATGAAAGAGATTTAACTTTTAAAAGTAGAGCTGGATTTTCAAGAATGCTTTCAACTATCTACACAGTTACTGTAGTGTTTCTTATAAATTCAACAGATGTTTTCAGAATGTAGTTATTAAAATCTTATGTCTTTATGCAAGAACAGCCGTAAGGTTGAATATTTACATTGCTTTATAAAAGTTCCCCTCGATTTTCAATGTTCACCCACATACCTGGTACAGTAACAAAGATTCTGCAAACTTAAAACACTTTAATTAAATAATACTCAGAGGCACAAAGCAAACCTCAGGAATACATGGGTGAACACCTCCTTAAATAATTACTACATTCTAACATCCTCCACGTGTTTACCATTAAATGTGAAACGTTCCCATTAAACAACCAGAGATACAGTAAGAATTAAATGTTTTGTAGTTTCAAATAGAACATTCTTTTCACAAAACATAACAAATGTCTAAAATAGGTTCTTAATCTAGATAGGAAAAAGGTAAGCTTTTCACTTCATACGCATCTTTTGTGTGTGTGTGTGTGTGTTTTTGTGTAAATATACATACATATGCCCACACATGTTGTCCTGTGTGTGTGACCACATACGTATCTGTATATGCACATATGTCACGTATGAAATATTGCTTCTATACTACTTTTCATCAGGCTAAGAAAACACAAGATTTGCACCACAGTTACAAAAAATTGGCTTCTACAAGAATTTTCAAAACTCGAATGCTGCTCAAACAATTGAGAAAAAATAATTTGCGTTATCAAACTGTTCTAAAAATTCTCTTCTTCAAAAACGTATTCTCCTGCTTTGTTTTTTTAATTTTTTTAATTTTTAAAAAGACACAAAATATGCATAGCTATCAACATTATGTCAAACAGCCAGAAAAAAAAAAAAGTCAGTGTTTATTGCAGCTGTAGTAATTGAAAAATAAAGTTTAAAAGATGAAAATTGTAAGCCACAGAAGGCACAAGAACAACTGTACTTGTGGGGGAAAAACTGGTATTTTGAAGGATTTTTTTTAATCCTTCCGCTGGTGCATTTAAGGTCTAGGCACAGACTATAACCTCAAGTTTATATGCAGAAATAAATCTGAATTAGCAGTAAATGAATGGCAAGATGGGGTTTCTACGTGGATTTTGAAATTCTTTTCCTATGTAAACTTCTCATTACAATAAAAGTAGCCTCCTGCCTTTTAGCCATTTTTAGTGAAATAATATTGAGATAATTTAAAGGAAACTGGATTGGATTCTACTTAGAATTTCGTACAAGCTATGCCATGTATTTGTAATTTTAGGTGAATTGGGAGGCACAAAGGCAATATGGCTATAAAATGCAGAAAAATCACATAACTGAAATGATCAAATTATCATTATTTCCTTTTTCAGATCAAGGAGGTTTTTATTTTGCTTTTAAGATGAAATTTCTATTCCTAATTCCTATGCCTCATTTACTATTGAGATTATACTACCCATAAATAAATAAATAAATGCAACAACATCAAGTGTTGAGTACACAATTTCACTTATTTAGATTATGTGAATCCCATTGCAGCCAAATAATAATAATATTAATAATAATATAATAATAATAGAATAATAATAATAATAATATAAAGCAACGGTAAAATCACAGATTGAGATGGTAGCTAGTAGTATGTCCACATAGTATGACTAAAGTATGGCTTTGCTTTCTTATGTCCAAGGTGATAATGCAAAGTTATATTTTGCATTTGATGGTATGCCAATGATGAACTTACTGTATCAAAACTTGAGCATTTTATGCCACTTCTTCCCATAAATCAAAAAAAGTGCATGAACACAATTTTTATCCTTTCTTACTCAGAGTTCATTGGAGTTACATCTTTATGAAGTGTTATATTTACCAAATCATGCACACACAGAGGAAAAAAAAAAGAAGGAAAGATGAAATAAAGAAAACAATATAAAATGAAATAAAATGTAAGAAAATAAAAGAAAGAAAAAAATAAATCCTGTCTACTGTAAGGATACATACTCTCAGGGAGTCTAACATCAAGATTTGTTTTGCTTTTAATGCATAGTGAAAATGTTGGCACTTCATCCCATGCTATTGTCTGCATTGCCTATACTCCACAGATACTGCCAGTGCTTGAAAAGAATGACAGGGAATCGGAGGATTGTGCTGTTTAATTTGAAGTCAGCAGGTTTTTAAGGCTTTCTGCTAACAATAATTGCTTTCATACATTTCTGTCTATCAGCAGTATTTGTAAATGAAGTGAAATTGCAATGATCAGGTCAGCTCTTTAGTCACATGGGTAAACTTTCACTCTCCAAAGTCAAAATGCAATTTTAAAATAAAGAAGATACCAATATCCTCAATGGCCTAAATATAATTCACGGCTAATTAGGAACTTCCTCTAGATTTAGATTGAATTATGTAGGGGAAAATACTATTGATGATAACAATAAATTCTTACTGCATCCGTACAAAAGACGACAAAGAAAATGACAAATACAGTGTGCCATAGCATATTCAACCTTCCCCCAAACTTCTGGAGACAATTTATTTCTGAAAACATGAGAAAAGGAGAGCCACTGAAGAAAGCATAAGAACTAGCAGCCAGCTTTCTTTCTCTCTGTCATATCGTGGTGTAGCATTCAGGCAAACCCAGACCCATCAGGGACTTTACACTGTAGCTCAGGTTTTGGTCAACACTAGCTCCAGCTTCAGAAGACAAGTGCAGCCACATTGCTCAAATAGATTTTTTTTTCAATTTTTTTTCCTTTTCTTTTTTTTTTTTTTTTAAAGCTGCACTTACTGTAATTTTAAAAATCCAATTTGGCTATCTGAACCCTGCATAGCCAGGAGGACACTGTGATTTTTGTATTATGCTTGATTAGATTTTTATGAAAATGTAATTTTTAGTCTTCTGATTAGGAAAAGACTAATTATATTTTACAGCCACAAACAAGACTTTTTTTTTTTTTCTTTCCTTTGCCTCAGCACTGTGAGGTGAAGACTCTTCTACTATACCTAAGGTCATTCAAAAAGTGCTTTTCAGGACAGATGGTGAATATGGACAGAAAACTTTGTGTGCTGGAAAGGGGATCTTGGGGAGCAGAATGGACTGAGAAAAGAATAAATTTAGGGACTAATGCCACTTAAAGTAAGACGTAGACATGGCAATATACGACGCTGAAGATTTCATTTTTACTCTATGGAGAGTGAAATGCTTCCGCTTTAGTAAGCTGACCATATTCCAAAATTAGTGTGGTTGATACAATATTGTGCATGAATTACTGGCCTAACCCTGCAAGAACAGTATTTGATTTGTGCAAACATCCTTTGCTGCAATTTAGACAAACAACAACCTGGCATGTTGGTTACTGGTACAGGGTATCTGTTGTTTCTGTAAGGAAAACATGAAGAATAGGGTTTGCCTTTTTGGGTGTCACTTCTTGGAGTAAGTACCTAAAATAGATGTTGCATTTTTTTGAAGTATGAAACAAAATCTAGGTATTGATTAAAAAGTATATAAATACAAATAAAAAAGCTCGAAGCTTATGAAGTGACTCCACAGAGTTCAGACCTTTAGCAGTATAAACATAATATAAACTTCATTGTCTGTAGTATTGTGCCATGACATTAGTCTCACTAAGACAAAATGCCACTTTGCAGCAAGCAATAAATCTGACAAAGCATTTTTAAACATAATGCCCTAACTTGCTAAGACAGGCTTTTACACGCTTCCAAACTCTTCTCCCTGAAAATTAACCCCGTTGATTCTTCAAATGTTAAGGGTCTCGGGCAAAAGTAAACCAAAGGCTGAAGTAAAATAACCATCCCCTTGGAACTGAACGAAAACTTAAATCCAGAAGGGATCAGTCTAATTCCATATACATATATATATGTATGCGATACACATATATATGAAATTAAAATAGAGACACACATGACTTGGGCATCAGAAGGGGACTGCTACTTTCATACATTCATAAATAGCTGCTGAACTCTCTACTCATGAAGAAGCTCTTGTAGGCAGTTTGGGGATTTGAAAATCTCAGGGACCTCACTGTCCAGCTTACAGATGACCTTGTATATGGCCTTCTTCCAGGAAGGATCAACATCTTTGCCTGCGATAATGGCATTGAAAAACTCCCGTAACGTGATCTGAGCCACTTCCAGGAATCTCTCTGGAACCTGCTGATACAAGGAGACAATGGCATTAATACAGTTTTCAATTTCAAGTCTCTGGTTCTTCAAAGGAAACTGAGCTAAGTTCTTTCTTTCAGAAAGGGGCTTACATAGCACCTGCATTTTCTAAATGTGGCAGCCCTCTATTCTCTTATGCAAAGCTGTTATATATAGTACTATAGCAATAACTTTTATAACATGTGTTAGAGATCTTTGTAAAGTCTACTGACAGAATGTAGGTAACAAAATGTTACTGCCTGCATTGGGAGAGTAGGGGGATTTATAGGCTATAATTAGCAGGAGGGGAAACAAGCACAATTGTCTTTAAGGAAAGAAAACTCTGCTTGATATTTTACCCATGCATTTATGGCCACGTTCTCCTCTCCATGTGAGAACTAATATGAAAGTTATGCATGCACAGAAAGCCCTTTGTACCTTTGTGCTTGACTTTGGTCACAACCTGTGCTGAAAGCTGTCAAAGAAACCGGGTGTCTCTGAATGTTGTTTGTAGTTTAAAACCAATCAAGCAGGAGAGCCTTCAGCTAGTGGCTCACTTCTGTGGCTGCTACACACAAGAACCCCAAAAGGTGGCTTTCTCAGGAGACATTACAGTCTTTCCTTCTTTTTCAGGAGCACCCAAACACCACCCTAACCTCTTCAATGGGTGCAATGTGCTCCAAGTGGCTACTGAGCTGGGATGCTTTAAACTCATTCATGGTTTCTAAACGTCACTGTCACTTCACAGGCAAGTCAAACACACAGCTAGCAGGCATTTGCCACCTTCAGAAGCTCCTGAACAATAGGTGAATGTTCAAAACCACAGTTACCTCCAAACTTTAGGAATTCATTCTAAGTAGTTGTCTCAGGCACCAGGACCACCTTCTCACCCTTTGCCTTAAATGACTCAAAAACAATCGCTCTAATGAACTGCAGGGCAGTTGCAAGGTTCAGGTAATCTCCATAAAGGTATTATTTTCCACTTTTATTATGGAAATATGGCTTCACATCTCTAGAACTGCTAATACATGGCCGGCCAGTAGCCAGTATGCTTATAATAGCAAGTATTCCCTCACTGCTATTCTTTGTCCCCTCCAGCAAGAGGAGTTCTCCGACCTGCACCAGGAACCACTTGAACCATTCCCATAGCCAACAGACACTTGGGCATCTCTCACTCATTTACTGAAATCATGTCACACTGCCAGATCAGGGACAGCCCCTTATTCTCTACTTCAGGCTTTTCTTCTGGTCCCTTTAGAAATCGCTTTCAAAAAACTTATGTGGAAATGTGTGTGATCAATCTCATATAACAGAGCTCTGGAGCCTCGCTCACCTATCATTGTTAGGGACACACCAGCAGTTTGATAGCCACGTTCTGCCATCAAATAAGCATGAGATCAGCTCCCCCTGACACCAGCTGACAAACTCTGCTTCCAGAAGCACCAGAGAAGTCCTCTGTCTACCTCTGAGAGTGAAATCCAGCCCCCACACTTTTTTTTTTTCCTCCCAAAAGCATCTGTGGAAATTTTTCATTCAACAGGCTGCACAGAGAGACACATCTTTACAGATGGTCTATTCCAGCAATAATTAAGAGAGAAGAAATTAACTATTATGTTTCACTTACTCCAGCTCAAAGAAATTACTTGAAACTCCCCATAACCACTCAGCTGTTCAGGCATTTGGTAATATGTCTATAGAAGATACTATGCTTTTCTCATTGTTGCATTGCTAGAATATTGACATGTTTTTCTGTTAATGCAGTTCAATGCTCACATGCTATTTATCACCCTTGGTATTGCTGGGCACTAACCAAGGGGAAGGAGTTTCTGACTGTATGAAACTAGAAATCAAGAAAAGGAGTAGATAACCAAATTGATGGAGTAGGCACTGCTGTCAGTTCATGAGGACAAAACCTTTCCATTTTGGTATCCACTCCAGAGGACCAACATTAAATGTCTTCCTTCCCTTCCAAGCTGCTGGAGACAGGAAAGAAGCAATTACAAGTACCTACCTAAATGCACAAAGTCCTACCTCTCCTTCCTAACCCATGGTTACACCCATGACAACTTTAAGCATGGAAGTGACAACGTGGGTTTTAAGATGGGCCTTTGCTGCTCAATTTCTACTAGTGCATTTGAAAGTTTTCCAGGTAGAGGGTGCTGCTTTTCCGTGGAGTGGGCAGCGTGAAACTCCTGGACCCCTAGCTCCCAGGCCTTCCACCCCTATAGTGACACATAGGCTTTTTTTTTTAGACTGGGAGTTATCTTTTAAGGTCCAACTTTATTGTACCTGAGTCACATCTGCAGGATCAGGCCTCTTTGAACCTGGTGCAACAGGCTGCAGAGAGCAGTCCACAAACATAATAGTGAACAAACTCAATAATGAACAAAGCCCTGTGGGGGCTTTGAAGAGACCCAACTTCTCAGCTGTTTCTTTTTTTGGGTGCTTCACCTTGTAATGCTGAGTTTCCAAAGATCTCCCCAACTCCTACAGCATTAGAGCCATTCATAGCTCTTTCCTTTCGGGATGCTATTAGCAATTTTTCACGTCAGACTGGATTACACACATTATTTTGCATGTTGTAATGTGAATTCCATTGTGATTAATCCCCACAGGATGGTACATCAGCCAACACTTTTCCTTTCTAGAAAGAGTATCTGCAGTGGTTTTTGTTGTTTTGGATTTTTTAAAATAAGAAAATACTAGTGAAGTCCAGAGGCTGAAAATAAATATTTAAATGCATGGGTAGTTATATTTTTCAGT
>JACBWW010000002.1:39033502-39048502 GCA_020086605.1 Lanius collurio | reverse complement strand
GGTAGCTCCAGATCAGACAGCTTTCATGTATGTGTGCACAGCGGTCCACACCAGCGACAGCAGAAGAGACTCAGGAGAAATACTTCTGCCAAGAAAACCTCATACAAAGCACAAACTACATTTGCACAGGCATCTCCACCCCCAAAGTCAGGGTAAGGTGAGCTTTGGGGCCAGACAGCAACCTTCTTGAATGAGATGATTGAGAAATTCCACTTGTGTCACCCACATATAGCCCTGAGCCTCTTCCTCACTGGAGAAAAATTTAGGCCTGTGGGCTTTGGGGGAAAGCTGGCACCTAAACACACATTCCCATATCCACAGCCTATGTCCTGTAGGAAACACATCAAGGACAAGCCCTTTTGCATCCCTCCCTGGCAGTAAGAGATCACACAATCTCTGGAGCCACTTCTCTGTGGGCTTGCAGAGAGACTGGTGACACTGAGACCAGCCCCTTCCTTGTGTGCACCCCAGCAAGCCAGGCACCCCCCACTTTAAGAAGGAGCTTTCAGGCAGCTCACCTATCCACCTGGCCTCCTGCAGAGCAGGGACTCGTGCAATCAGGAGCTGCAGGCACAGATCTGGTGCCTTTTCCAGGCTAATGCTGCCCTGAGCAGCACTGCCCCACTGTCGGCTTTCCCAGGCTTGCAAGGGCAACGTCTGCAACACCTCGCCAGTGTCCGGGCTCCCGCCACGTTTATCCAGACTGTCCCCTCCCCTCACACATATTCCCTGTTCCCCGAGTGCAGCAAGCTGCTGTGTGGGACCATCTTAGCACTGTGAGTTGGTGTGGCAGCATATCAAGCAGGAGGCTTTGGCTTCTGCACAGGAATTGGAGGCAGGTTTTGGAGTAAGTTGCTACACTTTTTGGCGCGAAAGGCACGGCAGCATATGGCCCAATGTTCTCAGTTTAAGTCTGACACTTAACATTATTTAACAGTTTCTGTGTTAGGTGCTTTATAAGGTAAAGGAAATTAACAATTTTCAGCTAATTAGATCACTCAATTGGCTGAACATCCTGGACACCTCTTAGAAAAAAAACAGGTTGGCTCAGGCAAGGGAAAGGCTAATGCCTCTTCCATTATCACTTACGAGGAGAGGGAAATAGTTGGAAAGGATGCTTTTATTTTAAAAACACAAATGAAAAATATCTCAACTATTGGATGCTCTAGTAAACACACTCTTCTCCCAACCAGCACCTTTCTAGAATGCAGGGTGTCATTTTGCCCACCTCTATATGTGTCCCAATACTCCCAGCTGCAGCAGCAGCTCTCTGGTGCCACCACAGTCTCCATTTTTTGACTTCAAGTTTCGTCTCATAACTCCTGCTGTACAAATCTCTTAAGAAATAGATTTTTTTGGAAAGAGAAAAGAATGGACAAGAAACTGGGTGGCCATTCAGGAAAGTCTGTTCTCCCACTGTGCCACACAAAGTGAAGGCCACTCTTTTGGGACAGCACTAATGTTGGGAAGGGAAAAGCATTAGTCCAAGTCCAGCTCAAAAGAGAAAAATTAGGCAAACAACAGAGGCTGCTTATTGCATTTACTGTTGCAAAGTAGTTTTTTTTTTTTACTCTTTGTAAAAAGCTGGAAAATTATTTAAGGATGTATTTTAAAAGTGCTTGTTTAAAATAAAGCTGAGATCCCTTATCCCATGAGGATAGTTTGAGGCACTAGTAATCTGCTGCTGGCTTACTGTTATCTCCTCCGCCAAGCTCACAAAGAGGAGAGAGAATGGGCATGGCTCTTACAAGGAAAAAACCTGACAGTGGGGCTGCTGAGATGCCTGATAATATCGAGGAAGTGAAAGTGGTAGTGCAGTGAAAATGGATACTGCATGATACATTAGATTTAATCACTTGCATTTCAATTAAGCTTTTCCACAAATAAAGACTGGGAAGTACTCTGCAGGCTCCCTGCGCGGCTGGAGCACCAAGCGCCGCTGGTGGCTGAGCACAAACAGCGCTGCCGCAGCTCGCTCGGGCTCACACCCCTGCTGCCTCCCGGGGTCCTCCCTGGTGGTACCCATCTTCCCATCGCCCCGTCCTGCCCCACGCACAGCACTGCACCCTGTGGGATCCCTGTTCCGGAACTGCTGTGCCCACGGTGCAGGGGATGAGCCATCACACCAACAGAGCTACTGTGGCATGCAAACAGCACGGCTTTAACGTGCTAGTTTCCAAACACAAAACTTGGTAAGACTCGGGAGTAAAATGGGCTAAAACAAAATTAAGAGGATTTCCCATTTTTAATTTGTTTAAACTTTTTACACCTTGAAATTTAGTTCTTTCCTTCCCCATCCTCAAAAATCATCACCAGCATTTTCCTGGGAAAATTGTTAAATTTCCTGTTCTGCCTTACTGATGAATTAGAACTACATGAGATGTAGAGGCTTCTAATGGAAACTCTGATTGCCCTTAACTTGCTGCATTGCCAGTGGCACTGCCACAGAATGGAAAAATCACTAAGGCTCCTACAGTTTATGCTAGCTAGGCATTTAGTGTGTGTTGGGAAACATAAGAGCCACAGGAGGGGTTGTGGTCACACCCCAGAGGCTGCCTCATACAAAAAACGAAGGAGAAATAAAACTCTCACACACAAGAATAGTCTAACTTTAACTTAGTCCATTGTGGTGAAATGCAATCTGCTACAAGAGGCTGCCTACAATGCCAAGCAGCATATTATGTACCCTGCTGCCAAAATCTGGCAGGTACCACATACAGGCGCCCACAAAAAACCTGTCCAGAAAAGTGACTACAGCGATGACCACCCAATTCTGGCTCAGCAGAGAGGTTACTGCATACTCTCCTGGACACATCAGCCAGATGGGAATGTGATGTGTTACTCAGAAGGACCAGGAGGCACAGCCTAGACTGTGATGAGCAGGCTATGTCTTGCACCAGCAGCAAGTCCTCTGCTTTCATGCTGTACTTCCATGTGTGAAAGAGCCAGGCATGCAGAAACTGCTGGTTAGACCATGGATACAGAGGTAAACTGGCTCACAGAGCTTGCACTTCACAAGGATTTTTTTATGTTCAGTAGAATTTGGGTACATAGGTGAACCACTAACACTATAGTAGAAGTGACAATTAAAATGAATATGCATCATATACATATATATATATATGAATACATTTCATATATATATGTGTAAGTGTTGCAACAGTACAGTAACATCTGTAATTGGCATTGCTGGCTCTTACTCACTCTTCCCATCTCTCAGCATTGCAGTCACCTTTGTCTTCAGTGACTAGCCCTGAAAAGCTCCAACTGGGCCCTCTCCCTCCTCAGTTTGCATGGGCTGGGGTTGGGGGAGTGAGGAGGGAGGTAGGGGAGAAGGATGGGAAGCAGGTGGTGTTTAATCGGTCTGGCAGGGAAACAGGCTGTCACCAGGGTCCTTCTGGGGGTGTCATGAAGGTGGCAAGCATGCCCTCTGGCACAGGGTACCCTCTTTCCTCTTTCCAGTGGCAGAGGGTAGGGGCAGGGGAAAGAAATTGTGCGTGGTTATGCGTGAGGGGTGTTGCATACAAAGCTGTCTCCACCAGCTCAAGCTCCCACTGAAAAATTCTAACAAATATCCTCCCAGTGAAACCATGCTTTTATGAGCATCCAGAGCCCATCATGATAGGATAAACTGCTCCATCTATCCCATCCTGAGCCATGCAGCCCGCCAAACTGGGCTGCAAACACCCTGGCTCAAGCTCCAGTGCAGGACCAGCTAGGAACTGGTGAAGCTCACAAGCCTGTGGGGTCAGAAGACAAAGTCTTACATCCTAATGGACTGAGCTCCCTCTCATTTGACTCCCCTTTATCCCTTGTGGAAGGAAATGGTGTGACTCCAGACAGCTGGGCCTCATCTGATGGAGCCAGCCCTCTCCACAATTGTAAGAGATAAGCCACTCCAACTCCTGCTCCCCCCGCCCTGCTGAACACTGATATTTGGCACTTAAAGATCTTTTATTTACAACGTTTATTTCCCCCCTCTCCTCTAAAAATTTTCTGAAGTTGCAGACTACGGCTTTAAAGGCATTTATATGTCTGTGTCACAGTTCTATCCTAAGTCCCAATCGCAGCAGTCTATCTGCTTAGCAACAGAGATCATGCCACTCTGGTTTGCTGCTGTCTACAAAGCCTTTCCACTAACTAGAGAAACAAGTTCAAGGCCACCTCTTTGAGCACTCTGGACCACCACCTGGACAGGGCTTCTTCCGACAGCCCTTTTCCCATTTCCACCAGAGCCTTGAAACAGCCCCCCCGCAGAGGGCACACAAAATGAGTCAGAGCCCGCCTGTGTACCTTCCCCCTCTGCAGATAAGAAAGCTGAACCTTGTCCCTTCCAGATCTAAAGGGAGAAATCATCTCCAAAACGTTGATTGCCTTCAGCCAGCCCTTCTGGCTGTCCTTCTATCTCTCACCCACCCACACTTACCTATCAGAAAGACTCTCTCTCTGCACACAAAATTCAGCTGTACTCTAGTGCTGCAGGTGATGGGCTATGTGCAAGTAAAGAAAGTGATCCAGTACTCTGAAGACTCCCTCCTGCTTGGACTGAATGGTATTTCTTCACTTTTTGTGCTTATAATGTTACAACTGCTACAAACTGCATCTCCTTCTGCTCCCAGGTTCTCTTTGTCTCACACAGGTGAAGAATATAGAGTCCTCATGGATCCATGCAATATCCTGCTGCCATTTCCTCTCAACCTCAATATTTGCCCTTACAGATTTAAGTATGTTTGAAAACAGCGTCCCCTTTGCGCTCCCCACCGATGCTGGCAGGTCTGTCTGCAAGCAGACCTGCGCTGCCACTGCTCTCTCAGGCCAGGGATATCTGCTCTGAGAAAGGGCAGGACCCCAGCAAGCTGGCCCAGGAACCAGCACGGGTCACAGCGCTGCTAAACCTCTCCCACAGTTTCCAAAGGATTTTGACAGTTTGCTAATTGACATTATGAGGGCCTCATTCTCGTCCATTTTAAAACACATTGAATATATCAAGCAAACAGTGTTCTGCGTGAAGGTGACCTATTCAAAGTCCTATAGGATGGGCAATCCTATCTGTAAGACTTCTGTTAGAGTCAGTCACACAGCCCTGACCCTGCACTGTGAGACAGGATTGGCTGGGACCTCCTCTTTTGGCAAGCATGCCTCACAAAAATAAAAACAACATCCCCCTCCACCTCACATCCATGATCATGATGGTTCTGTGACTCCAAATCCAGTGCTGCATTTAATGTTTAGTTTTAAAAAATTAAATGAAACTTTTTTCCAATAAACGCAAAATATATTCACTCACTTGACTGTATAGTAACACAACAAAAGACAGCTCTTCAGCTGGCATCTATTAATTAGCTGCAATGATTGCTGGAACTGATTTACACCAGACACTGAGAATCCAGCCCAGAATTCAGTCCAGTGCCATGAAGAAAAAGCAAGAGGTGGGTGGGAAACGGAGGGAGAAATCTTACAAAGCTAATAAGCTAACCCACTATTTCACATCTCTCTGGTATGACATTTATGTAGAACAGCTTAGATAAAGTTTAGAAGATCAAACATTTCCCTCAATTTTCGCAGTACAAAATGTTCTATGACCTTCTAATGTGACACATTAAAACAGGATACAAGAAATTTCAGCTGATCAGGTCTCATGAACTCCCTCTGCCACTGCCTCCACTAGACAGTGCTGCTCCTCCAAAAGTTTTGAGTGAGAAATTTAGCTATGTTTTCTAAAAGAAATGAAGAAAGTATGGAAAAAACATGTGCAACTTGCATGTTACCCATTACATTACCACAACTAGGATTTATAAAATGGTAAGAGTAATCATTGATTTCTTTTCCTTTTATCCTCTTCCTTTTTTTTTAATTTCCTTTTTTTTTTTTCCCAAACATCAAGTTTTAAAATTGCCTAAAGAATTCCTGTTAGGTACAGAATGAAAGAAAAAGCATTTCAGCTTGTAAGGGATAAGCAAGTGAGGGATGATATGGGTTAAAATTCACCTTGCTTTACACTCCTCATCCACGATGGGATTTTGGAGAATGACGGACATCTGGAAATCGGTTTTACACAGAAAAACAGAAAACAGGGAAGAACTAGGAAGATGAATAAAGGCTCATCACAGACACAAAAGACCAGAGGAAAAAGAAGCTTGGATTTGGGTATTCTTGTCTGGCAAGGAGGCAGGCAGTAAGGCTAATGAAGCATTTGCGATATGGGACGTATGCCAGCGTAACAAAGAAGATGTGCATCAGCTCTGCAGATGTGCCAAAGCCCCCAGAGCAAAATAATGACATAATCACCATCAGTGTCACAGACCAGACTGTACACAAGGTGACATGGGAGAGAATAAATAAGGGTCTTTAGAGGCCTGTAGTACACACACGGGAAGGAATAGCCATTCCTCACAACTGCCACAAGAGAGTGGCGAGATGTTGGGTATAATGTGTGCAGCCAGCAAAAGAAATCTTGAATTGTGCAAGGCTAACACACTATAAATTGGTGCTTTTCTCAATCTCCAGTTGACGTTTCAATTCCCACTACCCCTTGTTGAATGCAGAATGAAATGGCAGTAGGAGCCAGAAGAGTTTGCCAAGTTTTGTTTTGTTTTGTTTGTCGGTTTCTTTTCTTTTTTCCTTTTTTTTTGGGGCAGGGGGGGTGAAGGGGAATGTTTTTTTGTTTTGCTTGAGAAGAGGAGGGGGCAATTAAAAGGAGTATGGGTAAATAATTGTAAAAGAAACAAAACCAAAAAACCAAAAACCCCAAAACAAAACACAGCACATCATCACTACATGCACACACGCACACAGGAACAGAAACCCAACACCATTCAGCTGGAACAATCCTAGGGTTCCCTCAAAGCAAAGCTAGAAACAAATGAGGATGAGGTTTGATTTGTTGTTTTTTTTTGTTTTTTTGTTTTTGTTTTTTTTTGCAGGGAGAGTAGTGGGGATTTTACCTTCTGGTGTACAACCATCCCTGAACAAAACCAGAAAAAAATCCACTAAAATATTTTTCCACGCTAAAAGACAAGATTACTATTTTATTGATCAGTAATAAAACATCGCTTAGGGTAATTTAGTACTTAACACATTATTTGCGGTGCAGAGTAATCTGAAAAGCTCTGAGTAGCCTTAAATCATTTCACAACAGCTCTTCCAGCATAAAAGCGTTTGCCTCTGTACAGCTGTGTGATTCTGTGGTATATATATATATTTTTTTTTTACAGAACTTTTGTCAATTTTTAAAGGGAACATCTGTTTGATAAAGTAGAACAACACTGCTAGAAATGCACAGGCCTAAGTGGGCAAACTGTGAAAGAGCAGGAGATAGGCTGAAGGTGCCAACAGGACTCTCACAGAAGGAACATTCAAGTACGTAATTGTTTGCAGGATCTGGACCTACAGGAGGAGCTCAGAAGAACAAAGCACTTGGCTTCACCAATGTCCCTTTTCATTGCTTCTAATGAAAGATTCATAAGAATAACTTTAATTTTTTATGATCTTTTTTTGCATTACTGTATTAGCTGCATCTACTTTGTATGCAATTTCTTCTTAAATACAGAAAACCTGTTTCAAAATGCCAGACATAATAACTTAATCAGTACAATAATTGATCTTGATTGTTGTGTGGTCCTTCTTAACAGTCAGGAAGTGAGATGGAGCCCAGAAAATGTTTTAAATGATTATTTCTTCCCATTGCAAAGTGATGTATTTGTGAAGAATGCAGGTGAAGGTCCACAGTCTTTTTCTCTTTTTTTTTTTTTTTTGAGAGAGAGAAAAAAAAATTATTAAAACCTCCCTAATTTGCTAGTTAAACTGTTCAGTGGAAGAATGATTGTATTTGTCCTTTTTGGCTTCGCCCAATTAATTGGAGCAGTAACATAGTGATTGTTAATAAACAGCTCTAATTTGACGGTACTTCTTGCCTATCTACTAACCCCACCATATTTTTGTTTAGCATATCATCAGGGAAAACAAGGAAGCATGTATATAATTTTGTTCTGTTGTATATGAAGTTTAATAATTATGCCACAGTGGATTCTAAATTAATCACAGAAGGCCCAACAATATTAATAATCTGTTTAGCAAACGCCAGTGTCTTTGCACTTTGATGGTAGGAGCAGGGAGAGTACGAACTGTGGCAGTTTTTTAAATTGGGTGAGTGTTTGTTTCTTTTTCAGCTTATATCAATGTTTTCTTTTATTCTTTTTCTACTGTGCACCTTGTTTCCCTCTAAGAAAAAAAACCAACAAACTACAAACCAAAACCACAGAACAACTCAACAAACAAGCCTGTGCTTATTCGGGTGCGTTTGGATCAAAGCTGACAGATCGAATTTTTCATTTATTTAATGAAGTTTCATTGCAGCCATTCTTCATAATTACAGCAGTGTTTTAATTTTTTTCTTTTCCTTGAATAGGAGAGAAGGGGTTCTGAGAAAGTTTTTAATTAGCTAAATAGGTCTGTGTAATCTAGATGAAATAAACACGCCCGTTTGAAAGGGTTGTTAGAACTTTTCCAGCCATTTAATCCATAGATGGCTGAACACAATGATACCTTCCACAGAAAGCTACAGCCACCACCAGCAGCTGTTAGAAGAGAGCTTGCTCCCTGCTCCTATTGATAACCCTTTGTGGAATGAAGAAAAAGAGCTGAGGGAAGGAGAACTGAATGTCAGACAATAGAC
This sequence comes from Lanius collurio, assembly GCA_020086605.1. NCBI lineage: Eukaryota > Metazoa > Chordata > Aves > Passeriformes > Laniidae > Lanius > Lanius collurio. Next base: position 39,039,828 of record JACBWW010000002.1, on the reverse strand, counting down.
ATCGCTACACACACTGTCTCTGAACTTTCCTCATCTCTGAAGGACAATTAATTATGAAGGCCTTTGGGGTAGGTCGAAGCAAGGGAAAACCTACTGCTGGCCCAGCACTCCAGCCGCTATCTCTGTGTTTGTTAAATGGTTGTGCCTGTTGGGGAACCAGAGTAGCAGCCACCAAAATAGCCAATAGATCATTTAGGAAAAAAGAGCAAAAGATTTTTTTATGTGTGTCTGTCCTTGTATAATTCTATTCTCACTGTGAAATCATCCATACACAAAACACAAGGACAATTTTTTTTTTTTTTTTAGAAGAACCACAGGGTAGGTTACAGTCAGAAACGGCCTCTCAGTGGTGTGTTAAAAAGGATGGTCTTTTCACCAAATCATTTCACAGAGGCAAAACAGACAAACACAAAGAGTTGAGACTTTTTCTCCTACATTAAATAGAGTAACTGATAAGGTCAGACATATGATACCTAAAGACATGAATCTGTGAACTCTTGAAGTCAAAGGACTTCTCTGTGCAAAGGAACAATCTTTCAAAGGAAATAGATCATAGAACTCCACTGAATCCCCTTTAAACTTTATGAAGCAGGAGGAGAAAAAGCTCTAAGTAGGGAAGCTTGACAGAAGAGCCTTGAACTATTTTCTGAAGGAAAGATGAGACCCTCCCTAGGCTGCCACAAAACATCTTTTTTTTTCTAAAGGCTCTTCTGAACTTTGATATGTGCCAAGACACCGCTATTGAAAGCTGTATAATTATGTGCTATAGCCACTGTAGAAAATGCTTTGTTCACCACAACAAAGAACAATAAGCAAAGTAAAGTGACATTACACTGTATCTTTTTCTTTAAGAATGTTGAGAAAGGTCACGGTACGTTATAACTAATAAAGCTGTTGAGTAAGGAAGTTTAAAGTTGGGCTTGCTGTGCTTAAATGCAACCCAATGACAAAAAGGCAGAGGGAACTAAAATTGTAATGACATTAAAAAATAGATCATATATCAACGTGCCAACTTCATTATACAAACACCTTGATTCCAAAGGACACAAACAGCAGACCTGGGTGTAGTGCTGCAATTGTATTCCTCTCGCGACTCTCTCCCTAATAGCTTCCAACTACGGTCTGCAGTTTAACTAACTGCAAAAACTGATTAATAAGCATTAATTGATACATGCAACGCACGGACCTTCTATTGCAAGCTGTGGATTTTGTTACTTGATTAAAAACCAGGTTCATGTCCTGTGCAGTTTCAAGGAAAGCTCTGCTGTTTCACAAGAGAGGCTCTTCAAAATTAGAGGGAGGAAAAAAAAAAAAAAAATGGAAAGGAAAGGAAAAAGGCCACAGGGCATCAATTAAGTTTCCTGAAACCAGGATTTTTAAGTGAAAAGAAATACCATCTGGCCACCTATGTTTCAGTTTTTCTTCAGAGGACTCAGGACAGTTACATTTGTTATTCTCAAACTGTCAGAGCAGCTTTACTCCCCTTGCTGCAGATCAGCAGTCAGCAGCCTTCCAACTCTGTCTTTAAGAATGCTGAGAACGATGTTGAAACACTACAACAATAAAGCCCTTGAAGGAGGAAGTATACAGCTGAGGGAGAAATGTGAGGAGTGGAATACTGAAACAAACAACTGTCCCGTTGGGCCGTGCTCACTGCTGGTACCACCAGAAGCGCAGAGACTGCCACAGCAGGGCAGTTTGCATGGAAAGAGCAACCTTTGGGATGCAAGTTAGCAAGTCACAGACTTGATTTTCACTTCTCTTGAGGCCACTTTGCACTGCTCCAGAGTATTAGGGTAGTTATAAACTGTACTTTACAGTGCCTGTGTGCTGCAAAACCACTCAAAAGTGGCCTTAGTTTAAATGAGAATCAGGTTCGAGGACTTTAATTCTCCTTTTGATGAACACCAATTCAGTTCAAGATTAATCCTGCAGATGAAACTGAGGAAGAATACAGGTTCCTAAAATAAGCATATGAGTGGCCAGCATTTTTTATAATTTAGGATGTCTTAATTTTTGGATGCAGTGCTGGGCACACTTATTTTCACGGAATGGACTGTCGAGGACCTCCTGACAAAGTGACTCTTACTGAGCATCCCAAAATGAAATTGACCTAAAATCATGATCACTTCTGAAAATGTTGGCAGCCTGCATTCCTCTCAAGGGCTTGTAGGCCACTTACGTGACTGGGTTATTACTTAGATTTTATAGGTGGTGTTATTTGACTTGTTTTACATCATCCCATTGATTTTTATGGGACTAACTCAGAGTGCCTCTAAGTTAAACATTCTGCTAAGACCTGAGTACAACTGATCTTAATTAGGTTTTTCCCACTACTATGGTTTTCCCCTGCCAAAAGAAGGAAGGGCAAACTCCTTAAAAATGGTTTTCTCCCCCTTGGAAACTCCGTGTGCCGTAACTAGCGCTGTGAAACGAGGCTATCCTCGCGTTGAGCCCCACTGTACCAAAACTGCAGACAGTGCGTTTGTGCAAATAACGCAGCTTGGCAGGCGCCTCACTATTGTGATCCATCTCAGTAACCACATCTGCAAAATCGGGCTAGTTCCCGAGGAGCAGCGGGCGGGCCGAGCTCGGGAGGATGGTGCTTGCGGGGCTTGCTTTGGTTTGCCCACCCCACCGAGGAGAGGGGCAAGCAGGAGGAGCAGGCAGGGGGGCACAGAGAGGAACCACCACCACAGAGGGACCCTGACGCTTCAGAACTATGGCTGAGTTGTTGAATGCCCACCAGGAAAAGGAACGGGCACTGTTCAGAGAAACGTTAATACGTGGAGAATGATGGTAGCTGCTAAAAAATGCCAGGGAACAAGGATGATTGAGAAGGAGTGGGAGACAAAGCAAGGTTAAAATTCAGGTATTGTCCTCAAGCCAGTTTCTTTTGGTTGTTTTAAGTACAAAAATCAGAAAAGCAACCCTCTTGTTTATGTTTTTTAACTCATGTTAAACTAAACTTTATTTCAACTCATGTTTTTTTAACCATATTTCTGTTTTAACTCAAAGCATGGTATCCCCTATGGTTTTCAGTCATCCTGCCAGAGCCACAACTGTGAGCTCTGATGACCTGTGTCAGGGCAGATTCTCAAAGAGAGTTATGAATTTATTTAGGTTTTATTTTCCTTTCTTTTTCTTTTAATGCATAGCAACAATATCTGACTTTATTGCAGGTGGCATTCAAAAGCCTATGGCAACACCACAGATGATATAGATATCAAGTGGCACAGCAAGCTGTCCTCTCTTTCTGACCAACTCGAGCTGGGACACCCACATTTGTGGCTTTCATTCATCAGGACGACCCACCTTCTTCCTCCCTGGAAGAATGGCCCCAGAATAGAGAAGCATCTTCACCTTCCACAAAAAATATCCCAAACTGGTTTATTCTCTTTTTTCACTTTCAAAACTCAGTCCCTAACTGCTCTGTTTTGCTCAGCACATGTTTCTCCAGCTAACCCTACTGCAAGAGAGAAAAATGTGGAACTGCCTACACACGTGTACACACAAAACACAGGCAAAGTTGTACCGCACTTTGGGAGGAGGCCTTGGATCTGTCTCTGGCTCACAGCCACAAGGGTACAATGGCAAAGCTAAAAACACCAGCACATGTGGTTTGTTAAACATCTTATTTGACTTTGCTACAAGCTGTCAGTGGCAATGCCCAGGGAAAGGAACACAGTATCACAAATTCTTCAACAAATCAATGGCACAGCCTGATATAGACCAAGCACACATTCTAACTCGAGAATTTTTTACTAATAGTCAGTTTAGGCCTATATGCACCAAGTATATGCATGAATGTGACCCACGAACAGATAAACAGGAAAGCTTAGGAATGATATATAGGTGATTTAAGAGAAACAGCATATCAGACTAATCAGAAGATCAGCAAAGCATCACTGAAGTATGAGAGGAAGGAACTTTGATGATGCTAAATATGGCAAATGCTCAGTTTGCTAAATCCTTTTGGATCCAATTTCAACATTACAGTACTTGTCATTTTTGCTTTCCAGCTTGTGGGGGAGGGGATGGGCATTTATCAGGAAAAGTTACATTGTCTACATTAAACCCTGTACCACACAGCTTAATGTTCTCATAACTGCTGGATCCTCAGCAAAACCAAGACCCGAACTCCAGGAAATTCTCATTGCACTACATAACACAAGGAAGATTAAATGAATGAATTTGCAATCACCATTTATAATATCTCTTTCCCTCCACGACAGGGGAAAACAAACCAAGGGACTCCTTTCCAACCAACTGCAGGACCCCTGGCTGAGGAGACTGCAATCACTAGCAGTACTGAACATATGAGATTTATGTTTTCTTATATACCTGAAAACACATATACACTCCCCACAGTTTTTCACTGGAGTAATCCATTTACATTAACACTGGCACTAACACTTTGAAAATGAGTAATAAGTGTCTGAAATTATCAAGAGTATGAGAACTTTTGAGCTCAAGGAACATTTCAACCTATGTTCTACGAACAGAAAAAAGACAGTAAGAAAACAACTTGAGGGAATTTAAGCACAAGGAAAAAGTTGGTCACACTTATCTCTTGGTGTGTTTCCTTTTCTGTTCCAGTATTTAGTGATTGTGGCTTGGCATCAGGGCACACCTACATCCCATCCTACAGGGGTGGGAGTCTGTCTTGTGCCTGCTTGAGTTCCTAGCAGGGCCAGAGCACTTGGGTGTGCCTGGGGTGTCATGGCACACCAAAAACAGTATAGATGTTTTGTCATCATTCACAATGAATGGTAAAACCCTTGAGGAACATCCTCTTCCTCCCTCTTCCTTCATCTGCCCCTTGCATGCAACCATCCTCCCAGAAAACTCTGCCAGCCCAGAAGAGGGGGAAACAGCCAAGAAAGACAACAAAGTCTTTGCTTGGACTTTTTGCATCATCTGAACTTCTGTGCTATGAAAAAAAGCCCTGCTAAAAATCCATCAGAAGGATTTAAGGCAGAAAACCACCCTCCTTATGCTGACAAATGTCACTTTTGCTACAGGAGGGGGATCATTATGCAACTTGACCCTGAGTGAAAGGTGCAGACAAAAAAAAAAAAAAAAAGGTAATAATTAATACCACCATTGCTTTCCCACTCCACCAAGAGATGGGATTACTCGAGCCTCCCCCACATGCATTCCCTGTTCAAATGCATCATTACATCTGACTACCTGAACAATGCAAACTGCCATCCTCAGCAGGGAGAAACACTCTCCCGTGGTATCGCCGAGGGTCAGCATGTTAATGATAACAATAGTCTGCTGAGCTACCAGGCTGGCCTGTAAACACGAATCTTAATCAAAGCCACAAACCTGTTACAGCAGAAAACAGAGCATTTACTTTGAGTACTCATTTTATCCTGCAGTTGGACAAAGTAAATTCATTTTAGTTCTGTAAATCAAATGAAGGTAAGCTGTGTTTGATCACACAATTAGGCAGCTTTGGAATAGCTGTGAGGTGACTTCTTTTACTACTGTCCCTCCTGAAGAAAACTTCAAAAAGTCAAAACTAAAAACTTATGAAAAAAAAAGTGAAAACTTTTATCTCTTGTCAGTTCCTAGTGAGGCATAAGTGCCCAGCTACCAGGGCTAAAAATATTAATTAGCATCATTCAGGGATGTGGAATGCCAAGATTCTACTGGTCACAGCCACATCAAAAAGGTACATTACTTTAAGGGCAGCCTGGACCTCAGAGTGACTCACACACAGAGAGAAACAAAGATCAGTGCCTACCTCAAAATCATTTGCTTTATTGTAGTGCATGTTCAGGGCCCTGTACAGCTCACAGTCTCTGGTTATAGACAGCTCCTCAGTGCTCGTGACCCCGTCGTTGATGGCTTGCCGCGCATACTTCTCCATCTGAATGTAGTAAAACTCACGGAAATTGCTAAACCACTTGATGAGCTGAGAGGTAATGCATCTGTTGAACTGTTAAATTTAAACAGTAAGAAGGATAAGAGCACTGACATTCTTCCCCCCAGCCCCATTTCTTTCAAAAAGCATTCTTTCCTCCCCTTCCCCACCACCTTTTAAACCCATGTCTCTGTGCTTCTACTGCGGAGGGGGGGTGGGGGAAGCAGCTGGCAAATTATATTAGTGAATCAGATGAGGGGAAAACTTAAATGGACCAAAAATTCCAGGACAAATAACTGAAGGGTAATGACACTGCATCCAACTGTTCTCTAGGTCCTTAAAGAAGTGTAGATTTTTTTACTGTTGCACCTTCCTTCCCCCCATCCCGCCATGCTCTCATAATTAAAAAATGTGGAATGCCTTTTGGGATGCATAAGGAATAGCTATTTTG
>JACBWW010000002.1:39023502-39031002 GCA_020086605.1 Lanius collurio | reverse complement strand
CTTCCAGGTGACTTAAGAAAATGGAAACATTACCACTTAAAGAGTAGTAATAAACAAATCTGTGCAACATAATTCTTACTTTAGTATACAGAATTCTGCAGCACTACAGATCTTAGTTGTTTTGCCACAGCATTTTGGGGTTATTGCCATCCTGGGACAGGGGAGGAAGGAAGAAAAGCACCAATTTTTAATTGGTGTAAATCAGTGCAGCGTCTTTGGTTCCAACACAGCTATGCGCATTTACTTTCCCTGAGGGCCTGGCCCTGATATTCAAATTGTTCCCAAGCTTTATTCTCCTATTTAAATTTCTGAAATAAATCACTGTGCTAATACAGCTTCTTTTCATTTTTAAGGGCAATTAGTAATGAAATTAAATACAATTGCTTCAAGTATTACACGTTACGCATACATCTTTATTAATATGGCCACAATCTTCAGAACCAAACATTTGGCCAGCGCAGCACATGGAAACATCTCATTAGGGTACCTATTTACATATGTGTTCTCAGCTCATGGATGAGAGCGTTCCAGTGGCAAGCAGTTGTCCCCATCGGCACTGGTAGGGGACACCTGCTTTAAACCACAAGGACGTTCTGGCTCCATTTAAGCAAAATTATGTCCTCTTGCTTCCGTAAGAAGGAGGGGTGAAGCTAATGGGACTGCACGTGGGCTAAAGGGGGAGAATGCTTTGGCTCGAGAAGCTGCAAACACATGCTAAGCACTTTGAAGCATTTAAAGGTATGGAAAACCTCAAGAAAAGATTAGTGCATCTAATATTTACATCCCTGGTTCTGTGGTGCTGCTGAACATGAGTGGCTGTCACGTGTCCCCAGGGAAGTGGCTGCATTCACTTTTGGACAAATGACTTCATCCCACACTAGTGGTTTGTAAAGCCTTTCTAGGTATCTCCTGCTGCTGTATAAATGTAAGGTGGCACTACAGCAAATGTCTGCATTTTACACAACAAAAGACAAAGTCACTGCGTGCACGCAAATACACAAGTGCATATCTTCTTAAAAAGAGGAAATAAAGCAGAAACATCCATGAAAAAATATCCCTATTTCAGCATACCTGGCTGTTTGAACCTGTAGGGGAAAAGTCACAGGGTAGCCCCTGAACAGACCCTCCTGAGCAGCACTGCCAGCTCTACATCTGCCTGTGGCAGCTCATCGGAGCAATGCTGCCTGAAACGCTCCCTCCGATTTTTCCATTCCAGGTGGATCCACTCTGAGAGCAAACCCTCCACTTGGCCCGCTGCGCCATTTGCAGCTTTTTTTTTTGTGTGTTTAATGATTCTTGACCAGCCATTTAGCCTAGGAAGTGCCTGTATTGCTTCCCCCCCTCCTTTTTATAAATGTTGTCACCATCCGCTCAGCACATGGCATTGAATAGAGGAACCTCCAAGGACACGGCTGTGAGGGGCAGGAGCATACTGAGATGTGCAAGCAACATTAAATGAAAAAAAAAAAAAAAAAAAAAAAGGGAAAAACTGCCAAGAAACTTGACCAAAGAAAACTGATCAGCAGAAAATGGGCCAAGTTCACAACCTGTGGGATAATCTTCCACTAAGACTGAAAAAACCCATAACCCAAAAGTGATTAAAAGAAGGATTTCTGTAATTTGTCTGGGGGGGGGGGGGAACAGGACATGGGAAGGGGGAGAATGATATATAACAAACTAATTTAAGCTAATGTAATGTTTATAAAGTTACTTAGATAATGACACCATGCATACCATTATAATCATTAAAACACAATCTATGTGTTTTTTAAAAAAAAACTTAGATGATTAACACAAAATCAAGTTGATGTGAAGGAACAATTACTTTTAGAAAAAAAATCAGGAGGTCCTAATATTCTGTAGAATGAGGGAGGATGCAGCTGTATGTCGACAGCTTTCATATCCTCATTTGAATAATGTGGCCTGAATCTGTCACTTTATTCATCCTCCTTATGCTCAGTGTACTCTGCATCAACAACAAATTAAGTTGTAAATAAGAGACAATCATCACTTTTGTTTTTAAGCAGCTTCTGCATGGAGAATTTCAATGTACTGTTTCTTTTTGACAGAAAGAAAGGGATTCTACACTCTGCTTATGTAAGCACAAATATGAGGAAACCAACTGAAATGAAACAATGAGGGACCACTTGAGAACTGCTCCGAAATGTTCTTGGAAGTACATTTCTACCACCACAAAAATCTCAGTTCTTAATAGGAAATATAATGAAGACCCTTTAATTTACTATAATAATTATCCTTACTTTGCTTTAAAATTTCAATTTTTTTTTTTAGTTAAAAACATTCCCTTTCTTCACCCAGGTACAAGCAGGGTACACCTCAACCAGAAGAACAAGTGATTAAGTTCAGGACGTAACCTTTATGTACCCAGAAATATTATTAATCTCTAACATGACAACACCATACCATTTTGTGAGCAAATACAGCATGCAGTCAAGAGAAAGGGGAGGGGGAAAAAGATTGTCTTACCTTTACATCTGAGAAGTAGGTTTTCAGCATATTGGAACTTGGGTACCGGGTGTAAAAGAACATGAGCTTGGCCTTTTTCAAGTGATTCGGTGACAAGCCTTCCTGCATGTAGGATTGAATTAGTAAAGGAAAATTCTTTTCTTGAGAAAGCTGTTTTTGAACAACCAGAGCTAGCAAAGTGCTCTGTTAAATACCCTACGGTTCCCCAGACTACAGGAGAAAATATTAACATTTAAACTGCTGTGCTGTAATTTTCTGTAAAATAGGCAAACACGGGAAGAGAGGCCATGTAACTTAAGCCCTGTGTTTCCTATGGGTTTAGGTGCTGGGTCTCAGGGATCTTGCAGGTTTACGGATTGTGTACCATATGTACGTTCACTTGTTGCTACGGAAACAAATGCAGGAAGCATGTGCTGCAGAAAACTTATCGGGAGCTTTTTTCTCCCTCTCCTTTGCAATGCCAGCTAAAGTTTCTTTTCCTCTCAGTGTTGTGCTGCTTGCACACAATAAAACCAATGCATGTAAGACAAGCAGAGGCGCTTTATGATTTTGAGCAGTTTTACACAGGCAGCACATTTCACCTGTTTCATGTGTGTTGATGCATTTTAACATCTTGGGTAGCTCTCTAATCCTGCTGTTGCTTTGCTCCAGTGGCTGCCCTGCAAATCAAAGTGAAATCTGTAGTAGGCAGAGCCCCTTGGCCGCTGAATCCCCCCGCCACAAACTTGTCGCCTCCTGATTTACACAGTTAACTCCTTGGAGAACAGAGCTGTATTTGGCAATAACCAATCAATACATGTGGGCTAGCAGATCAATAAATGGCCACTTACCCTATAAGGCAGCCTATTTATCCTGGAAACATCATTACCTTTTAGATCTGTAAACAGAAGCAACTAAAAGAGTTCCCAAGGGAATGTGAAGCTAACCATAACAATCTCAGCTTGCTGATTTTTCTCCCAGCTTCTTGGCTCCCTTTTGTGAACTGCGTGCTAGGACAGCTCTGGTCACATCTGTGCCGCAGGCTGGCCCTGCCATTTCCTCAGCAAATTAATGGCTTTATAATTTATCAGAAATGAAGATGCACGTGGAGAAAATCAATGTGGCCCCTACAAGGTCAATTAAGGGTTCTTCCCAGAAGCTTCTCTAAGGACTGTTTCTCCTAAACACATTTGTTGAAAATTTCTCTCGGTTCACACCTTACAGCAGGGGGAAGGTCAACCAAGTTGACAGATGCGCTGCATCCAAGGTGCCTCTTCTGCCTTACAGCCGGGGGCACGACAGCACAGAACATCCCACTCCAGGCCTCGAGACGGGAAACCCAGACTAATTTTTATCAGCAGCTGACTGATGATTAGCTAGGCTTTTTCAGCAAAATTTCTTTTTCTCTAATTCCTGAAATCTGCTGAAACCCTCTCCCTTTATTTCAGATACAAGGTTCATTTTTCAGATTAGAAAAATGTAACATTAAAAAAAAAAAAAAAGCATTGACACTATTAGTTTAAAAACCTCTTATTATCTGCAAGTACATGGAAAACAGCTCAGCTGAACTTGCATTTTGTTTTAGATGCTTAATGATTACAAAGAAGATAATTTATGACTGACATACTTCTTGTGCCAAGAGAAGAGTTGAAAGAACCTCCAGTTACCTCCATTAGACTGATAGAGAAGTCTAAAAGAGCATTACACTCTGCAGTGCCATCTGTCAAAATACGTAAGTGAAATAATAGTAGCAAGCTGTCACCTATTGCTTAGTGATAAGAGTTTTAGACAAATCAAAACTTCTATGCCAGAAACCCATTTTGTTATGCGATCCTTTCAGGAAAGTGGGGGTCCAAAGGGGAACTCCAGTAGGAGAGAAAAAAAAGTAATCCTGAGTCTCCTTAATTTGCAATTCCTCTGATGCCGACAACATGTTAATATCGGGTTTGGTGTGCATCCTCTTTCAATGCAAGCTCAAAGATGGACTTAAAATTAAAAAAAAAAAACCTTTCATATTTGCTGGATTTAAGCATATTAGACAGTTGTCTAAGCATTTGGATTCCTTCTGCATTTAGGATTTTTAAATATTTTCTGCTCTAATGCCAAAGGATATTGATATTGAATGAAACACATATTAAAAGATGCTCTGAGACTCAAATTCCCAGAAATCCATTTTTTATTAAAATTATACTTGTTCTTAAGCACTTGGCAGCCTTAAAGCAATATCAAATATGCAACAAATCTGTATATCTTGATCCTAAGGTTAACACTTTACTGTGATAAAAGATATGATCTGTAATAATCTAGCAAAAAATAGTTAATGACAGACTTAAGAGCTAAGAATTAGATAACCCATTGCTATTTCAGAAAAAAAAAACTGAACTGACCAATTGCTTAATTTCCTTTTTAAGTGCTTGGGCTGAAAAGCAACTGTTCTTCCAAGAAAGCACTAGCTGTTTCCAGGATACTTACACACGCACAATGACTCATGATGAAATAGATTCAGTAAACATACAGCTGTACCGAACACGAGCTAAGCCCCATTCAAGGCCAGGAAAGAAAACGAGCACAAATAAATATTAAGGAGGTAAAGGGAGGAGGGGTGCCGAATGGAACGCAAACAAGCTCTGTCCCAGCAGCTCGTGTGGCTTGCCTCAATTCTCTTAGCTATAGCTTTGTGAAGACAGATGACATTCAATTCTATGGGTAATGCAAAATAGACAATAACTGCTGAAACTTGAGCCAGCTGCCAGGTGTAAAAAAAAAAAAAAAAAAAAAGGAAAGGAAAAAAAAAGGAGAGAAAGAAAAGATGATAAATCCATAAATTAATGAAAGACATCTGCTCAGGAACATAAAAGATCAGAGGAACAGTGCAGCTGAACCTAAAGCGGTGTTCAAACAACCTGAGAGTCCCAGCGTTGTGGGTTTACACAGTACAACGCTGCCTCACCTAACACAGCAGCAAAATGGAAAAGCCCTAAGAAATAGGAAGTGAAAGACTGGGAACAAAACATATGGGAACAAAACATATACACGCTCTCGTGTGTTTTAACAGGAGAAGCACAGGGGTGGCACTGCACAGCATTTGATTCATTTGCACTTCAATCCTCCTCCCAGGTAATGCTCCTCTTTTGCAAAAGTATTTTTCAGCAGAGATGGTCTTTCACTCCTGTTACTCTCAGCCTGAGCCCCCACAAATGCTCTAAGAGGCTTTTCTAGCCCACGCATGCATTGAACTGAAGGAAAAGTGGTAAGGAATAGGCTGTATCAGGTAAAAAACAACCTGCACCAGCAAAGCCAAGCTGCTCCTTAAGTTACACCTGAGGTCCTTTCAATCAGCAAAGCTCCAAATAGCTTCATCTCAGGGCATCTTCAAGTCCCTCCAAAGAAGGGCTGGCTGGCTGCAAAGCATTTGTTCGTCACCCAGGTTTTATCAACAGAACAGAGTTATCCAGCTTGCTGTACAATCACTCTTTTTTTTTTTAAGTTTAATTAGTTTAATTCTAGTCAGATGTAATAACTCCTCATTTCAAAATGTTGTAATTCACTAATTATAGCTTTCACATATTGGGACTGCGAAACTTATTCCAGTTGGATTGGAATTCTGTTTAAAAATAAATATAATTGTAGAAAGTTGCACTAATGTTTCAATGCCTTCCTGCCAGGGAGAGCATGCTAAACTTCTTCACCTTTACAGATGTCTTAACAGCACACAAACTACTGTTGTGCTTCCATTTTGATCTATGCAAATGTTTTGTGACTGAACAAGGCTATTTTTCTTGAGATGCAAAGAGGGTGCATGACAAAGAAAGATCATGCAGAAAAACAATTCACTGTCTGTTTCTTTTTGAATTTGAATAAAACTTAATATTTGATTAAACAGATTAGTTTGCAAAGATACAGACTACATTCATGACCAAGATGGGCATTCAGACTGCAGGTGCATCTTATCTTGTTTAGCAACATACACAAACATTAACCATTTCCTTCTGCAATTCAGCAAGGAATGATCAGATACATTTTACAGCCATTGGTTAAAAAAAAAAAAATCCAAGAAAACAAAACCCAGGCTCGTTTAGTGCTCAACTTACTACTAAAACCTGAACTTGGCTGTATCTGCTGGTCTTATGTTCTCATCCTGGCTGCATTGTCCAGGAAAACAGATGTTACTTTCTGGAGGGAAGAAAGATCTGCATCTCTCAAGAAATTTATTCCCTATACGTGCACATTCAACCATGTAAAACAAAAGTGCTATGACAGAATTGACCAGAAACAAACCAACTTCCAAACTGTGCCTTTCCCTGGAAAATTGTAAACTACCTGCACACATGAGCTGCTGCTAGAGAAAAACATCCTTACAGCTGAGCTGTATGCTAGGGTACACATGCAGAAGTGTTCTTTAATAAATCTGGTCTGTATCTAAACCCAGAACAAACTGCAGCCTGCACTAGTGCCTAGGTGGGAAAGTCAGAGTGCTTTCCTGATGGCAGAGGAAGAAGCAGGGCAGTGAAAAAAAAGGGTATCAGTGTAGCACCAGGCATTTCCCCCCGGCTATGCCCTGGAGCAGCAGGAGACTCTTGCATCCCTATTCCAGCAGAAGCAACAAGCTCCATTAGTGAGCACCATGAGTGTGCAGGAGAAAGGGGGAGAAATGGGAGGGGGGGGGGGGGGGAGAGATGCTCCATGGGTGGCAAGGATCAAGTGCAGGCCTAGAACTACTCCTAGCTCACAGGCTGGGCATGTTTCACCTCTCCTCACTGCTCTCCCAGGATGGGAGAACAACTTTTATACAAAAACAATTAGTATGCCACTGTACTGTTTGGTAGAAATTAATTGTCCTGGCCTGATTCTTGCCCTCGGCTGCCACTCCTGTTGACCTCAGGACTGCTTTCCAAGCACTGCACTTGCATTTCAATATGCAGGAGAGATCTTTGGTTTGGAACTCCCCAAGTAATTGGCACCACCTCTGAGTGTTGTATCTGGACTGCCTCCTCTACTTTGCCTTACAATGTAGATGGTGAGGAGATTTTCCTG
>JACBWW010000002.1:39013502-39018502 GCA_020086605.1 Lanius collurio | reverse complement strand
TCAATGCTTAGTTTGCAACCAAGAGAAAAAAAAAAGCTTTTAATACTTAGAAACATTATATTTATTTTGCAGCCTTTGCTCATGTATTCTGGATGTACTAAAAAATTTTCAGAGATTTGGTGTCAGAGAGAGTTATGCAAGGGACATGATGTTTGTTTACATTACAGGTTCCTTGCACACAGGAAAGCAAAGGATGATAAAATTATATTAAAACCAAAAAATATCATTAACTCAGATGGGAAATCCAGAGCCTTACTCTGTTATCAGGTCACCGTCTTCAAAGATCTTTTTTTATCAAAAAGTACATTAAGCAAGTTAAGTTTGGCTACCTCATGATAATAATAAAATAACAAGGATTTCTGTTGCAGGGGCCCAATTCTGCCACCTGCACACCAGGGAGCATCCCACCCTGCAAAGAACTCCCTTGGAGCCAAGGGATACCAAAATCCTGTCATGTGTGAGGGGCAGGGTCAGGCCCTGCTTGGCAGCATGTAAAAGACTGTCTCCTGCTTTCTCCCAGCTGATGTAAATTGAGTTTTTCAGGGGGTAGAATTAGGCTCTTACAATTATACCTTCACCAAAAAAAAAAATCTGAAGAACATCAGAAGGATTATTTTTGCAAAGAACCAGCCAAATCCTCAAGGGGTGGAAAGCGGTGACCACCACCAGGGTTTTTATGAAGGTGACACTAGCACAAAATAAGCCAGGGCCAAGTTTGACCTTTCAGTCCAGTGGTGTTCATTTGAAAGCGATCTAAACTAATTGAAAGATAACTGAAAGAGCACCTGTTCATTTCACCTAAGACATTCTGAAGGCATCCACCATAAAGATAGTACTTGCCAATAGGAAAAGAAAATAACCCACAAACAAAACACACCAACACCGAAAACATTCATGTTTTTCCTTCCTTTTCTGTAGTCAAGCTATGCTTGATTGAGAGCCAGCAATAAGTTCCCAGACTCACACCAAAAACCTCATGTCAGGTTACAAGTTTTGCACGTTTCCCAGAAAATTCAAGGTGCCTGACCACTGTTTCCCTCTCTCTTGCCCAATCCCAACCAAGGACACACATGGGGAGGGCTTGCTGTACCCTTGAGTCAGCAACTCAGGAAATAGGCTGTCCTGCACCAGGTTGGAAGGTCATTGCCATGCATCCTTCCTCCCCAGTGTCCATTTCCCTCCCTAAGCCCTCGCACCAGCCGCTGCTCCACAGCCCATTTCTGCCACCGCAAACATGTGGCAGGAGGTGCTCTGGAGCGATGTCCCCTCCTTCCCTTGATGGAAGCTGAAAGCATTGGAGTTATCGTACACTTAACCTGGGTATTAAGCAACATCTCCCATTTGCCCTGGTGTTATCCTGAGCCTGCAGCCTGCCAGCTTTAAGGCTTACATGCCTTTCGGCTTAAATATGAGAAATAGTTCTACTTTAGCCTGACAAAACAGAATGGGTATTGAATGGCCAGTTAATATTTCAGTCTCAGAGGACCAAAACCAATTCGCGCCTCAAGGGAAGTGGAATGGCATGTAGAGCGGGATGCAAAATCCCCGCCACGACAGGCAGAATTCAAGACTGATTAGATTAGAACTGAATAAATAAGGAACTCTTGGGGAGGAGGAGAAATAATTAGGAAGCATGTGTCCTTTACACAGTTACCAGTACTTTGGCTGCACATTGTCTCAAAACTATATTTCGTACATCTAAAGCCTCAGTACAGCTCTCCAGAAAAACAGAGCTGGCAAGATAGCTTTGGTTGTCAAGATCTACGTAGAAATCTTCAGAAGAACCATTTCTTTCCGAATTAGAGAGTTTTAAATTTGCAAAGGTTAAATTTGGTTTACGCATTGCTTTTGATACTCCTCACATGCCAAGTGTAGTTTCTGTTAAATTTGCCGGCCACATCTCAAGCTTCAACTTGCACAACGTGGCTTCCTCAGAAACCAAACGTTTTCCATGACGATGGAATTAAAAATCACACCAAGGACCTCAGCGCTTTCTATGTCCATCCATAAACATAGCACTAGGATTTCATTTACAAATTTACTTTCAATTCTTTTTGTTTAAGGAGATATGATTACAATGTAGCTATGAATAACCTCTTAACAGCGCAGCAGCTACAGACATGGGTTTATTTCATATCCATTTGATATGCATTGACAATTGAAATGGAAACAGATTAATTTCTAGGTCTTCAAGAGTTACTATTACCAAACCACTGGCTAGAATGGTCTGTCAAAATGAATATGATGTCAGGTATTTAACCACACTCATTATGAATAAATCAATGTTTGTAATCAATTTTGTTAACTCATCTTGATCTAGAAAGATGCTGATCATTTTCTCCTAGAATAATTCATATACCTACAGGATGCAAAGGAAATGTAAATTCAGACTTGCCCTCGTCAGCCCCTTTGGAGAACCCTAGCTTAAACTAAACAGCCATTACATACACAGTAGAAAAGTGCTAAACTTGATGGATATGCCTGGATGAATTCAAGGAGATATCAGTTTATAGAGCTGAAACTGTTCCCATCTTTTCACAAGCCGACTATTTTCGTTGGTCCAGTGTCTGCCTGCTTCATGTCAGCCCATTATGCCAATACCACGCAAGAAATTTAACATGCTTCTGCTAATAGAAATATTTAGATCTTTCACTCTAACGCACTGCACAGGGAATGGCTTTGCCAGAATCAGCCAGCAAGCACAGGATGAAAATTATTCCAGTCAACAACATTTAATGCACAAAACCACAGCTAAAATTCGAAGAACAGATGACATCTGTTCACCATAGATCTGTTCAGTGCTAAAATCACATCAGCCACTAATGAGAAAGTCCTACCTTTTTGTACAGCTCTGACACAAGTTTTCTTGGGAGAAAGTATTACCTTTTTGTACAGTTCTAACACAAGTTTTCTTGGGAGAAAAGGTTATCCAACTCCCTTAGCCGAGATGTCTACCAAGGAATTTGAAACAAGGCAGAAAGGACGAGCAACTGTTTGTGCAGCAAAAACTACTTTATTAGGATTTCTCCATGAGAAGAAGCAGCAGCAAAAATTAGTGCCTGATTTACTTCAAAATTATGCTGCTTGCTCTGTAGCCTTAAAGAAAAAAAGCAACCCTTGTTTTATGAACCTGGTGATGCCCAGGGCCCAATAGAGCAAAGTATTCAGTAATTCCTATGAATGCCAAACATCCGCAATTCCCATCAACTACAGGGCTCAGTAACAAGAGGGATTCGGCATCTCATTAGTTCAGGCCTTTAAACTGGGGAGATGCAGGGCCCTCCATCACATTGCCGTGCACGGCACTGCTTGTGGAAACAGATCTTTTGAATGAGAAAAAGAAATCAAGCTGCTCAAAGTAGAAAACTGGAAACGTTTTCCTCCTCTCAAACCAGTTTGGTGCTTGTTATTTCACCGATCATGAAGAAAATAACTCACATGGCCTCTATCTAGAGACAATACTGAAAGGTTCTCAAGATTCCTAGTATGAATTCAGCCCAAGTTTTCCAAGATATTATTTTTTCCATGCTACACGGTGTCATTAAATCACAATTGTTAAATTACTTAATTTAGCAGTCAGGCTGCACCTTGAGTCCAAAAACAATCACTATTTAGAGACTACAAATTGTAATATTTACAATTCTGCTCTGAATCAAATGAAACTTTTCAATTTGAAAATGTGTCCATTCTTACAAATATCTCAATTTATCAAGCAATCATAAAAGAGATAAGTTATACAAACTGAGAGGCCTCAGAGTTCAACTGGCAGGGAAGTTAACTGTATATACCGACGGTGCCATTCAGCAAACGCAGGATACTTTGCAGAATAATTTAATAGGGAGCTGTTAGCGAAAAGTACATACATTGTACTTTTTTATCACAGTTCAGCTCCTGAAATGTTGATACTCTGTCTACCCTTGAGTATTAATAAACATTTCACAGTACGTGATATTGCTGCTAAAGGTAAGCTCTAGACAAAAAGCAGATAAAATAAATGCAAAAATGAGCTGCAGTGGTCATAAACCTTATGTGATTGATGGCAACTCAGAAAAACTGCAAGAAGAACACATAAAGGATATGTGCCCCATGCAAACCTACGGCTAAGGAAACTCCATATAATTCATTCTGCATATTGCCAAACCTCTACAGGCGATGGAAGTGACAAATAATCTGAGCTTTTACACCTCACGGTGACACAAACGTGTTTCTGTACCCTGCACTCAACAACACAGGACCTTCTGCCACCGAGCTATGGCCACGGATGTATGGATGTGTTCCACGTGCTCCCCACCCGTCCCCAGGCCCGGATGATGGGTTTGGGGTGACACTCGCCATACAGCCAGGAACACTATGGGGTCTGCTGAGCGCTTGGGACCTGTGGGAAACTAGCGGCTTTCCAAAGCTCGTCCTGGCAACTTTTGCCCGACATTTAAAGGCACCTCTAGTCTACAGCCCTGTCCTTGTCAGTCCTGACTGAAATCCCCTACTTTGTCAAAAACATTAAGCTAATATCCCGCGTACCTGCTCTTCCGCGGCCGGGGCACCACCTCACGGACGCGACACTGGCCCCTCGGGGAGCTCCATCCCACCTCGGCCGCGCCTCCCGCGCCCGCGCACCGCCCGCGGACCCTAATCCCGCGCCTCTTCCCGCTGCCGACCCCGCCGCCCCGGCCGTCCGGGCACAGGGAGGCGGCGGCGGCCGGGACCCCCCGCGTCCCGCTCCGCAGCCGCCCCGTCCGAAGCGCACCTGCCCCGCCGCCCTCGGGCACAGCGCCACGCACCTGCCCGCGCCCCGCGCACCTGCCCCGGCCCTGCGGCCCTGCCCTGCCCCACCAGACGCCGCGCAGCGACCGCGGGGGGTGCGCGCAACTTTCTCCCTCTCTGCAAAGCGCCGCGGGCCCCGGGGTGGCCCCGCTCCGCCCCCGCGGAGCGCCCGGTGCCGGGGAGCCGTGCCCCGGGAGCCCGTCGGGCCGCCTTTAATAATGGACGCTACCGCTAAT
>JACBWW010000002.1:38757230-39001026 GCA_020086605.1 Lanius collurio | reverse complement strand
TCTCTTCTCTTCTCTTCTCTTCTCTTCTCTTCTCTTCTCTTCTCTTCTCTTCTCTTCTCTTCTCTTCTCTTCTCTTCTCTTCTCTTCTCTTCTCTTCTCTTCTCTCTTCCCGCCCTTTACTCTTTCCCTTGGCCCTCCCCCACCAGCAAAGGCATGATCATTGAGTAAATGGAAAAAAACATTTTACAACATTAAAGGAAGGCTGTTTAGAAAAGGAAGGCCCTGCTGAGGTGTAGAGGAAGCCTGTTTATTAACACTGGACACCTCTTATCTCAGGCAGCTCCAGATGGATGTCCCTTTGGTAATTCCCACTCTGTGCCAAGTGGGGTTAAGCAGGGTAACCACCTTGACATGGGCTGGTGATCACCAGGGAATCATCGGCTCCTTCAGAGAGAAATTTTAGATGAAATTTAGGGTGGGGGAGGGAGAACCATAAGGCTTCAGCATAAGCTTGCACGTGGCCAGATTTACCTTTGTGGCTGTAAATTGCTTGCTGCCTGGTCCAGAGCCAGGTTTTGATTGAGAGATAAAGTAGTTCAAATCTGTCAATAATTAACTGTCACTCAATTAAGGCTTTCTTAACCAATTAGCACTTGGTAGCACCTAGGGTGCAGGTTTTTCATGGGAAAAGGCTGATGGAGTGATGTTGGCCATTAAGTTTGCCCACTGAGTATCAGCTGATGTCTTGCTCAGTTTAAACACCACTGTGTAAATTCAGTGAATTGGTTTCCAAACCCCATTCCTGCCGGGTTGCTTTTAAGGTTAACTGTGCCTTTGCAAGCTCAACATTGCAGGACAGTGCTAAATCAGAGAGCTATCACTGATTCATCAGGGCTTCCTGGCTGTCAGCTCTTAAGGAGCACCCTGATGTAAATGATGGAGTAGGTCTGAATTTACAGAAATGGGGTGGAGCCCTCCTAATATGTTGCAAGTCCCTTGGAAAGGATGGATCACAGTTACATAGGCTGCCTCCAGTGTCAGCCACTGTGATGTTTCTCTCTCACACAAGGCCTTGGTCTTACCCCACCTGCTCTTTCCACTGAGTTGATGAGAAGGTTGAAAGGGAAAACCTTTCCACTCACTTTATCCCACGAGGAAATTCTCATCCAAGCAGCTTCCACCCGCCTGTAACTCCCTGTTGCCTCCAGCCTCATGTAGCCCTAGGTAGCTGGGTCCAGCAAGACTTGTCAGGACAAATGCATTTCCAGAAACATTGCAAAACTCCATTTATATGAATCTCTCTCAGATTCCTGGAAGAATCCTTCTGAGGCAGTAGAGGTAGTATGGGTGTTTCTCTGGTAGCAGACATTTTGCCTGTTCCCTTTCATCCCTCTCTGAACTAATAATGCCAAGCATACATCATCCCACTCTTCCTCTTAATTCTTCAATCAGAAATTGAAAGTGAATGTCAGGTGTCCTGCAGAGCCAGCAGAGCCCCATGTTTGTACACGCCACTGGATCGACGCTGCCGGGATGGGAATTCCCTTGGTATGTTAATTCACAGCAAACGGCAGACTCCGAGAGCAGTGATCATTTGTCACACCAACCCTGCTGGGGAAGAATCTGCCCCTCCTGAGTCAGAAAACCCTTTGCTCTCAGCCAGCATCGAATTCTCCTGGTGTCACACGCAGTTGCACCTCCAGGAGGTGTAATCGCCGAGTCTGCTGAGAACTCCAGTGCAAACCCTGGCAGATGCAAGTTCTGATTCACACTGTATTACAGGAAAGGCTGACTTTAGCTTCAGCTCTGATTCGTCCCTCTGATACAGGTTTATGCTCGGTATGGGTTTGGTTAAATCAGTCACTCCTTACCTTGCTGAATAGCTTTCCTTCTCTTTTGACCAAAGCGTGCCTTACCTGCAGCGGGAGCCAAAGTGATGCTGGGCGAAAGTTTAAAAACAAAATTTGGGACGCTTTCCAGGTTGTTCTTTTTTAGTAAAGACCTTGGGGGATGCACTCTGTTGTCTCATACAAAAACTAATCCCGTAAAAACTAATTCAGCTTTCTTTCTATCAATCATATCGGATGGAAGAGCTGCCAGAGAGGGACAGCTCTTAGCCAGCACCACCCTACCGTGGTTCAAAGATCTGAACTCTTTCAGCAACCTCCATGTGGAGATTTTAAGAGCACATTTAAAACATACTTTGTGCTGCCCTGTCCTAGTACTTGCATTAAAAGTCTTAAGAAGTTTAAAACCATCAAGCAGGAGAAAAAGAAGCACATTTGATAGTTTAAAACTCTGCCCTATCTTGTTGAATAATCAAAGCTGGAAATGTAATTTAATTTTATAGACTTATGTTCTTTTGGTTGGTTGAGGTTTTTAAGAAAGAGGAAGATATTTCTGTAGAGGGATTATAACCTGGGGGAAAGAATTCTGAGTTTTTTCTGATCCGAATTAATTTGGCTTTTACATTATACTGCAAGAGCTCTTAGGAGCTTTTAAAGAGTATTTTCTAATAGTTATTCCCTTTTTCTGAAGAATGCACCCAATCTGTCACCTCTAAGTACTCAGTCTGGCAAGGCATTGAAGGACAACTTTTTCAGGGGCAGAATGGCATCTCACAGCCTTTGAAAACATTTGCAAGTGCTGTATTATTAATTTGAACAGAACTCAGGTGCCTGGGTGGTTTTGTGAGGTCCTGAACAAGCCACTGGTTTTAGCAGCCTAAAGCAGAGCATGGGCTGACATTAGGGGTCCATATCCAAAACTGTCATTGTGGATCATTTGGCTCAGGAGACAAGCTCCCCAGGTGCCACACTGCTGTTTCTGTGCCTGCCAGAGCCACCCCGCAGTGGGCAGGTACCCAGGGACACGTAGGAATCGCTTAGGAGGCAGCACGGGCTTTCCCCACACCTACGGGCTCCAACAGAACCGCTCCCTGCCCTGCTTCCTTTGCCAGGCGTCCTCATGGTGGTGTCAGTTCCCGTCTTTCGTGGGGAAGCCCACGAGTTAGGGTGTCTCCCCTAGAGGCAGGAAATCGGCATTTAACACTTACCTAGTTCCAAAGCCGTGCAAAGTCACGGCTCTCTTCTCTCAAAAAAAGTGTGTTGTCACCAGACTGTGGGATGGGATCATTCCTACCCCCTCTGCTGGTTTTTTGGATTTTTGGGGTGGGTTTTTTTTTTGGTGGTATTTTTTTTTCTTTTTTTTTTTTTTCCAGTGGCAGAAGGGGACCAAACCATCACAGGGTCAAATGGAGAAGAAACAAGTAAACTTGACATTGTGAAAAAGGTGATTAAAACAGGAACCAGGGAGGCAGCAACGCTCTGCTTCCAGGACTGAATATTTTACCATCCCTAATGGATCTGCAATGCAAAGCACAGCACTGGCCTGGGGAGGAGGGCCTAGGAGTCCCTTTGCCCAGGTGATGATGCTCTGAGGCTCTTTGTGGTCCCAGCAATCTCTGAGCCTTTCTGAAATGCTGCACAGCTTCGCTGGAGTGGATGGAGGTTGTTGCAGCAATTAACGTAAAGGCACTAGCATCTTTTATGGATTTTAGCCTTGAGTAGCTGAATCATTAGGTACCTACATAATGTAAAACATCATCCCACAGTGCCCTAAGCTCCCACTGAAGTTACTGTGTTTACATGCAGCACAGCAAGCCCAAAATAATGTAGGTGCCTTTTTATGAAAAGGAAATACATCCCTGACATAAAGGTCAAATGGCATTTATAACCACATTAATAATTTCAGACCACCACGCTATTGAATTCTAGGAAAGATTAGACCTGTTTGGCAATACTGTTTAGTTGCTTTTACAACAGAAATACGCTGTTTACCTCCTGAGAGGTTCATAAGGAAAAAAAAATCCAATCTATATCAATGAGTAAGATATTTTCCTTACCAGAGATATTGATTTAAATATTGACTTCACTGCTGGAGGGTTATTTCACTCCATGCTGCAGATACTCATTGTCAAGTGACATGTGTTTTATGTACTAATAAAAATGTGATTTCTGGCCCAGTAATCTTATCTGGATGATTCTGATTTTTTGCATTCAGTTTGGTCTGAAGCAGTTGTCCTTTCTAATATTGAGCACTTATTTTCTTCTGCATGTCAATGCACTTCACTCCACGTGAATTACTTGCAACTCAGATCAAAACAAACAAACGTTAAAAAAACCTCATACGCAGCCCCTTTGTCCTATTAGTTCATTTTCCTTTCAATCTTTCAGCAATGGGTTTAGGCTCTGCAAGACAGAAGTTCTTTATTTAGCAACAGAAAAGGTGCCGCTGCAGAACCTGTTACAGCTTGTCAGAAAACCAGCCCGAGTGTGTTCTGGGACAAGGACTGTCTTTTTATTGCAGGGTTATACAACAGCTCTCACGTTGGCTTGCTGACCCCGATCAGGCCTGGTGATAGTGACAATTATAACAATAACTAACGCCACTGGGCAGCAACCCCACGCTCAGGAGCGCTGCGACACCTCCCATCATGGGCCAGACATGCCAGCTCCTTCTTGTGCAAAGTACCAGCCCAGGAGGGAAGAAAAACCCACAAAGAGTAAAAATCCCAACCCCCTGGGATAGACACAAGGATTTATTTCACAGGAGCATCGCACCCATGAAGCAGAGGATGTTGCTGAACAGTTTCACAGATGCTAAAATTGACGTTGCTGCCCAGCTGGTTCTCCCCACAAAGCCTGGATCCGTGCGTGAGGAATTGCATGCTCCAAAGGAGCCCGCTCTGGAGGGCAGCTGGCTGCACTGCTGCCATGCAGCTTGGTGGCACCAAGGCCTCCTAGGACTGGGAGCACAAGGTGGAGGAGAACCCCTGGAATGCTTGTGGTGTCTCCCTCTTTCTCTTATGCACCATCAGGACCAGGAGGAAGTCTGAGGCAGTGGTAGCACTCACACATTGGCTCTTTGGCATCCTCAGCAATCACCCCAGCACCCTGAAAGTGGGATGACAAGGGAATAGGGTTGTTTTCAGAGGGGAATTGCATGCAGAAGGTTAGTATTGGTCAGAAATTCCTTTGGTTAGCTGTGCCCATATCTTCTAGGCTCTATCCAGTTCACAGCACAGGACCACTGGTGCCTGAACGCAGGAAGATGGTCTTTGCCTAGCTAAAGTCTCCCTCTAAATCTTTTCAGATTTACAGAATTTCAGACCATACCTGTGGATCTAAGGCCTTTGCTCAGCTCAGGACAGGAAGGGAGCAGAGACATACCCTCCTGGAAGTTGTCCACAGCTAAGAAGGTGGGAAGCTGGCGGAAAGGCAAATCTCAGACCCTGTTAGGGAGCACTTCCCTGCACAGACTCTGCTAATGGGGGGCTGTGGTGCTGCGAGCAGAAGTTTTTTATTTTGGAAAAAACAGAGGGACAAACAGAGCTTTAGGCCACTTGCAGATAGTTTTTTTTTTTTACTGGAGAGAATTTACAACAAACTTGAGAATTGGAATTATGGCACAAATTCACCATGCATTTTACTTCAGGTTACTTAGCTTAGTTATATTGCTTTCTGTCTAGCTGCACATAAGGAATTTTTCTTTTTCTTTGAGCACAGTGTTTTAAATTAAACTTTGGGGAAACTAATGTGACAAGAAAAGTCTTTATTAACCCCAACAGTGTAATTTCTCATCACAAGACTGTGATTCAGAGGAAACAGTGTTGCTAAAACAGCTACTGAGTCCCAGCAAAAATGAATTTTCCTCAATCAGTTCCTTTTGTGACCTTGATCTGAACCTTAATCTGTTTTAGCAAAATTTTTTTATTAGCCATTCATTCTTAATCATACCGCTAATTTTCCTGTTTTTAAACTACCAATTTAAGGCTGCTTTTTCATGGAACTAATCAAGGCTGATGTTTGTTATTTTGGCTATGAATTCTAATAATTATTCTTAAGAGTTTTTTAAGTCTGCATTTTCCATAGATAACTGTCAAAATTGTAGATAGGGGCAGAATGGCTTGTTTCTCTGATATGGCACATCCAAGTCTGCTTCCTTATCTTTAGTGAAAATAACCATTACGAGCATTGGATAGGGAATCTGAGCCTCACCTTCTTTTCTTTCCTTACATCAGCAGTTGCTTTTCATTAGTATTATTATTGCAGACAAGCATCATTGGTAGGAAGAAGAGTTTGCAGGATCAGGCTCAATTTGAGATATTTAGAATAAAAAAATAAACGTATTTTTGCAGCTGTCTCACAGAGATTGTAAACTGTTGTAGCTAGTGACTAGTGATTTTTCTTTGCCTATGATATTAAGGAACAGATTGTGTTACTATACTTATCTCTACCTTTACAAACAAATACATCAGGAAAATATGTCGACCAGAGGAAACCATGCTTGTTATCAAATGCCTAGCTACACTGACTACAGGTTTTTGTACTTTTTGGCAAAAGCTTCAAAACATATTGTGGCTTGGTTAAGCTGCGAATTCTTTGCAGCATAAAGGGAGCCTTTCTGTGCCCATCGTGCGCGCTCGGCTCTCCGGCGAAGGCAGCAGCTCTCTGCTGTTATTTGTCATTCGTACGGCAGCCGCACAGAGATCGCAACCCCTTGTCCTCGGCTTTGTACCCACCAGAGACGCCTCTTCCCCCACCGAACTGATTAACATCACGGCAGGGCTATGATCTTAAAAGCCTGGCACTTCTGATTACGTTTTTGTTGAAGTCTGCGGAGTTGACTGAGTACCAGAGGCTTTGTGCGTGTGCAGCGGGGTGGTTGCAGGGGGTAGGACTCGGCCCCCCCAGTTAGAGGTGCCGTTGGAGCAGCACTTGGGGAGAAACTTTACAAGCATTTTCCAGCCTAAACCTCTCTCTCTGTGCTCAATGGGACTTTGTCGAGTGACGCGCTAACATTTCGTTAGGGAGTGAAGCAGATTTCTTAATTGCAAGTGAACTAAGCTTGACAGATAGGATTTTCTACTCTAAAGAGGGAGAAAAGCCAGAAACTTGGGGGTTTTGTGTGTTTGCTTGTTGTTTTTTTTTATGGAAGATGCTCAGATGTCTTGGTAATAGGTTCCCATGCCAGATGGAAGGCAATGGCTGGAAGAGTAGAGGAACAAAGACTCTTCTCAATCTTTTTCCCTAATTAAATCCTTTTTTCTGTAAAAGTGCAATGTTTTCCCCACCAGTTTGAAAGGATTGCCATGTCTGATTGTTTGAAAAGCTATAGGTTAATTGTGTTATATGTATCTGTAGAAAAATTAATGCTATATGCAAAAATGGATGAAAGTGCTCAAATAGCCCGTTAATTAACTCAGCCCTATTGTTAGCAGGGTTGGCATTAGAGGAAAGAATAATGCCTTTTCAATCCGAAACCTTCCCTCCCTCCCCATCCATTTTATCTCTTCTTGTCACTTCCTATTAGCTGATCATGACATCTTATCTTTTTCCTGAAGGGTGGGCCAGAAGATTACTTTGGAGCTCATGTAAGTGACACTCCAAGGATTGGCCAGCAGCAGGTTCAGCGGCCCCAGCCCCCAGAGCCGCGGGATGTCATCCCTGTCACATGCCTGGAAACCCCAGCTCATCCCTCAACTGTCCGGTTTCAGCAGCATCTCCGTCATGTTGCACTTCCAGTCTGTCACTGGCATGGGTTCACGCTCCTCTCCCTGGAACCCTGCTCGCTTTTGCTGAGGACTGGGCTTTTTATTTTTAGCACAGAGTCCTTCACATCAGTGGCACTGAGAGTTTCTTTTGCAGGATGGGATTCTGCCACAGGAGGGAATGGTTGGGGATCCTACTCCAAATGTACCCGCATGTGCTAAGAGGGGAGCTGTGCATTAAAGCACACTCTTTTTTCCATCCCTCTGTGGGAAGGAGTTTTTGGGAGATCTCTGCCTGCCTGGAGGTGTGGGGCTGTCCCAGCAGCTTTGCCCCACACCAGCCACCTGGTCCCCAGAGCCCAGGATGCTCCTGGAGGGGGAACACAGCCAGAGTGCTCCCACCAGCTGTAGCCAGACATTATGGCTCATGCTGGAGGACTCGCTGCCGGCACCGTAATTGCAGACTAGCTGGATTTTTGCTGTGGTATTACAAATTCCCCCAGGGAAGCCCACAGCTATGACCATTTACATGGTAACATTGTCAGGCATGAGTCATTTTCTTCCCTCTCTCTCTGTCTCTGTTTCTCCTCTCACACACACACACTCAAAAATGCAAGGACAAATCAACTAACTGGTAAATAAAATTGAAATGTTGCTTTAGTGCATTCTCAGCCCTCTTTTTCTGGCTGAGTGTACAGTTTGAACTACGTTTTTTTTTTTTTTTTTGCTATGAGAATATGGCACAAAATGTATGGGCCGTGTGGGTGTTGATAGGAATTATGACTTTTTTATCTCATGCTTTGTCTTATATTTTTTTGTTTGGTGACTTCTAGGAGTGTTTTAACTAAAAAATTAACCAGTAGAACTAATCCTTAGACAGCAAATCATTGTCAATATAAAAAACCAGGAAATTTGAAAAGTAAGTAACAGGGTCACTGTTCAAGAATCTTTTACACCTGACACTTCTTCATTAATACTCCAGGTCTGCTAAGCTTATTGCTACCCTTTCCCTACACTTCTGAATACCTGCTCTGTATATCATCTAATTGTATTGCACTGGCTACATTATCACAACTCACCTGAGTAAGTACTTGCCAGTTTGGTGTCCTTGGCTGCAAACCAACTTCCTGGTATATTCTGAAACGTTCACTTTGGTGCCTTAAAAAAACAAAAACAAAAACAAAAACAAAAACAAAAAAAGATTCATTGATTCACTGAAAGAAAGTTAGGGAAAAGACTGAGAAGTTGGAGGTGCCTAAATTAAGGTTGCTTTTGAAAGACACATGTGGCAGGCTTGTTCAGGCATCCTGGTCATCCTGAGCAACACTGCATGGGAGACTGCTGCTGAACACGGTCTTAAACAGAAATGGATTTAATTTCTCCCCTCTCATCTGCTTTTTCACTCTTTGTCCAGCAAAATGCATGAAATGGGTCTTGTGAAACCAGTGATGTGTGTGCCTAACAGGCAGGGGCAAAGGGCTGTACCCTAAAATACCAGAAAGCTTAGCTCAGGTGATCCTAAGAACTGTCAGAATGGAGGATGCAGGTAGAGTGAAAAGCAGGTGAATTTGTATATCACAGTGGGTGTCTGGGTGAAAATTTTGGGCACAGTGACCAGATCTATGTGGCCAAACATGTGCTGAAGACAGTGCCAAGGACATGTGACCATGAGTTTGCCAGAGACGCCTCAGGTTTTGCATTTTGTTAGATTTACATTTGTGGAGTGAGCAGAAGTTGAATAATTTATGGTGGTGACCACTTGGATGCCATATATCATGGGGTTTTTTAAACCATTACGGTTTTTTTAATACACAGAGGGGAACAGACACTGGAGCTGAACTTTCATTTTATTCAAGAAGAGAATACTTAAAAATGCTTGGAGAAAAGGGAGTCCTTTTTATACACTTTGAATCTGCACTAAACTTTGACTAGTAACTGCACTAGACTTGACACTCTGTTTTTTGCAATGAAAAATAAAACCAGTGTTTGCGCAGTGTCCCACACAAGAAGAAACAAGGCTTTTAGATGCATCTCAGTAAAAGACCAGACTTTAGTATAGTTCTAAAGTTTAGTGAAAGCATGTTTCTCTCCATTGTTTAAAAATGCATATTTAAATAAACAACCACTCATTTCCCACCCAACAGTATAGAAATGGTAGCCTTGGTGTCACATGCAGATTTTTGTAGGTGGTTGCACTGATATTTCTGGGACAGTACACTGGAAGTACTCTAGTGTGTATTTTATTTTGCCATGAGAAACATGAAATCCTTGCAAGCTAGGAGTTCACATGTTCCTTTAAGTCTTAAAATATGTTAATTTTACATGCCAAAGTCTTAAGAAGTGTTTGACTGCCCGTGGCTTTTGTGTGCATCTCCAGATGGCAGATGCCATTTTGTGTTTCACATTAATTGAGTAAATTTCCTTGCTCTTTGTACATATTGCAGAGGAAGCCATTCTCTGCTTTCAATAGGACAGAACAGCTCTTTGGCATCAAACCCTTCTGGTCTGGTGGTACTAAAACTGTTTTAAGGTGGAATTCTGAGAACAAGCTGTTGGCAATACAGATTTCCTCTATTGTAGATGAAAGTCAGACATTTAACAGTTATCTTAGAAATATCTTGAGGGTTTTTCCTGCTGAATTGTGAAACAAACCAGAGAGGATAACCTCGGGGGCCAAAGACATAATAAGATATATGTTTTTTCAATATTCATTTAGCTAAAGAAAAAAAAAATTCTTTCATCTTGAAGGGCACTGGGTTTTGTTGTTTGTTTTTTTTTTTTCTGTCAGTTTTGTTTTTCTCCCCCTCTCACTTTCTAGATACTAAAACAAAAAACTTCCCAAGGCCTTTAGAATACTTCACTTTGTCCAAACACCAGTCCTGTTGTAGGAATTTGCAGTACTGCGTTTTGGGGCACAGGCAATGAAAGGGGGTGTGAGAAACACCTGAGGGATCCTGCCCAGTGCTGGGAAGCAGTGATGGCCACCCCACTGGACATCCTTGTGGACACACTGGACTTCCTCTTCCAGCACAAAGCCCCTGGGATCTGTGTCGCACCGAGCCACCATGCCTGAGCCACCCACCACCTACCCCTCATCCAAGGTCATTTTAAGTTTGAAAGCTGCGGTGCTCAGGATAAAAAGGTGTCAGCAGTTCTATAGATAAGCATGCTCTAAATCCAGATAAATTTCTATGTGGAGCTAATAGTATTTATAAAAGTTAGATGATTGTGAGCAGGATTTATGAGAATTTATGCACAGCAGCACCTTAGAAGTGGCTTGATATGTTTTTATACCAAGATAAAACGAGTCCAGCAATGAGATTTTAAATCACCTTTTAAAATTTTTCCTGTATGTTCAGTCTTCCAAACTCCCTGTAGAAGGGAGGCAAAACAAATATCCTGTCTGTTTGAAAAAGAATATAGAAGACAGAAGTTAATGCTCATCAAAGAAACCAAGATTATATGTCATGTTATTAATCAGATTTTTATCATGGTAAGTGGTGTCCAGATATAGTTGAAGTGGGCAGTGTACATAATAACATAATTATGGGTGTTACAGTGACGTAACAGCAGCAGGAGCTCGGCTCCTGACTCCTTTGTTTTCCATTCACACCCACTATGATCCACTGCTATATTTAGTTGTTTTTCACAGTGCTACCTAATACTGTCATCGCAAGTATTTTTTTTTTTTAAGTAATAAAATAAAGATAAGACAGTATTGATTTTCCATGGAAGCTGAAACACTGGAATCTTTTCTTGCAGATGACAATTCAAGCTGAGGGGGAGGGTGGGGTTTTTTTGTTTTGTGTTTTTTTGATGGATTATTGTCATCTTTTGTGTGTGAAACGCAACTGCAGTCGAGGCAGAGCGGCAGCTGGTGGGAACCGTCCCAGTGCCACTGCCTTCTGCGAGCTGGGACTATCTGTGGCTGAGGAGCTGCTCCAGACAATTTAAGGCAAGCTCATGGAGCATGAAAGAACTGAGATTATTACATAACTAAGTGGTGTTTGGGGATTTAAATAAAGGAAGTTTTGACTGCTGAATTGCTGTACTTTAACAGTTCTCAGTCTATCATTTTTGGCACAGCTCATTTGCATGGCACTGTAGTTCCAAAGACACCCAAAAACCAGCCCTGTGCTTCTCAGGTAGTGCTGGCATGGTGTAGGGCAGCCCAGCTCAGCCCCTGGGTGGTGTCTGCAGCAGAGGATGTGTCATTCTGCTTAAACCTCATCGCAACTGTGCTTCCCATGCCTGGAAGTTCGGCATTACAATTCTCCCTAAAGAAAAGATCTCATTTTCAAAGAATAGCTTTTGTGGTCAAATACACCTGCTGTGGTGAACTAATTATTGGTATGTGGGGCTGTGTGACACCTGTCGGCATTTTGCTTTGGCCCACAACAAGAAAAAAAGAGGTTTAATGCCTCATGGAGCACTGGTTTTCCATCTATGTCCTTGTTATCACAGAACTGGCTCCTGAATTAAAGCAAAGGCTTTGTCAAACACCACCAAATCAAGTACACCGCAAGTGAAGCTTGCAATATGAACATCAGAAATGTCTTCTGTGTTTAGCAGTATGCGAAAGTATGATGCTGTTATAAAGAATAAAACACTGAGGAGTCCCAGACTAGATGAAGCCACAAGTCCAAGAGCCCTGGAAGGATGCTGTTTGCCAGCTTTACAATAGGTTTATTCAGCAGGAGTCAGCAGGGTTGCCTATCTGTGTTCCTATAGTCAAAGCTCATTCATTCTGTGCAACATAGGTCAGCTCTGGTGCAACTATTGATATCTGTAGAGCACTTGCCCTACTGCTGTGATTTAAAAAAAAAATCAGCACTGTAGTTACAAAGCATTACTGGACTCCTCTGTGTTGTATTTATTGCAACATCACAGCTCCCTCTTTCTTTAGTTGAGTACACGTACTACGTCTTACCCAAAGTGGTGATAACATGTGAACAAAGATGGAGGGGGTCTGTATAAGAGGAGCTTTCAAAAATTATACCCTCTTCCCAAGATCTTTGAAAAAGTATTTTGACTGCAGACAAACAAAACTCCACTCCTCAGTCTCATTCTTTGCATACATTCAGTGACACTACATGGAAGATAGAGGTAATTCAAGATTTATTCTGATTTTAAATTACTCCAGAATTAATAAAATGCCTTCTCCTGGGCCTCTTTGGATCACCTCAGCCTTGTGTAGGAAAATGGTTGCTGCATATCACCAAGTCTCTGTGTACTTGGGTGTGCTATGGAGCTATCTGCAATGGTCCAGGGTAGTTTTTGTGAGAGAGATGCACAATGTCATGAAGAGCTGCCCTGACTGAGGCTGCCAAGATGCAAGATAAGAGGATCACCTGTAGGCAGTCTCTCAGAAAGCAACTAATATATTGAATAACAGTAGCACAGACAACTGATCTTTGTCTACTGCCAAGACAAGCAGTTCTGCTAATGAGATCAATGCAGTCTTCCATATATAATAAGGCTTATGCTTAGCTTGATGAAGGTGAAGAGAGAAATTCCTAAAAAGTCTGATTTTAATAGCCATATTCAGGCAGAACTCACTTTTGCCTCATTGAGCAGTGCAAAAGACTTAGAGCATAAGACAGGAGATTTGGATCTTGGACAGAGGAATTCTCTTCATCACTTTTCAAGGCATATAGCAGACCACTGCCTCACTTTCCCTGACTTCATAGTGTTGCTTTCTTTCCTGAAAAAGAGTTGTCTGACTGAATAGAGAAGCGTGAATGAGGTTCTCATATGCAACAATGCTTAAAGCCAGAGTGATGCCTATAAATATGGAAATGAGAGTTTTACTTTATTCTGGGAAGGGCTGGAACTTTCCTCGTGAGACTTTCTCTGACTTCAGGACTGGTTTCAGTAAGTACCCTTGGCAATGCAAAATGGAAGTGCATGAATAAATTAATTGGAAGATGTACATGCAGCTCCTGCCACTCCCCAAATATCTTTCCCAGCTCTGAATGCAACATAGATTTTAATCATGGAGCAACAGATGATTGATGGATGATTAATAGCTAATTTACGAGATTCATTTAACTTCATTTTACTTATACACTGTATGTAGAATTAGTTAAGGCTTGTACAGGAAAGGAAGTGATGAACCATTGTTCCCATTAAATTATAATGACAGCCTTCCTCATCACTGTATATTTATTATGTAAGAAAAGGAAATGTCTAGTAAAAATCTGTATAGGTTAATAACACCTTCATAATATAGTCTCTCTTTTCTATTGACTTGAATAGCCCTCCTACTGACTTTTACTGGATTATTAGAGTTAATTACATCAATTGCAATATAATTGATTCTTAAATACTATGTAGGAACCTCATACAATTATGGAAAAACAAAAGTCATCTAGACATCTCCGATCAGAAAAGATTTGGAATTCCTGCACATTTAATTCCTGTTAATCACCAGTCAGTTTGGACATTAAGATTGCAGGGTTTCTTGTTTTCTTTCTGTTAGGTTTTGACAGAATTGATAGTTTTAAAACATTTAACTCAGTGTGCATGGAAATACAAGATTAAAGAGACAAATGTAATTTGCTAAAATCGTTACTTCAGCTCCTAAAAGTGAAATGAATTACCTACCTGTCTATATCAAAATACAACTTACTCACACAAATGCATGCTCAAGAGGGAAAAAAACCCTGAAACAGGTATTTAACATTCAAAGTTGAAGTCCTTTATCCACAGGTGCAGGCATTCCTACAGATCATGCCTGCTAAAGGACCAAGGGTCTTCAATGTAGTGGCATGAAGCAGAGCTGAACACTGATCTCCAGAGAGCAGGAGATCTACACATTATTTCACTGAGTAACTTTGACATGAAAATGGTTTCTAAAGGATGGTTCTGTATTCCAGATAAAGACTACGGACCATTCAAAAGAAGGTGCTTTAAGATAAACCCTCTGAGGGATGCTACAACATTATTAAGCAGCAGTTCAACTTTAAAGCCAGTCAAACATAACATTTTTTGTGACTCTGTTCTCCCCTGTGGTACCTGCATAGGAGATGTTAGTAATTTTAATTTTTTTTATCTGACTTTGTTAGGGTTCTCCAGTGGCCTTCCAGAAGTCGTGTGGTGTTTGCTTTGTGTTTGTGCAGCTCAAGTCCTCAGAAGGTAAAGTCAACACTCTTTGTGCTGCTCCGTTAAATATCCTCAAGTCAATTTGGTTGGTGTGGGGATACCACTTCAGAGTCTCAGCTGAGCAATGTGTGCAAGTTCTTGTTATGCAAAACGGTAACTTTGGTTACAGTTATTATTTTTCGTGTTATTAATATTTTTGCTTTACGGCTTAATGCTCACACTTAACCACACTGCAGCAGCCGGCTATCAAAGGCTTCCCTGAGGAAAAATTAAGCACTTGGAGCAATAAATTATGAAAAGACTACATCTAAGGGCACCATCCACCTTGTTCTCACACCCGCTTTAAGTGTTAAATAAATCATAACATCCTGTTCATCGTGCCGTCAGTAGGGGTTAAATAAGTCACTGTAAATGAGCTCCAAATCATAGGACATAGCT
Source organism: Lanius collurio (assembly GCA_020086605.1). Lineage (NCBI taxonomy): Eukaryota > Metazoa > Chordata > Aves > Passeriformes > Laniidae > Lanius > Lanius collurio. Next base: position 38,985,992 of record JACBWW010000002.1, on the reverse strand, counting down.
GGCTTCCAAGTTTTTGTTTGCAAGAAGAAACAGCTCCAGGCTTTTGATAGTTCGGGTCTTTAAGGAAAGTCTTTTTTCCATTCCAACTACTTCCTGTTAATGTGGAAATGAGAGGAAATGAACATTAAGCAGAAGGATGGGCCCATCCTTTTCCAGTCGTGTGCCTAATTTGTCAGGTGCAATATTGGCACCTGGAGGATTGTTTTGGCTCCTATTACATCCTTGCTGGGGAAATATCAGGATACTTGTAACTAACAGCATAGGACTTCAAAGCATTTTTGTTACAGGGAGAAAGAAGAAAGGTTGCCGCCATTAGAAAATGCAGAGCTGAGCAGCCCAGTTTGTTTGCAGAGTGTGTTGTAAACAGCAGTCAGTTTAAAAAAGAAAAAAAGAAAAAAAAAAAAAAGAAAAACTATGTGACATTTCAATCTAAAGCTAGATGTTAACATTAAGCCTGTAAGAAAGGTACACCCTATACACCCTAAGGAGGTAGACCCATAAATTTAGCATTCAAAGTGGAAGTCCTTGGAAATGCATGTCTTAAATGTGTTCTTCATGCTTCTGAATCTTCACATAAAACACCCTCTTTGCTGAGAACTTGTCAGCACATATGTCCATTTCAGTGGGAAGCTTCAGTGTTTTGTGGCAGAAGTATTTATGGCCTTTGAGATTCAGTGATGGTAAAGCTGTTTTAAGTGCCTCTGGATTAAAATCTGAAAACTTAAAGTTCCAAAGCCTGCATGGTGTCTTTACTTCATGCCAAACACCATAGCCATACATTCTCTTGAGAGACCTTTCTTGAATTAAGGAAATGTCCAAGATGAGTTAGAGATCCCATGCTTGGCCAGTAGATTAGTGATGCATCTCTCTGGCTGAATCTGTAGAAAAAAATGTATATAAGACTCCAGTAAATTAAAAGAATGAGACTGAAGTTGAACCTATTTCCCAACAGTGTTTCAAACTCCGAATTGACTAGGGTTGGTTTGGATTTTTGGAACTGATTCATGTTTTGGGCCAAAGTAACTGTTCATTTACCCCTTTTTTTTCTATCATGATTTACAATGACTTAGCATTTAGTGGTGGGAGGAGAAAAAACAATGTAGCTAATTATTATTTCATTCAGGTAAAACATAGTGAATCAAGCCATGAGTGATATATACAGACCTGCAACTGTTCTGAGAGCAAATTCATTCAGATCAGTGAAATGAGATAATAGACTTGGGAAATCCAGCTGCTGCGCAGATGTTGGGTGGAATTTTCCAGACAGAAGCAGCTATGCCATTTTTTCTGCCTGATTCTGCATCTTTTGCTCAAGAGGAGGTCTCTTTTGCTGGATGGCAAAGCTACAGATCAAGAAAACCCCGTGCTGAGGAAACATTGGTGGGTTTGGGATTCACTGATCATTTTCTCCCAGGTCGGTTCCATCTGTACCTGGGTCAGATGGAAGTCTTGAGGTCAAGCATCCAGAGCTATCTCTTCCCAGTGAGCAGGCACTATGCTGTGCCTCATTCCAGCCATCCTGGACTCAGAAGTGGTCTCAGTCTGACTGTGGACGATGGCCGTGTGTTTTAGAGTGACTGTTTCTTTCTTCACCTGAACATTGTCAGGCAATCAATCATTTGCTTCAAGGTTACTGTCTTTTGAAGCCATCAAAGATTTCTTTTTTACTCTTCTCTTACTTACACAGGGCATTAGACTGGTAGAGGAGACATGAAAGGAGCTTGATAATAGTTCTATCTTGGTGCTCAGGGCACTTCGGCAATTTTTTTGTCAGAACCAGTGATTCTTGGCCTTCATCTTCCTAAAAGTGTCCAAATAACACCAATATCAGGCTTCTTTGTTACAGAATCATAAAACAGTTGGGGTTGGAAGGGTCCTTTAAAGGTCATGTAGTCCAATCCCTCTGCAATGAGCAGGGACATGTTCAGCTGGACTAGGCTGCCCAGAGTCCCAGACAGCTGACCTTCCAGGGATGGGGCATCCACCACCTCTCTGTGCAATATTTGTCAGTATTTTGCCACCCTCATTGTAAATAAATTCTTTATCTGTAGCCAAAATCTAACTTCCTTCAGTTTAAAAGCATAACCTACCTCTTGTTCTATCACTACCGGCCCTACTAAAGCTCTGCCCACATCTTTCTTTTTGACTCCCTGTAAATGCTGAAAAACTGCAATAAGGTCACCCTGGAGCGTTCTCTTTTCCAGGCTGAACAATCCCAATTCTTTCAGCCTGTTCTCATAAGGGAGGGTTTTCATCCCTCTGATCATTTTGTCTAGGGAAAGAAATCTTCTGTGGATACACATACAACAGCAGTAGCACATTGTTTATGACTTCAATGCATGGGTTCTGCAGCTGAGACAATTTGGTTAAAACTATTTAGCAGATATTTAAACTCAGCTCAAGGGTTTTGCATGGAAGTGTTTGAGGATCGCTGATGGGATGTGCGCTGCTGACTCAGTGCTGAGGGTGGGGGAGCTTGAGCTATAGAGAGGTACAAAACTGGTTGGTGGTAAGAGAGGAACTTAATAATCCTTTACTCCCACACCCAGAGACATTTCTGCTGCCTGTGGCCTGATTTATGGTAAACTGCAAAACTACAAAAAGCCATAAAATATCTGAAATAAGTGCAAGGATCATCTCCTATATGCTTATTTGTATATATGCAACTAACTGGAAGGAGATTGTAACAATATGGGAGTCAGTCTCTTTTCCCAAGTAAAAAGGGCCAGGACAAGAGGAAATGACCTCAAGTTGATCCAGGAGAGGTTCAGATTGGATATTAGGAAAAAAATGCTTCAGGAAAAAGGTTGTCAAAAATTGCAACAGGCTGCCCAGGGAAATGGTTGGGTCAGCAACCCTGGAGATATTTAAAAGGTATTTATTTACTGGATGTGTGGCACTGCAGCACACATCCAGTAAAGTCACTTAGGGACATGGTTTAGTGGTGGACTTGGCCATGGTGGGTTTACGGTCAGTCTTGATGCTCTTAAAGGTCTCTTCCAACCCAAATGAATCTATGATTTTCGTCTAGTAACTTTCCCTGTTCTCTATTACCCTAGAGAATATTAGTGCTGCACACTAATAGAGAGACCCCAGTGTGGTCTTTGCCTCCTCAGATGACCATTTTACTGACACTTTCCTGCACCAGTTTGAGGTATGTACATTGCCAGCACACAGTGGCACTGCGTGATCTAGGTAACTGAATTCCTTGCTTTGTAATTTTTGGACTTATGTCACCAGCTACAAACACAGATGCCATGATTGTTGTGGAATGTGTAACTTTTCTTCCTTATGGGTGGGTGAGTGAAAGAGCCCTGCAGGAGAATACAGCCTTGCTCTGGTGACAGGTTCCACTTGGAGCTCATCCCAGGTATTCTTTCCCATTGTGTCAATTACTGCATTTCTCTGCAGCTCCAAGAAACACAAATAAATAAATAAATGAACAAACAAACAAATAAATACACAGGCTTTGGGAGCAATTCTTGACAGCTACAGCAATTGTCAACTGCTTAGACTCCTGATGCCCATGAGTTCAGCTAGGATTGGTGTGCTCCTCACATGCCATTTGTGTGGCTCAGGAACAGTAGCATTCAGCACTTCCTTTTCCTTTGTTTTAGAGAATTACAGGACAGGTTGTGTGCTGGTGCAAATATAGCTGCTTGCTCTCCACACTGGTATCTTTCTGTATCGTATGTATAGCTTTGATAAGCAGCATATGTGTCTGCTTCCCGACTATACAGTATTTCCACTCTGATCTCAGGAGTGTAGCTAAATCAATATATCCTTTGTGATGTGCAGATGGAAATAATCTCCAGAAAGATGCATTTCTGAGCTTTGCCCAGTATGTATTTATTTGAGAGGTACAGCTGGTTTGTGGAAAGGTACAATCCAAGACCATATGTGAGCACACTGCTAACCCAGCTCAAGCAGCTTTATGCTGCTATTGTAGCCCCTCATGACGATCAGCAGGGCCTCTGGAGGCCCCTTTGATGTGAAGGGAATTGTCAGGCTGGGTGTTGCTTGACCCCCGAGGGGTGGAAAGAGGGAAGCCTGTCTTAACAGCCCCTGGTGCTCTGCTGCTGGCTCCCAAACCCTCCACCCACAAGGTGCTCTTCTGTCCTGCTCCCTGAACTGGACCAGGTTCAGACAGGCCATTTCCACCTGAGAGTGACATGGGTAAGGTTTGTTGGTTTGCTGTATACTGCTGCTAGTTACTGGACCTAAATCCAGATTTCAGATCTGTAACCAGATGCAAGTCAAAATGTCCCCATATCCCATGACCGCGTGGGGAGACACTTGGATTCAGGTTCAGTGATCAAAGGTGTCTGACAGACTCTACGTTTCCCATCCTGTGATTTAAGAGAATTAAATTTCAGGTAGTTTTGCCTAATTCAAGCCCCTCTGGATGCTGAATGGGTAATGCACATCTAGTAAACTCACACTGGCAATGTAAAAACACTTTTGTTTCCTTAAAGGCTTGCACTGTCAAAAATGACATGATGATTTGAATCAGAATACGTGAGGACCCGGCAAATCATCCACACCTGTAAAAACACAGGTTCTGTATCTATACCTGCATCATTAATGGCATGCTCATAAAAAAACATTGTATGGGGGAAATTCAAGTAACAAAAGAAGAGAGACAGGTGGTTTTTTGGTGGGATTCACCTCAGCTGTTAGTATGAGGCTAACACTGACCTGTTTTCTCTCCAAGGATTATGCAGCAAACCCAGGGCAAGGGGGGCTGTACTCAGAGCACGCTGTGGTGGCTGTAGGGGAGCAATTGGGTGGCACCATGACCTGTCACCCCTCCCAGCTGACAAACTGCACAGTGGATATGGATGCTGGGGCAGTTTGCTAAGAAAACTCATGTCTGTTTGCACAGATTTATGAACCCCTGAGTTGTGGTTCCTCTCAGAGCAGTTTCACAAGAAACTTGTGCTTTCTTTCCCAGAGTGGTCATTTTCCATCTAATTTTACAACCCAAAAGCCTCACTCGTGCATAATCAGATGTTCAGGCAGATAGCTCTCCATGAATAAAAACTCTTGGAATTTCAGCTCACAAGTTGAGCTTCCAGTTATATACTGAAAGCAGCCCTGGAAAACTCACTTCCACCCACTGAATTTGGACAAATATTCCTGGAATAATTTGTTCTCTGTCTCACACTGCTCTCATCACCATCTTCATATTATTAAGGGTTCATTTTAAATCAATTTACAAATACTTCCTAAGCACAATAGCCCATTGCCGTGTGCTGGATTTATCTGGGAGCAGCTCCTCTTCTTCTTTAGCATTGAGGTGAGGTGAGGTGAGGTGAAGTGAGGGATGAGGGCCCAGTGCCATTAGTTTCCTCCCTAGAAAGGTCAGTGCAGAGTCTCAGGAACCTAGGGACCACCAGCAGCCTTGGGGGCCTCACTTTGTGCCACAGTGGGGGCCTCTGAGACCATACAACTTGCATGAATTATTGTGTGTGTGTGTCTGCAACATTTTTCATTGCAGGGTCCCCCTACAGACCTTACAGGGAGTGTCTTTTGCCATGTGAGGAGCCCCTTGGTCCCCTGAGAGAAGGAGCACATGTGGCAGTGGGGGTCCTGCCCCTCCTGCAATGCTGTGTGCCCCCGGGCAGGTTGGTCCCCTTTGCACAGCCAAGCACTGTGATATGACATGGTGACATGGGCTTTGCAGAGGTCAGACATCAGTCAGCAGCAGGGCTCTGGCATCCCCTCACAGCTTTGCTGTTTGTAATATTTATTATCTGCGCTGCAATAATGCTCAAAAATGGATGCCCCTTTCTGAATAAAAGGAAAGTTGCTGCTCGTATCTCAAGGATAAAAGCCTGTCTGGCTGGAAATCAGTGCAAGGTGCTGAAAACGGGCAGAGCAGGTGAGCCAAGAGCAGTGGTCCATGTCCCTGGAGAGCAGTGCCTTGGTTCCCCAGAGGAGAGGCTGCTGCTTTGGCACTGAGGTGGACCTCCCCTTCCTTTTGCTATTGCAAGCAGCGGTGGAAAACCCAACCCACTCTCCAGCATGGACTGCCTAGGCAAGCCAAGCCCTGCAGAGCCCAGTCCTAGCTCACTGTGATGATAACCAGCCATATGTCTTCTGTTCACACCCTTACTATTGATTTGTCAGCTCTTCCCCCTCTACCAGCCCAGCACCCTATGTTCTCTTCCTTCACTTGCTTTTATTTGACCTTGTGATCCTGTTCTAGCTATATTAACTGTGATACAGAAGCAGGAGGTTTCAGGAGGTTTTTCACAAGGTCTTCAGGAGGTTTTAGGATGAAGGCGGTGGAGTGATGCTGTTACAGGACAGCCTGGAGGAAAGATGCCTGACAGGACTCGCATCTCTGACCCAAGAGGAGAAGGAAACACATCAAATCCCATCTGAATTCACAGTGTAAAGGGACAGAGTGAAATGGCAATATTTTTGTTCTGTTGCCAAAATGTGAATTTTGCAAAATGTGAGGCTTGCTGTCTGAAAGGTGTTCAGTGTCCTTCAAGACATCATTTCAGTGAGCTCATCCCTCAGGACCATGTCCTCACTGGTACTGCGTGTCTATGCATGCACACTCCTCCAGCACAAATCCAAAAATCCTTCCCTTTAACAAGTTTGCAGAGCCTCACAAAAACCTATGGGAATATCTGGTTTTGCATGCAAATATTTACCAAGAAAAAATGGATACTTTTCCACAGCTTCCAGTATGAGGCTTCTTCTGCCGAGAAACTGCCAGCTCTACATGCGTGCTGGTTTGGCACTGGGACAGCACATTCCCTAGACAGTGGAATGAGACCACAGACTCCTTTTGCTCGTGGACCCCTTTCCACGAAGCAGGTGAGAGCATGCTGAACTCGCTCCTGCATTCTAGCTTGGCTGTTTTCTAAATGTCATTTGAAAGTCTCGCCCCCTCCTCCCTCCTCCCTCTGTCCCCAGTTTTATCCCTCTTGCAGGAGGCAGCCATCAGCGACAAAACCACAATGCGGGGCTTGGCTGGCTGCATGCATCCAGCAGCTGCTCTGTTCCAAGTTCTGGGCAAGCCACAGCTATCCAGATTCCCGCTTGTCCTATGTCTTCTGCCTCAGTTGCAGTACAGCATCTTGAGCTAGAAGTACCACTAATTGACCAGCTTGGACGGGTTGCCAGCACTGCAGTACAGTCAGCCTGCTGTCCCCAGTTGTCTGTGCCTTTCCCCCCTTCACTACACTTCCAGCCCTTCCTGATCCAAAGCTTGTGACATCTTCCAAGTCCTCCTTGCATTCAAGACTCTAATTCGGCATGTGGTATGCTGTGCTTTTCCAGCAGGCTGCTTTTTGTCATTATCTCTCCACCCAAGTGAATGTTCAGGATGGGCATGTTCTTTCTTCAATTATTGCAGAGAACTAAAATGTAAGCAATAAATGCTAAAGCCAGATTTTTCTAATACAAAAAATCAAGCAAAATCTTTGTGTTCTCATATAATTATTCTGAAAGAGTTGCAAGACTGGAAATAAAAATACAATACTGTGTCTTAAAATATGAAGCAATATTTTCTTTCAGGATAAGGATAAGAATGTAATTTAAGTTTGCTTTAGCCCATTTCTTCACTGTGTTCTGCTGACATGATTGTTCAAAGAAATTGCGCTTTTGGAAGGAAAAGGTTAAAGTTTGCTACTGATATTCATCAGGAGATGGATATTTAATCTTTAATCTCTTGTTCTAGGCCCCTACTTCGGATCAACTCATTATCCCGAATAAACGATGTGTCATTCCCATTATTTATGTTTCACTGCAGCCAAAGTATCTGGACCTCGTTTTGGTAAGCACCATTCATTTCGACCCATTCAGTATTAATCTCCCTTCTAACATCTTTCCTGTCCTATGTGCTGTCCCCTATTTGCTTTTATGTTTTCCGCAGAGTGTTTATAAAAGGATAATCTTTTACAAAGCAGACAGAATTTTTGTGTATAAACTGCTCTGTTTGAATGCCTCATTGATATACCATCTAAACTGAAGTGTTCAGCAAGATTAGTGCATCCACTGAGCCACTGAACTGGGTAAAAATATGGGAACTGCTCCTTTCTTTATAGCGAGAGAGGGTAGCTAATGATGCCATCTTCTTTTAAATAGGATACTTTTAGCAGATGGACTCTGAGAATATGAATACATTGCACAAATAAAAAATAATAAACAAAAGAGGTGGCTTATTGTTACAAACAATAGGAGAAAAAGACACAAAATGTATATGTATAAAGACCATGAGCCAGTTTCCATCTTAGTGAAACTGGTGTAAATGCAGAATAACTCAGTCAAGATGACGTGAATTAGTGGGGTTTTTTTACATCATTGTCACTCACATCAGGAGCTGGTCTCTTTGTATCATAAATGCCGAGGACTTCAGCTAGGATAGGGACTTGCAATGCCTTGAAATGCAAATGATACATTTTTCTCATTCACATGCTGATAACAAATTTACAGTGAGAATATTTTGAGCATGATCTCCTCCTTTTTGCATGAAATAAACAAATGAAGACTTCCTGGCACACAAAATGTACACTTATTTCGGCTGTCTCCTTTGCAGAGTATGTCTGGTGACATCGGGTGCCACCGACACACCCTCGGAGATGCTGACACTTTATGTTAGAAGAACACAGTATGCAAGTGAATCTGTGCCCATATTCCCACATTTAGACGGCAAAAATCCCAAACAGACATGTGGTAGTATCATTTGAATGGCATAGATTCTTAAATACATTTGTCACGTTGTACACTTGCCAGCTCTTCTTTGAAGATATAAACCACCAAAACACTCCACATTTTATCCATCATGACTCCGACAACATGTAGCACTGTTTAGCATGTTATTTTAGTTAAACTGCACCATTGTTGTCCATCTATTATGACATAAACTAGGATTGGTGCCCTTGCAGTAAAATGAAATGAAAATTGTAAGAAAGTGTTGGGAAAAAGGAAACATGGAGAAATTCGTGCCATTCATTTAGCAGTGAAGGAATGTGAGGAGAAATATTAGAGAAGCAGCAAGCACAAAAGGTGCCAGGCACCCCCAGTTCCAGCTTTAAAAGGGATCACTCATGTTTACAAGGGGCTGCATGGGGAACATTGTTCAGTACCACCTTTGGGTGCTGCTTGGAGAGAGGGATGAGACCCCTTGGAATGGCTCCCCTTGTCATTTTTAATTCACCTCCCTGACTGATACAATCCAGACCTGACTTCTAGTAAGAAAACACTGTTCGTGGCTATTTCGGGAGTCTGTCAACACCACTGCAGGGTTACTGAGAGCAGTTTGTGGGTCGGCGAGAGAGGTAACCCAGCTTACACCCAACTTACTGAGTTGTCACTGCTCTTTGGTGATAGTCTGTGTAATTTAGTACACAGAAGCAGTCTCAAGAAAATAATTGCCTGTTCAGTCCTAAGAAGATTGGTAATAAGAAAATGAGTCTGTCACTTTCTGGTTGCCATTAGCTGAGGTTAAAATCTTCCTGTCATATAGCACAGTGCCCTGTGCTGGGTGGGTGGTCTCAACACAGGAGAGGAAAAACCGTATTTGGCACAAATTGGCCTACTTACTGGTAGGATTAGCGTTGGACTGGTCTGGAGAGAGCTACTCTCAGTGCTAGGACCCATGCTACCAGATCCCTTTGTTCAGTGGTCAAATCTCTTGCAGAAACCAGTCCAGTTCCCACTGGGCTGCAGGGGGCCAGGCACACGATAGTGTGAAACAGGAGAGATTTAATGACACATGCTTGACTATTTCTGATGTTTTTCACCAGTGGAGTAATAAAATAGGGAATTTTTCCTTGGAAAGATGATCAAACATGACTTTCCTGGCCTAAAAATTTTAGTGACAGAGCAGTGCTTGTAAGTGTAATGTATTGCCTAGTACTTTTGTGTAATTAACCTGGAAATCCAACTGGAAAGAGCATTCCTGTAGACATCAAAATCTTTGTAAAAGTGATACAGAGATGACTTGTTCTGAGAGTCCATGGTTCTGGAACGTGTCAGACTTGCTGTACATGTGCAAGTCAACTGCATGGTGCATTGCATAGCTCGGATGCAGGATGTGGCAGCCCTGTCACTTCCTGGTCATCATGTTGGCAGGTCTTATCCAGATAGATTTTTCCCAAGCACCAGATCAAGTCAGTGAAGTCTTAACGGAAAAATCTTTGGAAAATATTTGTACACAATTTTAGGTGCAGCAGTGTGGGGACAGATTTCTGGGTGATTTATTTGCACTTAATTAGCTTACTGTTGTCACTTACTCTGACTAATGGTGGGCCTGGGATGAACCTACCAGGTGTTTGATAGACAAATTTGTGGCTCTAGATCTGTAGGAGAACAAGTGAGACAAAGGGAGGATGAGTGAGAGAGACCAGAAACAGACTGAGGGAGGTTCAGCTGGATCCCAATAGACCTACTTTCACAGACATAGGTAAAGAAAAGAGTCAGTGACTCAATAATTAAACCTCTAGGCTCTCATGCACTGGGTGTCCATGCAGATTAACAAACATGGAAAAAGCAGAACGGGCTGCTAATAAGTTCACAAATATAAGACAAAATAAACATACACTTGAGAGATTATGTGTTTCAGTCCTGTAAATTACGATACGATATGATACGATAGGATATGTTGATATAATGTGCCTCCTTTGCAGCAGATGTTGGGTGCACCTCCAAGACATGGGGCTTGCTGGAATAGTCTTTGCCATAATCAAAATCTAACATCCAGCACCAAGACACTCTGGTGGTGCCCCTGTATCCTCCCTGCTAATTAAACACCACGCTGTAAGGCAGGAAAATGCACAGCTGATGTGGGTGGGCTAAGCCCCTTTTTCCTATGGAGTCGAGGTCATGACTACATAAAGAAACAGGATGTTCATGTGGAGGCTGCGTGCCACCCTTCTTTTTGTGATGTGTGATTGTGGATAGCAGGAGACAGACCTAGCTGTCACTAATGGAGATTACTGTGAGTGCTGTTTGCTCCTAATCTGGGAATACACTCCCATAAATGCTAAGCAATGCCTTCAGTTGATCCTGACCTGCACTGGCACCCCTGCTGCCACTGCTGTGAGTTGTATCGACACTCAGGGCGAGACTGTTCCCATGTCACTCCACACATTCAGTCTTAAACATGCAAAGGTGTAGGCAATATGAGGGGGAAAGGAAGAGAGAATGCTGAAATGGCAGTGGATCATTAAAGAACCAGGTTATCCCATCTCTTCTGAGGCACTATATCAGTCAGAAGATAGTGTATTTTGGGAGATGGCTGTAGACACTGAAGCAGTATATCTTGTTGGTCTAAGGGCACGGAGATCTAGGCACTAACATGTCTCAGCAAAAGGGATTTCCCACATTTATATCACTCAGAAATAGCCTTCAATAAATTTGATATGAGTACTTGGAAAATGAAGCTATCAAATACCAATAAAAATATGTTTGTGATGCTTGCAATATACACCTAAAGAACCAGAGAATATTAGTATTTCAGAAGGACTCTTCAGGTACCCATAAAAATTGGATGTTACAGAGACTCTGTCAAGGTAGAGAGATTCAAACCTTAACCTGATGTAAAAAATGTATGGTAAAATTTCTTTCTTTAGGTGAAAAATCAAGATTTCACACTAGCAGCATGGTTGAAGTGAGTGCTGACCAACCAGGTGACTCCAGCATGCCTGGGATGCATTTGCTCTATGAAAGACATACAGGAATGTTTTCCTTGTGGATTAGTTGTGTTTTTGGCAGTGAGTGGCCAAGTCTCCCTGGCTCCAAGCGGGGCAGCCTCATAGACAGAGTACGTCTTGGGGAGGGAGGGGTATAGACTTTCTCTGCAGGCATGAGGTGGTGTAAGGTGGGGCTATGCACCCAGGGAAATCTCTTTAGATAGGATTCTTTGTAGAGCACCATTTTTAGCTGCTGAGGCAGGGTGGCTCCCTTAGAGAGTCCAGGGGGTAATGAGTGCAATTCCTTTTAAGGCCCTCCAAGTGGAGAGTCTGGGCTGACTTCTACATCAGGATTGCATTTTTCTCTAATGCCCTTTTCTCTGCCCCCCCCCCAAGTATCTCCTCTATAAATGAAATGAAGGTCTTCTGGGGGTCCCTCCTGGGATAACCACCCCTGACCACTTCACTTTGAGAATAATTGGGAATGCTTCCTGCAGATGCTGTCTGAGCACACAGAAATACCAGAGTGATAGACACAGCTTAAATCCCCAGACTGCCAGACAGATAAAGATGGTCTGTCCCAAAATCTGCCTATCCCTTGTATCACCATGTCAAAATGAAGCAGAAGCCTTTCACACATCATCACTTCTGTTAGCTTAAGTCCAGATCCTTACATCCTTACTCATGGTTAGTAATGCGCTGCTGCACAAATCTCCTGGGCCCCTGCTGGAAGAGGAGTATCTTTAAACCTGCAACTGGAATCTAAGTACCAAAGCTGCACCAATTCCTTAGCTGTGCTCAAGGCAGCACTAGTTAATTTATGAACCAAATTCAGCAAAAGAAAATTATGCTGTTTACCTAACTAGCTCTTCCTCTGGCTATTAGTACTCGGAGGGAGCAGATAAATACAAATGAATACACTTACAGCTCTTTTCGTTATCCTCACCAAAGAACCCTGTTAGGGCTGGAAGGCAGGTTTTAAATCCAGAACAGAGAGTTGTAATTGTGCTGCCTTTTGTGCATAGCCCAGGCCATTCATTTTGCACCCACCATTTCACTTCATGGTATCATTTCACTTATGGGGACATTTCTGCACATTTGAATATATCCCTACACAAAGTGTTTTGCCAAGTGAGATTTTTTGGACCTCATTTGGAAAGCCCCAAAAGATCTGGCTTTCAGGTTTCTTCTGAGTTTAGAAAAAAAATCTGATGAAAGCTGAATCAGTTAACACCAAATTGGGTTGATAGGGGGATCCTTGTCTTCTCAGCTAACGGTATGAAACCAGATAAAGGGGTTGATCTGACAGCTGAATAGATTTCCAAAGAGGGGTCCTTTTCTTCCATGCCCAAATAATATGATAGAGATATGCAAGGGTATGTGTGTGCCTTTCAACAGCAGGCAGAGTCCGAGAGCTTACTTATCTCTGAACAGCTTCTCTGGTGTCTGAAGTAAAGAATGCAGAGTTTCTGAACAATCAGGGAGCAGATGCTTTTTCTGTTTCGCCTTGAGTGACCAACCACACCAGGAGAACTTATGGCCTCATTCTCGTTAGCGCTGTGTGTTTTCATTAGGGACAGAAACGCTGCAGCTCTCAGAAAATGTTCAACACCGTGAAAGATTGAGCCTTTAAGTTTAACAGTGTAATCTTTGTAGTGCTTCCTCACAGTCTTCCACTGACTACCTCACTCTGAATTTATTCCCCAGTCACTGAAACATCCTGATGCACTATTGTTCCTCTAGACTTGTCATTGTCTTTATGAAAGTCTGTGGGGGAAAGAAATGGACAGTAAATCTCTTTGATACAAATCTTGGCTCCTTTGCACCAGCTGATGTGGACCTGATGACTCTACCCTTTATTTACTTTTGCAATTTTTATGGCAAAGTAATTATCTCACTTTTTTTTTTTTTTTCTTCAGTAGATGCAAATATGGAAGAAGGAGTTTTGGGCTGTATGTTTCTCATGGTGATCTACTTTTCCACCTGGTTTTGCTTTCCCGTCTTCCACACATCATTTTTGACAGATAAAGATTTTGCGTGTTGCACATCACCTAACCTAGAGTGGTGTCGTGATGTTTGGATGTGGAGGCTTTGAAACTTCAGAAATGGCTGAATTTCTTGAATACCTCAATCTTTTTAAAAGAATCAAGTATTCTATCATTCATCAAGGGAGAGGGAGGTGGAAGGCACTTGATTAGTAATGGAATCCAAAGTCATTTAGCTCTAAATTAGCAGTGGTAGCAGCTGATAGCTACTTGCCTCTGAAGGTTGGGCAGTGTGAAATAAGCTTGTGGTTTCCATCTGATTTCTTGTGGGAAGCACGAGTACCACTGCATACAGTATCACTGTTTGCATTCCCTCCCACAATTTCAACAAAAAGGCAGATGGTCTTTTTTCTGACCCAGCTTTTGGGAGCTAGTGAGAGTTCTGCCATCAGTTTCAGTGGCTCTGGATCAAGCCTAAGCAGACAAGGAGCTTGACCTTCCCAAGAGCCAGGGAGAAACCTCTAGGGTCAGGGACAACGTGTGCCACAAAACATTGCACTGCTTCCATCCATTTTCTGGGTAAGAATCTCTGTGGTTTTTAATCTGGCTCTGGAGTTCATTTTCAAACATGTCAATAACTCCTGGAAATTAATTTTCATTCACAGCTAACAAAGTTCTGTATAGTTGGAAAGACACACATAACAAAACAGTCCTTTCTCATAGAGACACTTTTTAATCCCACTGACAGCAAAACCATTTCAGAATTCCATGGACAAAAAACCATGAAGGTAGAATAAGAAATGTAACCTTCTGACTTGTGAGTGTAACTATGTCATCTTTAAATGGTGTCACTCCTGATGCTTTACTTTGAAACCAAAGGCAGTGTTTTAACACAGCTTGCATAATTTTTTCCTGTGTTTTTATGCTGAACCATTACAGGACTCTGCTGTGATGGCCAACTGCTCTAGCCAAAATTGTTGACCCACACACTTTTTAAAGAGTACCTCACGTCTTCTACTCAGATTAATCAGGAGCTTTTCTGCACACAGAAAAGTTTTGCTATATCCCTATGGTTTTTGCAGAAATTATCATGGGTTAGTACCACTGACAGTGTATGAGTTATTGTAGAATCATAGAATAGTTTGAGTTTGAAGGGACCTTAAAGATCATTTAGTTCCAACTCTCCTGCCATGGGCAGGGACACCTTCCACAAGACCAGATTACTCAGAGCCCCATCCAGCCTGGTTTTGAACACTTCCAGGGATGGGGCTTCCACAACTTCTCTGGGCAACCTGTTCCAGTGCCTCACCACCCTCATAGTAAAGAATTTCTTCCTAATATCTAATCCAAACCCACCCTCCTTCACCTTAAGGACATTCCCCCTTGTCCTATCACTACATGTGAAAAGTCCCTCTCCAGCTCTCTTGTAGCCCCCTTTAGGTGCTGGAAGGTGTGATAAGATCTCCCCAAAGCCTTCTCTTCTCCAGGCTGAACAGCCCCAGCTCTGTCAGCCTGTCTGCATAGCAGAGGTGGTCTGGCCCTCTGGTCATTGTTGTGGTCCTCCTATGGACTTGCTGCAGCAGGTCCATGTCCCTCCCATGCTGGAGACCCCAAAGCTGGATGCATCACTCTAGATGAGGTTTCATGAGAGCAGAGCAGAGTGGGAGAATCACCTTCTTCAACCTGCCGGCCATGCTGCCATTGAAGTAAATAGCTAATAACTACATATTTATAGTAAATAACTGATATGAGGCTGACATAACTAGCATTATTTGATCAACTATATAACCAAATTAAATATGAAAGAGTTGGAACAATCTGGAATAATTGAAGTAGGTCAATGACACGTAGAATTACATAGGTAACAAGTGGGAGCAGGTTCTCTCTCAGTGAGTGGCTTTGTGATTTTGAACAAGTGTGTAGCATATGCATACTTGTTTATGTGCAAATGAGACTGGTATGATGGTTTCCAGCACCTAAGAGCGGAATTATCCCTAAAGGAAGCCTTGTCCCTGAAGGAAGAACCCTGTTCCACAATGAATTTTACTTTCGTTGTGACATTTTGAAGGTACTACATGGTAAAGACGCATTGCTCCAGTAATTTTTGTACAATGTCTCTATGAGCTCTCTCCATCTGTCATGACAGCATTAGTCTTGGCATCTCTGATGAAAGAATCAAAATTAAAAGGGAGAACAAAAAGTCAATTTCTAATGGGTTCCAAATACCCATAACTTACAAGCGTGAATCAAATATTGCTCTCATCTTGCAGCCTTCCAGCCATATTACATGGATAAAAATCTCAAAACTATTTACAATTAAAAATCCTGTTAAAAGCTGAAATATATATAAAGTAAAATAATATTCAGCTGTTCAAACTAACCTGTTGATAGGCTGTCATCTGTCATTTGATTTGCGCTTCATTTGAATTAATAAAAAGTAAACCATAAGCATCGTGATTTACAGTAATATAAAAGCTATTACAAAGGACCTTCATCATAAGCTTCTTTGTCATAAAGCTATTGTATCTTACTTTCAATCACTAAACACTGTTAAAAACGTTTCCTAATACGATACTGCCTGATGCAATATACAAATTCCTTTGCTTCAAAGACCAGCTATAGAGACAAACTAGAAGCTTCTTCATGCATAAATACTTAAAAAAAAAAAAAAGGAAAAGTATTGTCACAGTGTCCTTCACCTTTTTTTGAGGCCACAGACACGTATGCAGTCACATTGCTCATGTTTCCACACAGCCATTAAAAAAACCTTTATGCCTCCTCCTTTATTTTAAATAACCCTTGGACAAACAACATCTAATAACTCAAATATACCAATTTCTTTACTCCTATGAAAAGTGTCATGGACTTAATATGGATCTCAGTTTCGTATCTCCTGTTAAAAATTACTTGTCCTCCCAGATGTGCTGCTTTAAGCTGGAGCCGGTGGATACCTAATGCTACTTCCTTTGGGGTGTCCTCACCCATGGTATATGAGCCATCCCCCTGGCTCTTGTCTATACTATCTGGTCATTCCAGTGCCACAGTTTCTCATAGGAGATGTGATCCCCCTGCCTGGCCCTGGCAGCACTCCCCAGGTACCCACAGACAGGAGTGCCAGGAGAGAACCTGGGAGCACTCAGGCTCCCCAAGATCCCCAGGGCACATCAGGGATGCTAACATATTCTAAGTTTCTCTCAGAAGACACATCTCTCAGTGTCTTCTTAGCGCTCTCTAACAAAGCTGTGCTCAGTGTGTGCTAATCCTGGCAGGAAGACCTGGCCCACACATAAATAAATTATCTTACCTCCCAGTGGGGCAAGAAACCCCTGGTGAGCTGCTTACTGTGGGCTGGGTGAAATCAATGCCATTTGCTTATACCTGTGAACACAGGAAAAAGTTCGTTTGAGAACAGTTGTATGTAAGCAAGACGTTTGGAATAAATGTCCTGATGTCCTCCCTGACTCGAATCATCCTGCGGTCCTACCTATGACAAATGGCCCCATGGATCAGTACAAGTTTGGCACAGACTGAAGAAAACTATCTAAAGCCTTTAGGATGTGTCTGGCAATGAAAGTGTGTCTGCTCCAGGGCTAGCACAATACCCTGCTCCAAGGCCACATTGTTGGTCTTTTGCCTTCCAAAATTACCAGTGATTAGTTACCATTCATTGCTGGAGGACACTGTGGTTTCTCTGAGAGGAGCTCATGCCCACAGCCACTGACACACAAAGGACCTAGTTTGGGCCTCTAGTAATTCAGCCGTGTCCTTAGTGCACCAGGTAGGGGCTGAGCTACTGGTATACTTCAGATTTATTTGTGTAGAATTATGTGGAATTGTAGTGTGATAGAAACTAAAAATATGGCAGTGGTCTGGCACTGAGGAGCACTGTCTTGCCGGTGAAGGGAGGAGTTTACTTCCCCTTGGTTTGGTTCTCCCCAAAGCCTCTTGCTTCTTTCCTTGTCTGTCCTCATAAGTCACAGCACATCACATCACAAAACTGATATAGCTGGGCATGCTACTTCAGGGTTTCAGCAGATTCTGTATTTGGAGTAGTTTGAAAAGTGTCTAGTGGCTTTGTCACATGATTTCTCTGTGGTGTGAGACCAGCCGGCAGAGAGCCGTGAGCTCACATGTTTGGATGGCTTAGTTTCTGCATACAGATAACGTGAATATCTGCTTGGCAGTGTTTTACAGCAACTGAACATTCCTGACGCTGCCTCTTTTCATCCTTCTGCTCCCGCTTCCTTAACAGCAGAATCAGCAGCTGTAACAACACATGGAGGACACTTGGCAGCTGCAAGACACAGATGCTGAGCTCTGTAATAAACTTCTCCTGTAGAAGAATCTGAGTGCTTTTGCTGGCTGCTTAAAAGTCCTTGTTGCTGTCTGACTCACTAGCTCAACAAGCAGTTACAGTGTGCTGATGGCTGCTGCTAATCACTGTTGGAGTTATGAGGACCAACCTAATTGTTCTTCTTGATCCTTTAGGATGCTGCCATAGCCTGGTTTTATTAACTTGTAGGTGAATTGCATGCTTTGAAGGTAGATATTTAAGAACAAGGTACTGTGAAATGTTTCAGTGGGCCATTTTTTTTTGTATCTAGAGATAGGCAATAGGCCTGGTTTTGATCACAAGTCACAATGTGCAAACCAGAAATAACTTCCCTGTTGTTAAAGGGGTATAAGCTGTTATAAAATAAATGTGAGTGAGGTCAGGGGCAAAGGAAAGCATTACATGAAGTCTGCATTACCTGCTAAGGAAATGGTAAATCTTTAATATCTCAGATAGTGGTGTTTGTTGGAATTGGCCTGTGATAAGGATGTGAGTAAGGACTCATGGCAGCAGGTTAGTGCTAGGATGGGAGGCAGGCTGATTTCAGAAAAGCCTTGCAGAAGTGTGTTTTAAGGAGCCATTTGAATCTGCAGCAAACAGCCAACTTGGAAGGTTGTCCTGGAGTCTAAAGAACACTGGGAAAGAAACCAGAAACAGATGCTTGTGGACATAAAGGCAGGAACTGGGCAACAAGTCTGGTGTGTGGCCAAGACGGAAAGGAGGAATGCTAGAAAGAGATAGTTGGAGATGGAAGCAAGAGGAGAGCTGTAAACATAAGGACCCATAGGTTAATCTCAATGTATATCATGGGGGGAAGTGATGAAGGAACACGAGAGAAGAGTGGCATGGTCAGTGATGGGGGAACGATGCTTTTGGTCAAAAGTTCCTTCCATCTCTTTTGGGGGAACACTGAAGTCATAACAATAGCAAAGATATGGTACCGGTGGGAGTGGGAAGGGAAGCACAAACACAAGTAAGGGTGCAGGATGGACAGAATGGACCTTGTGTTCAGTGCCACAGGGCTGGAGGGACAGCTTTATGTGACAGGATTAGCGGGCAAACCAACGTGAGCAACATTGTGATGCTACAGGCTGCACGGACCAAGAAGTAGATGAAGCCTTCTTATCAAGAAGTTGATGAGGCCTTCTTCAGAAAATGGTAAGAAACTTGATGATTGCAAGCTCTGGTCCCCATGGGAGACTTGGCCACCCTGGTATCTGCTGGAGGGGCAGCACAGTTGGGTACAAGCAATCCAGGAGGTTTCTGAAGTACGCTGCTGGCAACTTCCTGACACATGTAGTTAAGGAGCTGATGAGGGAAAGCACTTTGCTAAGCCTCAGACCTAAAACCAAGGAAAAACACATCAGATAGGTGAAGGCTGGAGCATAATTAGCTGCAGTGACTTTAAGATGGTAGAGTTCAGAATCCACAGGGAAAAGAACAACAGCAAAAAGCAAGATTAAAACCCTGGGCTTCAAGAAAGCACAATTTGGCCTGTTCAGAGGCTTGCTTCAAAAAAATCCTGTGGGCTACAGCTCTGGAGACAAAAGGGGTATAGAAGAGCCAATTTAAGGTCATCTGCTCAAAAAATTACCTATCCTGACATGCAGGAAATCAATCAGAGGTTATGCAAGGTCTGTAAGTATGAACTCCTGCTAAAAATCGAATATGGAAAGGAAGAATAAAAGAGGTGGAAACAAGGACAGGTGACCTGTGAGGAATAGAGAGCCACTGTCCAAGAATGGAGTGTTGGCCTTAGGAAGGCCAAAGCCAGAGTTGTATTTAGCAAGAGAGGTGAAAAGTAAAAAGAAAGGCTCCAGTTGTGGAGTCTCCAATAAAAGGGAGAAATAAACATACTGGAACAAGTCTAATGAACAAATGAGACGATGATTAAAGAACTGGAGTACCTATCATGTAGCGGGGAAGCTGAGAGAGCTGGAATTGTTTGGCCTGGAGAAGGTTGGGGGGATCATGGTAATGTGCATAGTCCCTGATTGTGGGGAATAGAGGAGAGGGAGACAGGCACTTCTCAGTTTTGTCAAGTGACAAAAGAAAAAACAATAGGCACACATTGAAATGCAAGAAATTCCATTCCAACATAAGAAAAAACTCTTGTTCATGTGAGGGTTTTGACACACTGGCACAGGTTGCCCAGCAAAGTTTTGGAGTATCTGGCTGTGGACTTACTCAAAACCCAACTGGACACATTCCTGGGCAGCGTGCTCTATCTGACCATGCTTGGAGCAGGAGATGTGTGTCCACGTCATCTCAAGAGGCCCCTTCCAACCCCAGCAATCCTCTGAATGTGCTCTATAGGAACAAGCAGATCAGGCAAGTGGGAGCTGATGGGAAATAGTTACCAAAGGGGACTCTCCATAGTATGTGGGAGAGGAGATCGAAGAAGTTGGGTGGACAAGGGCACTGGCACAGAACAGGTGGATGCTCCATCCCAGGCAGCACCAGTGTCACCATGGTAAGATGCTACCGCCTGATCTATGCCTGAGGAGAAGACTCCTGTTTCCACTTCAGTTAGTCCTGTCTCCTTCATAAGACTGACATTCACATAAACATTTTTTAACTGGAAAAGGACAGTCCTATTTCTAGTTTGCACAGGAGATGTTTTCCTGTGACCTTTTTTTTGCGTCCTTGTACTCTAGCATTTAAAGACAAACAGCTGTCCCAAGCTTCAGCTGGAGGAGGAAAAGGAAGACATCATCAAGCAAATGTTAGTAAGTCACTTTTCCTCTCATTGTCTGGTATATCTAGGATGATTTTTAACCTTAGAAACAGTTATGTCTCTCATGCCCTTACTCTTGATATTATTAACTAGTATTAGACATCAGCATTTAAAAATTCCTTCTTTAACCATGAGTGTTTGTTTCTCTTAATATACAGTAGAAACTGATGTGCTTCTTTTGTGGCTACTGGGTAAATGTTTTGGGAAATAGCTATCAAGACTGAATTATATTTTATGTAACAATTGGTATCCTATAATTTTATAATATTCAAGGATTCTAAATATAGTACATCAAAATTTAATATATTACAAAAAATCGCAAATTCCTCCAAATAAACCACAGGTTAGGCACAAGAAAATACAAACCTTCAAATATAGGACTTAAATACCTGTTTCAGCAGTGCTTTCATGCTGTTTGCTTGCTTGAAAACATGTGAACTATTTATTTTTAAATCATATTATCTCATTATTGCAGGTTTCCTTTACAACATGGCTCATTTCAGGCGTTAAAAAAAGCCTAGTGATTTTTATCTGAGTTTCAGATTTTCCAGTAGTGATCAGTCACACGTGTAGTGCTAGTTAGAACTGATGTAGCAAACTGGTTTTGTTTTGTCTTTCATCACATTGATCTCCAGAAGCCAAAATGTGTTATGACAATCGTCTCCTACACGCAAAGGTAAATGTCAAAAGGAGCCAAACACTGCTGCAACTGAGGTATCCTGTTAAGCTGAAGGTGACCATTGAGAACTTCTCTCTCCTGCTTACATAAAGAGTGACAGCTTTTCCATGCAGACTCCCAATCTTTTACTAAGTGGGCAAATACAGTCTGAGACACATTTTTCTCCATGTGAGTAGCTCCATTGAGGTATCCCACCAGTATCACAGGAACAGGATCAAAGGCTACAAAGAAAGGAAGTTTGGAACTCCAGATAATTTGCTCATCAAAATCAGGTGTTGTGGATATCCTATCTTTAACTGTTACTGTACTCCATGCTTAGAGCCTCCTCCTGTATCCCTGTTCTTTCTTCTGCTCAGGGGTAGCTGTGTCTAAGCAGGCCATGGCAGAATGCAGGGTCACGCTTGCCCCCTGGATCAAGGAGGCCAGTCCAGCTGAGCACTCAGACTTCTCCTTTTCTGTAGAGACCTGGGTGCAGCCTGGGATCATATCAAAACCTGAAGGAATATTCTGGGTCTTTCAGCTTAGATGCAGCCTTACAATCTCCTCTATGAATGAAGTGCCTAGTTTGCATTGCATGAATAAAAAAGTGGTAAGTAGTGCATGTGCAGGGAAAAATTAATTTAATCCTCCTACAGAGGGTTAACTTAATTGATTGTATTGAAGTTATAATGACCTTTGGGGTCTCATCTTTATTGCCTGTGATCAGACAGAGAAGTAAATTAATGAATATGAAGGTTAGCATTTTTCAGACGGGAGAAGAATATCGGGAGGGTGAAAGAAACTGAACACGCGGCAGCACTAGTAAAGGAAAACTACAAAGGAAGTCATGAAAGAGTCTGGTGGTGTATACAGAGAGACAGGGCTGAGGGAAGGGTGTTGGTGGATGAGCTGCAATAATGAGGGGAAGCTGTTTGATCGCTTGTAGCTCCTGGGTCAGTAGCAGCTGCATCACCCCTGGGCTCCCTGTGTGCTGGCCAAGGCAGTGGCTGAGAGTGTCTGCTGCTGGGCTGCCCTTCTCCTGTACATCACTGCATAAATCAAACACCTGGGCTCCAGAGAGACCTTATTAGTGCTAAACAACCTTGATTCAATTATGCTACAAGATGCACACAAGATGGTATCCTTTGTACACTCTTGCACTGTGAAGAGCTTGTAGAAAGTATGGCACTGGGGAAGGGGATGGAGAGCATGGAAACTCAATTATTCTCTCATTTCCACAGTTGGTGCATTGTAGTACAGCAAGGGGTGGTGGCTGAAGAGTTTGTATAACCTAATGCCAGGGATAGCTTGAATGGTTTGTGTTTTGAAGATTCCTCACTCTCATTTGCTCCACAAATTCTATGTCTATACAGACAAAAATAAATTGAAACCTGATTTCAGGCCTGGAGTTTGAAAGCCAACACTTGGCTATGTGGCCAGAGCTACTCGGTTGTGCCTCTGCAGCTTCTGCTGGTTTGCGACTCACTTTTCTTTCCTGATGTTACAGAACTGATGGGCAAAAAACGCAGCAGTAAGGCTTTTGCAAAGAGTGGGGGTGTGAAGTGCACTGCCTGGGCCAAATTCCACACCAGATAATTCCATTGAGGTGCTGGTTTCAACTGGGCATCGTTATCTGCACTTGGTGTCTCCTCCTGCAGTGCTGTGCTACTGAGCAGCTGCTGATTCCCTCTGGCCCAGGCATGGCTGAGTGTCACAGTGGGGCTGTGACATCCCCTCCCAGCTCTCTGCTTTGCTCACAGGAGTTACGCGGAGAAGAAGCAAATTATGCTTTGAATTCCTCTCTTGAAATCTACATCTTCCAGTGTGATCATTTTTCTCTGCTATGGAGAAAAGTAATATTTTAAAAAAAATCTTGTTGTTTCTGCAGATCTGTCATCCATTTCCATAGATACATGAGTGGTAATAAGGCAGCCAGGAGCTGCCAATTCCAGCCACTCACTGGCTGCCCAGTGAGCAGTGAAAAGCTGCTGAAGTCATTAGGATTTTGCACTTGAAAATAATACAATGGCTAGAACTTTTCTGGTACTTTGGAATCAGGAATCCCCAGGTCTGGTAAAGGAGCCATTACTAAAAAATAATTAATTAGGTGTCATAACAGCTTGGTGAGTGTGTTTGGAGGATATGGAGCCTAAGAAATGCTGCAGTGACCTGTTGAAAGCCATCCCAGGAGCTGGTGGCATGGGCAGGAAGACCCACCTGTTCTGACACCCTGAGCTCATCCCTGAGTATTTTAGGTTAGATCATCTTATCTCACCAAATCAAGTTGTGGAAATACACCCATCGTAATTTTCTTAATGACAAAGCACCTTCCTCTTTTTTTTCTGCTGATAATCCAAGACATCTTTGATTTCTGCAGCAGCACGAGCCATCAGATCATAGAAGGGCTGCATTCCTGCAGGATATGGCATATGCTAACTGTTCATTGAATGGTTTTCCCTGTCCATCATGTTGAATTCCTCAGTCAAGTTCTTGCTAGCACTTCTTTAAGGATAAGGCTTCTGCCACTATGACAGGGAGATTATTCCACAAAGATGTGAAATTACGTGCCATTATTATCTCTTATCATTGAGTCTTTTTTTCTGGACATTTTCAACATAAAATGTATCTTAGCTATAATTCAGGGAATGAATCTGAAGAGAATAATAGAGGAAGGAATATTTTTTGAACATATACAATGTCATCACAGTATGCTCTGGTTTTCCACATTTCATTTTTCAGTATACTCATCCTGTTTCTCAGCTTTTAATTTCTGCTCTGTGAGGTGACATGCATTAAGTGATGACTTTCATTCTTGCCCATAATCCACTGAAATGAATGGATTTTTGCACGTTAAACAATTGTTTGAAGTAGTTAAGGTAGGTGAAACTTGGCCCAATGCAATTTATCTTCTGTAAATCCTCATTTTTCTCTTCCTGTAATACCCTCCAGGTGAGCAACTGTGTGTGTTTATTAAAAGATTTAGATAGTTTTTACAGTAGGCACTGTTCAAGTAATTCTTAAATCAGCTAGCTTGCCATCATACTTCCCAATTTACGAGCAGTATACCTGGAGTTCTTCACACTCTCTCATAACTATTATTAATCAAAATCAATCCCTGCAAGCACTGATTATGCGAGTAACTTTTACACACAGTCAGATTGCTGAGTCGGGTCCAGAAAAGTACTATGGCATCACCCAAGTATCCCCAAGCCCTCTACATTATCTTCCTTGAGCCATTCACATGGATAGTCAATAAAATTGGTCCCAACACAGGGGATGATGATGATGATCCCCAAGCCCTCTACATTATCTTCCTTGAGCCACTCACATGGATAGTCAATAAAATTGGTCCCAACACAGGGGATGATGATGATGATCCCCAAGCCCTCTACATTATCTTCCTTGAGCCACTCACATGGATAGTCAATAAAATTGGTCCCAACACAGGGGATGATGATACCCTACCATTAACCTCTTTCTATTCTCAGAGGAAGCTCTTTATTTTGACCCTTAACAAACACTTCATCCATAGCTCTATGATTATGTATTTCCCTTAACAGTATTTTATGAGGGACCTTACCAAAAACATTTTCAAATTCAAGTAACTTAATATTTTCCAGGTCACCTTTATCTGCTGGTCTATTAACTTTTTCCAAAACTTTTTCAACATTATTAATTGGCTTGGGGAAAATGCACAAAAAAAAAAATTAATTCAGATGTATTTTGACAGCTACTGCAGTGGTTTAGCTGAGCTGTTCTTGGATTAGCACTGCTCTGTCTCTACTTAGGAAATTTATTTCATTTCTGGCATCCTCTCTTCAGGTCAACCGCTAGTTCAAGGTGGAAATGATAAGTCTGCAGCATCTCGAGTGTGCTGGTGTTAGCTCTTGGGAAGTCAAGAGGAAGGAAATAACAGTCCATAAAGTTTTGATTGCTTGGAAAAGATGTTTGCTGAAAGTATGAGCAAGGCCAGCTGCAAAGAGTTCAAGCATGAGTAGCAGTACTGCTGCATTGTCTGCTCACTCACACTAGCAATGAGTTGACAGCATTTCATATTGGACATTGAGTAGAGGAAGGCTTTTTCTCAGGCCTATTAAGGTCTGTCTTACAACATCAACATTTTAGTTAGTGGAGGTTTCACTTTAAAGATGGATAGAACAGCATGATCCAGGATGGTGTAGCAGGGAAGGCTTTGGCAAAAATAGTGGCAGTGAAGAAGTAAAATAAATGTGCCATGCTCTATTCCTCCCCCAGTTTTAAAATATCAGCATTTTGCAAGCAATGGGCCATATGCTCCCAGGGCTTGCAAGCCAAAAAGTATAGCAACTTACTACAAAACCGCTCTCCAAATTCTACACAGAAGCCAAAACCTCCTACTTGGTATTCTGCCGTCATGCCAACTTGCAGAGCAGAGGTTGGGCCTGAGCAAGGAGATCTGCAAAAGAATCATAGGTTATGCATATCTGCACATGAAGGGAGATAGAGGCTGTAGCTGACTGGGGCTGGAGTCATGACACTTATCCTGAAAACACAGCTTAGAGAGAAAGTGAGATAAATTGCCACTGATGGTGAGCACAGGTTTCCAGGTCTCCAGAGAGGGAAGTCACCAAAGTCTACTGGGCTTGTTTCTGCTGGGCTTGCTAGGAAAGGAAATAGGAATGTGGACCTGAAACCCCAGCCTCATCCAATCCATGCTCTGGGAGGAGCACGGCTCTTCAGCATGACAGGGCGGCTGCAAGGGCTCTAGTCCAGTTGGATGGGAACCAACCTGCATACCCTGGTGTTCAGAAATAATTAACTAACTCTGAAACCAGATTCCTGAAGAATACTGGTGCTACCCAGGTATAGACAGGTGCTCTTCACCTGCACCTCACAGGATTGTTGGTCTGTCTGAAGCAGTGAAGAAGAGGTCTTTATCCAATAATTTTCTGGGTGGCAAAGAAAGGCAAAAGTTAGTCCCATCAGTGTCAATTTATTTTCAGCAGAAGTATACATTGTACTGTGGCAAGGTTAATAATCTCAATGTGTGCAAGTACTGGAGAATGCTCCCCACATATAATGGACTTGTGGATATTGTCTGAAACCTCACAGGGCTGTTCATTTGCATGTTCCCTGGCTCCTTGGTACAAGGCTCTCCCATATTTTGCATACTCTATTTCTCCATGAACACCTGGAGAGTACCTTATAATTCTCTAGGATGATCTCTGCACTATTTTAGCCATTGGCTAGTTCAGAGCTCTTCCATCTTCTGGCTAATAGATTATTTACTCTTTGGTAGAGATTTAAAGCAGTACAGATACGTCTTCTAAACATTTTTGTGAACCCTGTACAACAAAAAAGAGGTAAGAAATGGCAATTTGAGGACCTGTTCTCGCCATGATAGGCAGAGCAAATTGGGGCAGTAAAATCACAGGGCAGGGTGAGTGGAGCAGAGCATATGCTCTCTCCACCAGGAGCAAGCCAACTGCTGCTGGGAGGATGGGGCTGGGAAAGGCCTCCGGACCAAACACTTGCTCGATTTGCACGCCTGCATGGCTGCTGGTGGATCCAGCTGCTCCTTTCCCTGGCTGCACTACACACACACACAGGGATGCTCATGCCCTGGCACAGAGGGGCAGAGCAGCTCCTCAGGAACCCAGGAGCAGGCGACTGAAAAGGATCTGGTCTGGGAAAAATGTGTTCTCTGTCCCCACAGTGGTAAAAAAGCACTGTAGGTAAAGCTGAGACATGGTACTTGAAGGACAAGTTTCTGAGAAGTAACTTACACCAGAGTGCAGTTTTCTATGTACAGTAGGTGGTAATTTCTACCTCTGATATTGTCCATTTGAGGCTGTTGGAAGAATTCCCAAAGGCAGTTGTTGGGAGAAATGATGAAGTAGGAGTTACATTTAACCTTCTACTGAATATTGAATTGCACCCTGGATGTGACATTTTCAACAACAGAGCAGTCACTTCTCCTGTCCAAGGAAATATCCAGTGCTGTGCTGTTGTGAGAGGACAAATGTCAGTGCCTATGATTTTATGAGGTTGAGCTTAAGTATATATGCTCTTGTTATCAAATCTGAGAGTTAAACACAAAATGTGCTATTTTAAGCATGCAATTTTGGCAATAATAATAACAATAATAATTTTCTCCATAATGTCTTCTTTTTTTTTTTTTTAATGTTGGCATGAAACAAACTTTTAAGAGCAATGAGAATATGTCTGGAATTTTCTTATTCTAAAATTTATGTCCATTTGTTTTCTGCAGCAAGCAATCAAAAGTCTCATGCAATGGTACATGAAACAGGATTGCTCTTTTTATTTCTTGGGAGACAGCCATCATTACATTGGGCCAGAGCTATGAGTCAGGGCTGCTGTTTCCTATCCTAAAGTGAGGAATCTCTCTCAGGAAGTCCTGTGTTGTGCTGGAGATCAGAGCAGGTGATAATGGTCTCATCTGGCTTTGAAATTTATGAGCAGGAGATATATCATGTAATGGAGTCATTATTTTGTTTTAGTCCATCCTTCAAGTTGCAGCACTTGGAGATATAAGAGCCGTGTGGTGTCCAGATGGAAGGAGCAGGGAACAGGGAAGAGCAGTAGGACAATTTCCTTGATACCAGTAAGATGATCCTGAATAGAAGCAAAAAACACTGGGAAGCCCTGCAAGTGATTTTATGCATAGAGATGACTATAGAAAGAAGTGTAGGTCATGAGAATATAGGCCCCAAACTGAGAGGAGATAGAAAGAGGAAAGGAAGGGTCAGAGAATATGGGCTTAAAAAACAAGAAAATATGAGCAGTTGCATCTCTTAAAATCTGAATCAACTCCATTTGATTCAGCAGCTGAGGCCTCTGAATTCTGAAATGAAAATGGAAAAACACTCAAGAAATATGAACTTTAAAATAGGGCTATGAAGATTGAAATGGATGACATTTATGTGATGTTTAGAAATATTCCAAATTTTTGAAAAAAGTTCCTGCTTCAGTTTTCCTGTAATCTTCCACATACTTCATTCAAAACTCTGAAACTCAAAATTACCAGTTCATCCAGGTTCAAAATTTTTACTTATTTGCCAAGGTTTTGTTTCCTTTTTCCCTTTAATTCCATTCCTTTTCAGTAAGTTTTGAGTTCTGTTTGGAACTGGGCAAAGTAATATTTCCATCAATTCTTAAGCTTCCAGTCTGTCTTATTTGTGGCCATGAGAGGAAAATGCATTTTAAAACCATTAGAAAACCTTATATGCTTCAAACCAATATGTTTATTTCATAATGGACCAAAAATTAACTGCAAGACAATGTTAAATTGTTGAAACCTTTCAAGGTAATCTGTAATAAACCTTTGCTTTATTTTACAAGGAAATGCTGAACACTCTTTGCTTAATGCAAAACTAAGATGGAAAGGAGTTTTCACAAAGATATTTGGGAAGTAAACTTCAAAGATAAAATGAATAATACTGGCATGGGATCAACTGGATGCAAGCTGATTAATAATGCATTCAGACCGGAATTTTAGAGAGATGATTCCATCCATCCATCCATCCATCCATCCATTCATCTAAGAAGTGATATTCTGGTACTGGGGATAGAGAAATTAGTTGTTTTGGGCTGCAGTTGGGTCCATTAATGAAAACTAATGTATCACAGAATTCTTAGGGACAGAAAACGAGGCTTGTGATGTGGATCAGTTGGTATCTGATGTTTAGGTGTCAGCAGCTGAGTTTGAAAAGAGACTTGGTTGTTTATTTGCACCATTGCTTTATTCTATTAATCACATGCTTCAGGACTTTTGTTTGCGGCCTGTGGAGGTCAGGAAGGGTCATTTTTACTTTTCGTTTGTGCATTGCTAGACTTCTAGGCTGGTCTCTTTTTCACCTCTGAACCATGAAAGAGCAGGACGTAGGCTAGAGCCCCTAATCTCTGCATGTATCTCACTCATAAGCTCAAGTTTAAAGTGATCAGCAGATTTGAGGTAAGGGAGGAATTTTCCTGTTGATCAGATTGTCAGGAACTGCTGCAGAAGAGGGGATTGTCTTTGTCTGTCTTAATTTCTTAGGATTTGCAGGAGATTTTACCTAACATTTCCTTTCTATTACAAGGATTTGGGCTATTGACAATGCATTGCATCTTGCCTTTTTGCTTCCTGGGGCTCATTAAATTTGCAGCTGCTTTATGATGAAGTGTAAAGTTTGTTACAGACTCCTGGGGCCAGTGGTGTGTGGGGACACATTGGGCAGGATGCCTGTGGACTCTCCAGGTTAATCATCTGTGAAAGTCTGTACTTGCTGGCCCAGCTGACCCTTTCCATCCTTATTTCCTACATTCCTTACTCTTTTTTTTTCCTTTTTTATCTTTTTTTTTTTATTTTTTATTTTAAAGAGCTTCCAAATGTCGATTTTAATTCAGTCTGAAATGTTTTGTCTTTCCTGCTGTGTCAAACTGGGCAATGACTAAGCCATCACTGAAAAAACAGCCTGGCCACACAGGAGCTCCTCATGCCCTGGGTTGCTCCATGACCTCAAGTTAGATGTAGGGGTCTGTGGGCAGTGTGCACATAGCAGCCCCTCCAGAGCCAGCAGGCTGGAAAACAGGCTACAGCACTGCCTCTCTACTGACTCACGTTGGGCTTGGCCCTTCACTGGGCCAGGTATCTGGGCTTTCCAAAATTTGGCTGCTATAGATCAGAAGTGTGGCCCTAAATTGGGCCAGGGAGGAAGGGAAGCAGCTGTATTTTAGGGGAACACTTTTGAAGGTGATGTAGGTCAGGCACTGCTGCTGGCTTGGGGTTCAGGTGGAAATCACCACTGGCCCTAACTCAATGCTTAGTGGAGGACTCACAGCTCCTGACCACCTAAGGGGACAGTGCTTTAAAAGGGTCAAAACGGGGATTTAGGAAATGGGAAGGCAGGAGTGAGGGCAGCTCTTCTTCTTCTGACACAACTCTCACGTGTAGAGCCACGTGCTGTACCAGGTGGCTCTGACACAAGAAAGCACCAGAGAGCTGCTGGAGATGTCTTGCTGATGAATTATTTTGAAGCCACCATTGGGCAGCAGCTTAGCAATTAATCAAGAAGAAAGATGAATTGAAACTACAGTGACCTGCAAGATCCCGTTACTCACTTTCTAACTTGCACGTGCTAATGACATAAAACGGTTGTGATAGCTTCTTCCTTCCTTTCCAGACTAAAGACAGTAAAACAATTCCCCCTTGCATGAAACAGACAGGTAAGCAGCAAGAATTCCTGTGGTGCACTGTTTTAATACATGCTGTTTAATTATACTTTTATGGCTGGCAACAGGTAACAGTGTTCATGTTAAAAATATTTAGACATATGTATTCCCCTTGTATTCAGAGTTGTTTTCATCCACCAGTCTCATAAAATAGTGAAGCTACATGATAATGCCATATGTATAATAAAACCACATTTTTTCCAAGACTGCATAAATGCATACTACTAAAATACAGATATTTGCTAAGGAAATTAAAAATGAAAGATAGGTTTAAAACATTGTTAAAGACTATAATGGGAATGGCAAGTGGCATAATGGGAATAATGCCCTGGGATTATCCTTGGGCAATAGGGAATAACCAGAATGAGATAGTATTAAGGACAATAAGTCCAATCCTGCAGAGCGCAAGCAATCCTGAGAAGTGCTGAGCCTGCTCAGCTCATGGTGAATTCATTGGGAGCTGAGGGCATTGAACTCCTCTGCAGGATGAGGCCCCAGTCGGACTTCCAACCTAAGGCAGTCATTTTTAGCCTGGATTTTTATGAGATGCCAATTTGATTTTTTATGAGATGCCAATTTGGATGTCTTAGTGGGACCCTGGCACACTGAGAACCACTCAGAGCAGAAGCCAAAATTTCTGAATGGGCCTGATCCACCTGCCACTTACATTGAAGGACAGATCCCCATTGTCCTCTGTGGGCTTTGTTTCTGGCCCTGTTATCAGGAGGCACCCTAAGAGTGTTGGAAATTGGCTGAGGGAGGTATGGAAGCAGCACATCTCACAAATGCTGTGCTGCTGGCACTCTGGTTAGGTGGAGCCAGCTTAACTCCGTTTTCAATTGTGAGATGGCCAAATTGTGCAAGCGCCTCTGCCCATTTCATTCCTTAGTACAATAAACCCCTATTTTACATGCCTCAGATAGCCAAGGTTACAGAGCTGTAAGGACAGGGACAGTCACGTATCTTGATTTCAAGCAAACAGTTTCCTTGGATGGAAAAACAACATATTTGATTCCCTGAGCAGAAAAATCCTGGAAAAGCTATCTTCCCATTTCCCAGAGTCCAAGCAGGATTGTTTTAATAACCTTATTAACATGGTCTGTGTGAAATATGAGTGACTGTGGCTTCAATCCTGCAATTTTAACACGACTGTCCATGACTGAGGAGTGAAGGGGGGTGTGGTAAGTGTTTGCAGGACTTGGGGCTGTGTCCCTGTCCCACTGAAATCATCACATGATTACCAAATGTGGTTTTAACTTTCTCCAGTGCCAGACCCAGTGTGCACTTCCACAGGGCAGGTGGAACCTGAGAAATTTAGCCACTTTGGGGGCTCAGGGATTACTGTAGCCTGGCCCCAAAACCTGATTGTATTTACTTGCATTTCCGTGCCTGTTTGGAGCTCTGTATTAGCTGCTACATCAAAATCATGCATTCGGAATGAGGGGAGTAAGATGCATCCTGCCCAAGGGGCCAAAAATCTCCAAGGGCATGGAATCAGCTCCTACAATACATTGGCTGTGCCTACACTGCATGAAAAAATAGTCTGGGCTGCTGGGAAGCTGTGCACAGAAGTCTAACCATGGGTGCTTCTTAGGAAATCTGGAAGAGGGTGCATCCCTGCAGTGGGCAGTCATGTGCCTTCAGCTTGCCTTGAAGCACAGCCTTGCAAATCCATGCTGCATGTCTGACCCAGACCATCTCCTGCCTGCCTGGACATTGGCTTAGGAGCTCTCCAACAGGGTGGGACTGAGGCCAACCTCAGCAGAAGACTTTGAGGAGAAAGTCAGCTGTGGTGAGACACTTGTTTCTCTTAGGCTGGGCTAGATGTCCGGCTGCCCTTCCCTGGTGGCAGAGTGGGGAGGGAAGCAGCTCTTCTGGGAGCAGCTTCTTCAGCATCCAGGTACACCTTCAACAGGGACACCTTCCATATCTGCTCCTAAAATGCCCTATTCCTTTTAAAAGGTACCTGAAGGCGCCTCTCAATTCTTGTGGACCTACAGCATTCTGAAACTACTCGTAAATACCCTTGTTAAAACATGCATTTCGGCATAATGACAATGAGCCTAACTGCTAAGCCCAGCCTTGCAGAGAGGATGGCACTTATTTCCTTAAATGTATAATATAGAGCATCCACATTCATATTTTTAGTACTATATAGCAGTGGTCCAGCCTTTAGTGTACTGTATGTACTTTTAATAATCTCCATAAAAGCCTGATTTTCAATCCCTAGGCTCAAGCTGACAGTGTAAATAAAATCACCCAAATCCACAGGGTAAGAGAAATGAAAATGACAAGGATTAAAATTTTGTCAAACCTCTTTCTTTTTAAAATTCTGCTTCCCTTCCAATTGGATCACGACCCTCTGTGTGCACAGCTTAAGACCAGACGGTATGCTTTCACTTTTATTCCGCTCTGCAGCAGGCTTACAGTATTTAGTGAAAGTCTGTAAAGAATGTGTGCTGTGTAGAGAGTTAATACCATAATCCCCTATCGTTAGGGTCAAATGCTGAATAGAGCAGAAGAATTAGAAAATATGTTACATACAATGGCAGAAAAAATGCATCAGCATGCTGTTCTGTTAACACATGCATTCATTACCAACAAGTAAATGACAATGAGGTAATAGAGTATATTAAGAGACGTGTACTTCAAGTCTAGTGCGTGTGTTGTTATGAGAACCTAAGACTTTGAGTGAGTATCTCACTTCTCACTCTGTGGGTACACACACACATCACAGAGTTATTCTTGCCGTGCTATTGCATCTTTCTAGGAAGCACTTTGATGCAAAAAATCAGCTTTTAAAATTATTTGGCAGGGATAAACTTTGAATACTCCTTTTTTAATTTCCTGTGAAGTGTGATATCTCTATTTTGCTATCCAAGCATGACAGTACATCTGTCTCTAGAGAATTCCCAAGCATGAATTGGTGTAATTTTAGCTAAGGAAGTATTCAGAAAAAAATTCTAGTGCTTGCCTTTTTAAGAGATCCTTAGGGGGCTAGCTACTTACACCATGTAGAATTGGCTTGGGTGTTTCTTTCCCTTGGGTTTTCAGGAAAAATGAGCCAGTATGTGCTGGAGGAGTGACAATTTGCTAGAAAGAGGAGAAAGAAAATACATTTTGTATGTTGTGTTGCCTGAAACAAATTGCAAAATACAAAAATCACCCCATCTAAAAATCTTATCACTATGAGTTAGCATATTGTGCCTTTCTCTAAGGAAGAGTATGAGCTTCACAAGAAGGGGGGGTGACCTCATGGAATAGGAGGAGATAGAGAAGTTATTTGGCTGCCTGTACGGACGCTAAGTAGTGTCTGATTCCCTAATTATTCCTGTTGATTTAGCCTGGTTATTAAGGGACAGAGACAGTGCTGAGCTGGAGACAGGATGAAGGTACTTAACAAACATCTTGCAATAGCTGGTTAATGACAAACTGTGGAAAGCACGGCAGGAACATGTAACCTCAAGACTTTGTCCATCACAGCCGTGTTATCTTATCTCATGACTGATCATGTGTAAATAGCCCCCGGCAGCACTTCACCCAAGGGGCCATGGATGTTCTTCTGGAGACACATCTGCTGGCTGTGAACTGTCACCTGAACAGTGCTCCCAATTTCACATTACTTTCCTACAGCAGAGGTTGGTAGCGGCCAGGAAATTATTTTTATCTGAAAAGGAAAAAAAAATCTTTAATTTTGCAGAACCTTAGGTTTGGGGTTTTTTTAACTAATTCAGGAAATCCTTGGTTAAAAGTCCACATTTCCTACAAAAGCTCTGTAGTTTGTTAAAAAAAAAAAAAAAAAAAAAAAAAAGCCTTCTTCAAAAACTAGTTGACTGATAATCAAAGTTAAAAATATTTCAATTTTTAAAACTTTTAGGTTTTTGAAGGGAGAATTACCAGTGTTGTTTCTCAGAATTTGTGCATCACAATCAGTTTCTTTAAGTTTTCAAAATTTTTAAAAATTCTCCTTGAGCATTTTTGAGTTCTGCGAATGGGGCTCCAAGCTGTTGTCCTGACCCTCTGGCAGGCACCAAGTGTCAGGCAACATTAGCAAGGCAGGGTCTGGAGATGTTGGTGTCCTGCTCCTGAGTTGCGGTACACTGTAGTGGTCTCATCATTAGAGGTGAAAATTGCTGAAGGCTTCCTGTCTTTTTAATCCTCATGAAATTTGATTTACCTACCTTATCCCATTCTGACATTTCTTCGTTCAATGTCGCACTACTGCAGAAATAAATTTAGAAAACTTAATTAATAAGGAGCCTTACCACTAAAACACAAAAATCCTCCCCCATCTAGGTGCATTGTTTTCATACGCTTCTGTTGGTGTCAAAGATATTTTTCATCTGGGTAAAATTCATCTTCATGGTTTAATTTTCACAGTCTCAGGTATACATTCCTTTCTAGCCTTGGGCAGTAAATGTAGAAGCTATAGGTAAATTGTGGGTGTTCAGTTTATTTAGACATATTTGCTTCAGCATGGTGGACACAAAAGCCAGGCTGTGCCAGAATGCTGCCCAAGGAAATCCTTGTGAGAAGATTCACAGGGTCTGGGCTGCATATGTGTTTGCCACTCACAGTAGCAGGAACACTGCATTTTTTTCTAGGGGGTAAACTTCTCACGTGGAAACTGCAGTGTTTATGAGTGTATATTATTTAAATCAATAGATTATGTGTATTTGCCTTGACTCAATTTAATATCTCAGTCAGAAGGCTGAAATAATTAGAAATTATGATTAGAAAGGGAAATGGGGTGTGATAAATTAAATAAAAGAAACAAAACCTGTTATTTCTTTCGTGGCAGGAGAAGACACAGCAGTAGAAGAGAAATCCTTTCATATGGAGTTCCTTCTCTAAGACAAAAAAAAAATGAGCAAGATAATTCAGGTGATTGAAGGGGTATTCAAGTTGTTGCTTGTCATTCAACAAGTGGTTCAACTCAAGAAGAGAGACATTAAACCTACAGCAAGCATCTAATAATAATCACTGCTATGGCTAATTTTAGGGCTAAAACCCCACAAAATAAGCCCTTTACAAAGTGGCTGACATCACTGCCAGCCTGGGACATGAGGAGAAGGGCAGGCTGGGCCAACCAGGCAGTGAGGCAGCCATGGGCTGATACTTGGTCCTCGCTTTCCACACAGTTCTCTTGGTCAGGCCCCAGCAATACAAGGCTGTGCTGGTGGGTTCCTCACATCTTGTGAAAGGACAGTTAATGCCATTCACTAGAAATACCTGGACTGAGGTTAATTGTCTTAGAGATGGTGTTTTTCTAAGATCTAATTTTGGGTTCATCTGAGTGGAATCAAGCCAAAGGTTTGACTGTCAAGTGCTCAAGTCCGTGCACAGCAGATGCAGACATTTTTCAGACAAATTAGTGAGGAGACCTCAGTTATGCACGCAGACTGCTCTGTAATAATATTATTGATAACATTTGGACATTTCAGTGCTCATGATATGACTATACAGGGTTAAATCAACAGTATTGTTGGGAAAACAAAAAAGAACCGTGTCATCTTCTTAAATGAGCAGGCTGTGTGCATGCACTCTGGTCACCCTCAATTTGCATCTTTTCACGTGGCTCCACACAATCTTTCCTGTGGTTCAGAGGGGGATTGACTCAAGTGAATCACCCAGGAAATGTTCTCCTCTTGCAGAGACATTCAGTTCCCTTTGCACTCAGCAACACACAAGTACCAGGAACAAAATTTCTCCCCACAGCTTCCTTGCATAACCAGTTCATGACCCGCAACCCTCTTTGGGACAAAAATTATTTGAATTGAAGGGAAATGAACTCTTTCTGGTGATATCCATGTTCTGTCCAGATCAATGGTAGCTATGTGTCTTTGAGTGCTTTAGGAAAGAATTTAAGGCCATCTGGCATGGTTTCAAAAGAAGTGATGTCTAACCTTATTTCTTAATATTGTCCTCTAAGTGTAGAAAACTAAAAGTGACCATTGTGGGGTTAACCCAGATGGAATTTTCTGAAGAAGTGAGGTAAGAGTACATTTGGTGGATTTTTTTCAAAGAAATTATATTTACTTCTGGCTGCATTTACTTAGCCTCAACCAACACAATATCTCTTCCAAAATACACCAGTGCCTTTAATTTTTTTTTCTTTTTTTTTTTTTTCCTGTAAGAAAAGTAGCTTGATTAGCAGGTTTTTGTTTGCTTGTGTTTGCGCTTAGATGTGGTTGTACCTGGCAACTGTGTGTGAAGAAATTAATGAGGCAAAGTTAAGTCAGAGAGATGAGTTTTGCAATTAACACTGAATGGGTGAGATCTATAGTCATTCTCATCTCTTGTGAAAATGAATTAACTTGCCATAGGAAAGTTGTGTCTCCTGCCTTCATGGGTTTCTCTACATTGGTTGGCCTTTCCTGGTTTTGATAGCACATACCAGCTGCAGGGTGTAACGTGCTGCAAAATCCATCCATGAACAGAGTGTCAGCTGCTCCTGCCACTGCTCCTTTTTAGAAAAAAATGCTGCAGATGCCCCATTAACAGAGAGGAAAAGTGTCATTTATTTGAACAGAAGAATTCTGGTTGATTTAGAAATTGACCAGCAAAACGTATAACACAGCATGTCATTGTCTTTTGCTCATTTGCAAAGAGCAACAATTCACACACCAAACCCCAATATTAAATTTCAGAGAAAACAAAAACTTATACGTACCTTTAAAAAGTGACATAAAGCTTAAATTCACCACATGTGCAGAACTCATCTTTGTCACCACACAGCTCATGTGAACATGGTACACACTTGTTTCCAGCTCCATGGTTTTAATTTCCTGAAGACTGCCCGTTCACTGCCTTGGAAGATACAGCCTGAGTGCTTTGTTAAACCTGTCCTCTTACAAGCTTCTTTTCTGTCCTCCCTTTAGGATTTGGTGTTGGAAAATGCTGTGTAAAGCTGTCCTTCATGCGCAAAGGAAAACACCATAGTGCAGAACAAAGTATTTTTCAGAAAGTGCTGAATTCGTGGGAAAAAATTCTTCCAAGGAACTGAAGAAACTGACAACAGCTCTAATCATATTCAGTAAAGAGTCAATTAAAACATGTATTTACTGGAATTTATGAAAAGTCAAGAGCAGTTTAAACTTTTCAATACATTTCTGGCCTTTCTTTTCAAAGCAGAAGAGTTATTAAAGAATGTAAAACCAACACCATTATCAGAAAGCACAAGTCTAATGCAGAGAAACACTCTGTGATAAACCAAGGATGTCAAAACTTCTTTTTTTCTTACACATTTGTGCATCAAAACAAAAAAGTGCATCAAAAATACATCTTACTCACAATGCTAGAGCATCCCCATGGTTTTAGGACCACAGAATCCCCAAGCTATTATTAATGGAGTGCTGGCACCAATCTCAAGGCAATTTTTCAGAATACAGATTGTTCCACAGATTTTGGCTGATTCAAGTAAGTTCCTTTATGGTGGCCTTAGGTTTCTATAAACCTGCCTGATTGCTTTCTGTAGAAATGGAAATACAGGTCATAGGCACTTGCAGACAATAAAGGAAGGGAAAGCATAAATAACTAGGCCCTGATCCCACATGGTGTTTAACTGTCCTGATTTTCTAGATGCTTCTATTACAATAAGGATTACGGAGTATAAACACAATTCAGCAATTTAACCCATCCGTAATCTGCATCTGTATGGAGTTGAGTTCTGGCTATTTCAGGGCAGAAGGCCCACTGGGACACCTGGGAGTAAAGTTTGCTGCAAAGATGTTTGCACATTTTGTATCCAGACTTTTGCTTCTTGCGTTAGATCCAGCACGGGTCAAAGTTGCTTTACATCACCTTGACTGGTTCCAAAGAAAGCCTTCCAATAAAAGGATCGTTGCAATATTGTCTCTTGAAATGCATCCAGGTAAGACAGCATGGCTCAGCTTAGGCAAACCAAACCAAATAAACTTATATCCATCTTGCACAATTCAGCTTGGTTTTGATTCCTGCAGCACAGGATGCTCACAGAGCACCAGAGTATTCTTCAGGTAATGCACACGGTATGGGCTGGGACTGTCATTATATCTTAACAATTTAGGAGATGAAGGGGAGAAACGTTAACACTTTGCATTTATTTACTTTTACAGCATGCCATAAAGATTAAAAATACATTGTACACAAGTGCAGTATTTAATGTAGCACTTTAATTACATTCAAGTGTGTTACTAAATAGTCTTGAGAAAACCTTAATGACCAGCTGTTCTACCCTCTTCCCATATGTCAGAAATGGTTTCAGAAATCACATTCTGGGACAGTAAGGTTGTATAATTAGACAGTGTATAGTTAACACTTCTAGATTTTCCTCTTAAACTGCGGGCCCTTTTCACTAACATATTGTGGTTTGGTGCCAGTTTGGCACAACGCAATTATGCGATGTGCCAAACTGCAACTGAGATGTACAAACTCTCAGAGACATGTTATGATTGCACCATTATCTTTTTATATCTTTTTCATCATTAGGACTGGATGCTTTTTATGTTATATAAGATTCAGCTTTTTATGGCCAACAAATAAACTTAGTAAATAGGACTATAAATTTTTAATACTTCTACCATAATGCCATTTGTCTAATCAGAATTAGATGGTTACTGTAACCCCACATTAGTTTTCACCAAAAAAGGCATCTTTCCAAGAACAGCAGCTATGGACAAAAATGTCAAAGGAGGTACCTTTTGGCCCAGTTCAGGAATGCACTTAAGCACGTGCTTAGTGTTAAGCACATGAATGCTTGTGTAGAGGCATGTGCTGAAGCTGGATCAGAAAATGGTTTGTGCCAAACAAATAAAACAAACCCTTTCTGGAAGTTAACAAGGATACAGGCAGCTCAGTCCTTTGAACAATTATCATCCCTCTTCCCGTTAGCATCTGCAAACGACGGTGTTTTTCTGGGGCGTTTATTATTTTGCAGGACAAAACACACCCAGGGTTTGCAAGGTGGGGGGGCGGTAGTGGGAGCGCGTTAAGCCCGAGCCGCCAGCCGAGCCGTCAGCGCACAGCGCTCAGAGCATCCATCCTGCCCGGCTCGGGGGGCCCTGGGAGGCAGCAGCTTCACCATCCTCACAGGAGAGGTTTATGGCTGGGGCTTTTTTTTTTTTTTTTTTTTTTTTTTTTTTTTTTTTTTTCTAATTTATTACTATTTTTTTTTCCCCTGAGCTTCAATTTCCAACGACTTATTTAGATGTAAGCAATGACAGCTGTAATCATGTTTTAAATCTTGCTTTGTATCCTTAGTTATAATGTTGTTCAATTAATATTCAGAATAATGGAAGTGATGTGCCCCTTTGAAAAAGACTTGAATGCAGGCCAAAGCTTTGGGAAACTGATTCTCAAGAGGATTAATCAGCATTTAAAACTTGCATTAATAAAAATCTGATCTTCTACTGTGTAGCATGCATAATACTTTTCATTTTTAAGCATTTTATTTTAATAGTGTGCTATCCTTTGTCCTGATTTTTAAAGGGATTTTAAAATCTAACTCCTTCAAATCAATCCTGCTTTGACCCCTGTACATTCTTTTACTGAATATAAAAACATTAAAGAAATCCTTCACAAATACCTCTATTGCTAAGTATGAGCAAACTACAGTGCACAAGCATGCTTGTAATAGAAATTATATATAGCTTCCGCAGGAATTTATTATGTTAGGCAAGGGTTCACCTTTTCATGTAAATTATTGATGCAATAAAAAACAGATTTACACAGAATTATTTAAAAGTTTGAAGGTAAATTATACCCTGAGAACTCACTAAGAGCCCTGGCACTCCATAAAAAGTGGTGTCCATTTTTTGCATGACTTTTGACTCTGTTATAAGGAATATTATTGTACCCTATGCCAACAAGATCGAGTCTATATCTGCAAGACAGACTTAATCTATGTTTTGTGTTGTTCTCCTGATCTTATTAGTGGGTTAGAGAAACAAGAGGATTTTTGTATAAAGTTTCACATATAAATTCAATTCTAGTAAACCAGCTAATTTACATGCTAAACAGCCAGCAGTTGGTAAGATAGCTTTGTTTCATGTCAACTGCAGAAGCTAAATGTATTTTATAAATACTAGAAAGCATTATTTTTTCTGAAGAGGCATTTTAATAGCAAATAGAACACTCAGATCTTCTATGAAGCAGAAAAATGTAGCTGAGAAATGTAGCTTGTGTTCTTACTCATGTTATTGAAAGACAACAGTGTACACTCTGAGTATGGACCATCTGCTTTTACTTTGTTTCATACCTAATATGATGCTTCAGTTCATCACAAACATAATCAGTTTTCTAAAAGAAGCCAGAATTTCCTGAGAAATAATTTTATAATTTTGCTGCCTTCTAGAAATAGAAGGTTTTGTTTTATAATATATATTTTGTTTAAAAATGGTAACTATAAAACACATTGTATCCAATGGAGCATCAGAAATTGTAGTCTCTGAGGCACTGGGCAGTATGATAAGACTTTGAAATACTACAAAGAAAAATTAATCATGAAAAAATGTCATCTTTACCTCCAGTGGATAGTGTACCCAACATGGGAAGTGAGGTGAGAGAGAGAGGGGCTTTACACCGATGTGCACGTGTTTGAACTAAGTGCTGATTTAGCTATTTTGGAGTAAGGGGAGGAATGCTCCATTGAGGATGCCCCCCGTCTGACTTCCCAGACCTAAGTCTGGCCCAATGGTACACAAGGATCGTGTTACTTGGGTCGACAAATAGGAGCAAGTCCCCACTCTTCACATACTCTGTGAGAATGACAGGCAGGACTTTGCTACCTCCTTGGTATCCCATCAAGCACCACATGTTTATTTCTGGTTTTAGAGGATATCTCTGACAATACTGAAGCATTCCCCCATGATTTAAATTCTGGCCATAAGAAGTCTGTGACAAAATAGACACTCAAGATTTCCAGCTGAGGTAGTACATTTGCTCAAGTTGATAGACACCTAGATTCTAATCCAAAAATGTACATGAGCTCTTTAGTCACTAGGTGAATGCCAGACATTGGCCGTCATCTGTAGCCTCCTCCATCCTCACTATCCCCAAAAAACCCACTTCTGTCTGTCTTTGGTGCTCTCAGAAGAGGGATAGAGGAGTCCCTTTGAAATTCAGTCTGCAGTGTTTATGTCCACAACTACAGCTCAGAAGCTGGCATAAATGACTGTCTCTAATTTGGAAATAATCCAGACGGGTGCCCATCCTCTCACACTGAGGTGAAGTAACACGACTCATGTCCATGATTAAATTTTTTACACACAGGGTGGTTGTGTTGACCTGCCTACCAGGAACAGTGCCTGGAGTGAAGCTCTTTCCCAGCTCTCTGCCTAAGCAGTGCCTGAAAGCGAGCTAGCAGCATGTCCTAACTGTGAGACACCGCCACTCCCCGGCCAGGCCAGCAGAGCCAGGGACAGCTTTTGAGTCTCTTGCCAACTGCCTTGTACAGAGAGGAGAGGGGAAACATCCAAAATTATGGTGAGCAACTATTACAGCTTAGCCTGAGACTTCGAAGCGTGAAGAGGGCAAAACAGCAGTCACCCAGCGTGGGGGTTTATTGTAGAAATGATTGCATTCTCTAAGCTCATCTAACCCTTAGTGCAGAAGAACAAAGCCACAGTTAAGTGAGTGAGTAAGTCTGATGCATCACCACAGGGATCCTGGGTCCTGTTATTCTGTGCTGTTGGACCACATCCTTTTGCCATCTTCTAGGCTTTTCTTGTTCTCTCTTCTCGGGCTGCTAGTTGCCACGAGGAACCAACATCCCTCATGCAGTCAAGGCTGTTATCACTCCCACCACGGCTCCAGCCCTATGTCCTCGCTCCCTGGGGCTCTAGGTACCCCTTGCACTGCTCCTTCTCCCTGCTTCCATTGCCATTTCCAAACTGCCTTGCTCTGGGCTGTGTGTGGTAGTGCCAGTGCTGGATTAGGCTGAATACAAGTACCACATTCTTTACTACAGAGTCAGCATTTCTTCCTCATTCCTTGCCTGGCTGCTGCCCAGCAGGTTATTTTGGGAGTTACGCTAGCTGGCCCGGAGCACTGCCATGCCAGGCAAAGTACTAACAGCCAAGTGCTGCCCAGGATTGCTTGCCAGTGCCTGAGCCTGAAATGAAGTGCTGTTTTATTTGGGACACTGACATAGTGTAAATGTCCCTGAGGAGTAGGGCGAGGTTTGTGAGTGACCAGTACTGAAAAGGGCTA
This sequence comes from Lanius collurio, assembly GCA_020086605.1. NCBI lineage: Eukaryota > Metazoa > Chordata > Aves > Passeriformes > Laniidae > Lanius > Lanius collurio. The sequence goes on along the minus strand of JACBWW010000002.1, from coordinate 38,943,223 downwards.
ACTGGGGGAAGAGGAGGCGTGCCTGGGCAGCAGCCCCTTGCAGTGCCTTCCCTATAAACAGCAACCCTGCAAACCCATGAGCTAGGGGTAGGAGGAACAGGGATGTGAGGATTAAGCTGTTTGTATGTTTTCCTCACAGTACTCCTGGTCATAGACTGCTCTCATTCCAAATCAAGACAGTGCCTCTGCTCCAACACGTGGTTCTCCACACTTTCCATTGGAAACCTAGGGCTGCTGCAGGATTGACCTGTGGATCTTGGTGGGTTGGAACTGGGAGACATTGGTTTAGTATCTAGGTCATGGTTCAGGCTTCTCTTCTCACCCTGTGCTTCCCAGTCCCAAGAAAACAAATTCTGAATCCCCATTGCATGGAGACCAAGCAGTAGGTCAGGCAGAGTGCATGTGGGAACAGGTGTTGAATGGCGAGGGAGTGCAGAATAAGGGACAGGAAGAGGGAAAGGAGATGGGATGGAAGAAGCAGAATTGAAAATTACATCTACAATATGTTGGAAAAGATAGGTTTGGTTGAGCTGTTCAACCAAAGTTAATAGTTAAAAGTTAATTCTCTCAGTTCTCTGAGCTGGGAAATAATACTGATATATAGGTGTAAAGTAGGGCTCCATGGCCAGGTACAGAACCTGCAGCATCCCAGGTGTCCTGCCTATGACAGACTTTTTATTTGGATCTAGAAACAAGTTTACCTTCTCTGGTACACCTGCTCTCCTTGCAAAATGTTGTGTCAAGCTTCAGTGCCCCCTATACCAGTGGAGTCTGATGGCCATCAATGACTTGTATTGCTTTTTCTGGGGCTCAACTTGGAATAGCATATGTAGGCCAGAATTTCTACTCTGGGGAGAACAGTTTGAAAAGGAGAACAGCTCTTTGAAAATGCCTCATGCTGGGCAACTTGCAACATGTGTCATCAGGAGCACATGATACCGTCACACCTTCTCAGTCCCAATACAGTGGGGTACATTTTGGAGGAGGCCTGGGTGCCCTTAGAGCAGCCAGTGAGTAGATGCAGCAGCATTGTTGTGGTACCCGATCTGCCCTATTTGAAGCCAAGTAAATCTGCTGGTAGGTATCCCCACAAATTGCAGCTGGTGCTCAGGACACAGGAGCAGCTACATGGATGTCTAAAGAATAGCATTAAATACTAGGGCAGAGTCATGACATATTGCTATCTTATTTCTTAACCTTTTACTTTCTATGGCAGTGTTTTTGTAGGGGAAAATAAAATAAGGTTATTGTTATACTTGAATTTGTCATGCTGCTGGAGAGCACTGGGCTGAGTCAGCCTTGAGGCAGGAAGATGGGCAAGATGAACTCATGAAGTACCTTTCCAGACCTATTTCTACAAGTCTATGAGCAGAACAAAATGAGCTCAAGATGTTTTCCCAGAAGTGGGAAATAAAGGAACCATTTCTTTGAATTCTGCACAAATTGAATATGAATAAAATGAGTCCCACATCTGGTCCATTCTTCTTTTTCATTTCTTTAAAGATCAGATACAATAACACCATAAATACACATGAAAACCAAGCAGGGAAGATCAAGTCAAGGGTGCCTCAGGTTTTTCTTTTTGTCTCTTTTCGAAATGGCAAAGATTAAACCCAATAAAATCTGTCTGCACCCCCACCCCACCCCACTGAAACAAAGAAGCTGAATCTAAACCATTGCAGTCCCTGCGCTCAGTGTTACAAAATCAAGATATGAGAAGGGAAAAGAAGTGTGCAGTGGCCAGAAAGGGCTGTCCTCGCAGGGAGGGGGGCTCAGGAAGCTATTAGGCTCGTGGAATTCTTTGTATGAAGTTAAGCAGCTGGGTTCCCTACACAAGGTGTGAGGGAAGCTTGGCCCCTGTTGAACATGACTCACAAAAACCAGAGTGCTGAGTAGGGACCTGCTTGTCCAAGCCAGTGGCAAGAGATGTGCCCATCATCCTATCTCTGAGAGCTGCTCACATGCCCAGCTGAGGCCAGAGAGCAGATATGGTGTATGGCAGCCCCTCTGAGCTGTGAATACTGAACACTCTCATGTGCCAGATATTTAGAATGAGCCCAATCTTGCAGTTTGCTCAACTAATTGTTTGCCTTTTCTGAATCTTGCAAGGCTCTAAACAAATCATATCCATTGGTCTTATAAATATTTATTAATTTCCCCTTTGTTAGCTAATTGTTTTGCAACACAGATGACTTTATTTATTAAACATCTTGCTAAAATGCTATTCCACAATACATTTATTGTTAATTCCCTAATTACTTAGGAATGTGTGTTTTTTGGGTAGTGAAGCCACCGTGCACAGTGCCTGACAGGTTAGCTTTTAAAATTAACTTTGTGTTTGTGTTTGAATGATCATCAATGAGGAAGAGACTCCTAAAATGCACTTTAAAAAAAATTAATTAATAAATGTAGCCCAAAATTAATGTAGAGTCAGAATTATGCAATTTACTTAGATATTTCCTTCTACTTATTGCAATTCCAAATAACATTTCTGAATCAGATTTGCTGTACTAAGTTTATCTTCTCCCCAAAAAGCAATTTTTTAATATGCTGTTACTATCTCCTAAGATGCATTTTGACATAGCCAGTGTAAAAATCATGCCTCTTTTTTTTGTGCATCCATTTATTCTGTTCATGTTTTTTCTTTTGGTAGCCTCCTTTTGCTATTTTTCTATTCTTTTTATGTATGTGCTTTAGAAAGAATGCATCCATATTTGAGTGGTTAATCAAGGGGAACTAACCAAAATAATCACTTCCCAGTACTTCAAAATATTCTGATTTTTTAATGGAGAACATGCATTCTTAAATTAAATATGCATAATAAGTAATAAGTACTAATAAGAATAAAGTGGGCTCTGTAAGAATGAATGTTGTTTTAAGCAAAATACATTTGATTTTCTGGGTTCAAAGCTGCTTTGAATCAGTAAGAATCAGTGCAAAAAATGGGGTGAGAGAGCCTTATAATGCCTATAAATTGTCCATAATTGTGTGGATTTTAAATCTAAAAGTTGGCAGTGGCAAAAGCTAAAAGCCATTAGGAGAGATCCTATTGTGCAACACATTAGTAATCGTAACTCATAATCTTTGGAGAAAAAAAACTAACTAGAGTTTTCTAAAATTTTCATAACTGTACTTGAGCCTTGTCTTGATGTTTACTACAATGATGGCATTGTTTGAAATGACATAGCCTAATGCATATATAAGTCCTGTTTGAAAAGAGCTACTAATTAACATGAATAGTCTTCTTCTCTGAAGGTCATTTATTGCAAAGTTCATTTTTCAGCCGAGCATTGCTAAAGTAGTCACCCCCGCTAACAGCCATTAGATTAAGAGACTTAGGTCTGTTCTTGTCCTGACACTGGGTCAGAATTTTCAAAGGAAGAGGTTCTCTGATGCCAAGAAGCCCTTAAAATAATATTTGAACAGAAAAAGAATGGACGTAATTACACTGTAAATATTTCTGTGGTTATTGAATTAATGAAGATAATTCAATTCATGTTGTCTTTAAAAAAAAACCAAACCCACACCAAGTTTTCCTTGTCTGATATTCCAGTGCAGCTCTTCCCCGTGAGACTTTTGATTTCTTCAGTCATAACGATTCATTAAAACTGAGAGGCACCGAATATTTAGCATCTGATGTGAGAGCATGTTCACCTTTTGCCAAATATTAGGCATGTGAAGACCCAGGTGCCTCTGCCTCCCCTTTGGAAGCCCCAGAAAAGCTTTCTGTGTCTGTGTGCGCGCCAGCCACTGCTGCTTCTCTCCTGAGAAGAGCTATCCAAATCCAAAGGGCACCGAATTAACACTGCCAAACAACCTTACAAACTTGCAACCTCACAAACTGCCACTTTACCCAGACTTGAGTGTTGCCACCTGAATCACAAATATCTAGTTCTGACTGTCCAGGAGCCCTTTTAATACCAGTGCCACGCTATTCTCTTGGATACGGGTTTAGAAACTGCTGTCACAGAGAGATACTTCTTGTGTTAAGGGACAACCCTGGTGGGTTTCCTGGTCATGTCTGTGGGCATGTGGTGGTTAAAGGGCTGAGGATCCTTCTGGAGGCTGCAAAAACTCATTCACCCTTGCAAGCAGTTACAAACAGGTCTGGGGGCTTTTGAGCTGAGGTGTGTCAATAAATACATTGCTCTGGGGACACCATGGAGGTTCTGATAAGCCTTGGCTCTTTTTTTAGTGGTTCTTGCCTCCATTTGATCAGGCCAATGCTGGGGTCTTTGGGTGTCAATTGGAACATAAGTCATTCCCAAACAAATCACTTTTATTAGGGGTTAGGGTTAATCTTGTCTATGAAGAAGAATTTTTGTTCTGTAACCCAGTGGGGTTTTGGGGCTGGGAAAGGACTGGGAGCTCTTAAGAAGACCCAAAACCCCCACAGAATGACTCTGAAGTTACAATTTTGTGTGACAGCTTCTCACAGGGAAGCCAGCTAAGGCCGTAAGAAGAGCAGGAGAATCCCACAGGCTTCAGAGCCCTCATAAAAATAGTGTACCTTGTAGGACAAGATTTGCATTCACTTCACCCCATGCCGTGGTCCCTTCAGTCAAGCTTCCTTGGGCTTCCAACAGCTGCAGCAGGGCTGCTGGATATCAAAGATGCAAGGACAAGGATACCCCTCCAAGTGAAAGACATCAGTGCTGAGAGAGCAGCAAGGCACTCCTCTGCCCCTTCCATCCTTCCCTGTCCCCATCCCTGGGGCAGAAATGTTGCAGATAGGATGGAGGGGAGTGGGACACTTGTGATGGGGCTCAACTGCTTCTCCCTGGCAGCTTCCACAGGGTTTTTGCTCCTCTCCACTTGCGTTAGCAGAGGGGAGCATATGGGCCTTGGAGATTCAATGTTTCATGGCTTACTTGGCTGTCAAAATGTTTTACATTATTATTTGTTGCAACATTCACGGTGATCATCTTTAAGGAAAAAAAAACCTGTGCGGCAGGTCCCTAGATGCCCTTGCTGGGAGCAGATGTCGGAGTAAGAGCATTGTTAAGCCTCTCTTGGATTTTTCATTTCCCACCCTTTGTACAGCCAACACAGTTCGGCATGGAGCACACACAGCCTCTCTCGTTGCCTGGCAAGACCCACTGTGGTGCTTTAGGACAGCTGAAACTGGGAAACTTGCAGATTTATAGGGTGCTGAGACATATTCTTAATCTGTATTGATGGCATCATCCCTGACCATGTGACAACCAAAGCAGATAAGCCTATGACTGAACCGAAAAGATTTCTTAAAGCTAGCAATCGATATTGAGCAGCTCAGTCTGTTGAGCTATCGGGTCAGGAGATCTCCCTGCATGCAGGGTCAGGGGGAGATCTGGGTTTGTGAAATGGGGAGATGCTGAGCTGCTGCTAAGCTGCAGCCTGGCACAGGGCTGTAGGTTACTGGTACCTGCTGCAGGCAGTGACTTCAGGTGACAAGGGGCTCTACAAAAGCCATGGGAAGAGTTTGATAATTATGGAGGAGGAACCAGAATCAAAGGGAGAGTCAGGAAGCTGAGTATCAGTAATCTGAGGCCTTGAAGTTTTCCTGTGGGTCAGGCTTTCCAAGGGTGCTGCATATTGTCCCTTCTCCAGTGCCACAGACTCAACAATTGAGTCTCTAGCTGACAATGAAAGTTTCCATAGGGGTTTCTCTGTTCAGTGTCTATGATGTGCCATTACTTAACAGTTTTTGAGAAACTTAAGTGTTTCTAAAGCATTGCCAAACCTGAAGGACTTCCTAAAGGAGATGTCCCCATTCTGTGAGTTCTTTCCATAGCTCCTATTGGAACGAATACATTTTAAAACAAATAAAATGGTCTGACTCTTTGTAAAGACATAATGACTTTACAGGAAGCAACTATTCAAGCCATTGTTGTCCCTAGCACACGATAAAAACAAGTCTACCCTCAGCCAGATGGCCTGGGACAGAACTCCCCCCAAAAGTCACTGCCTGCCTTCCCTGATGCCTTTTTAGACAGAGAAGGGAGCTGGTGTCTGTTGAGAGAAGTCATCTATGGGTAGCACCTCCTCAGAGACAGCATTTCCACAAAAGGCAAATAAATTGTCTCCAGACAATCAAGCCTTTTGCTTCATTTCCACAAGATGACTGGATTTTATGAAGCTGGACTGGTTAGACTGGCACATAAAGATGAAGGGAGAAGCTGAGCCTTTCTATTCTTCTGCATTTATTGGGCAAGACAGCTGGGGTTCAAACACTCTCCGTATTATGAAGCACCTATTAATATCGTCTCCTGATGGAGAACAGGGTATTTTTTTCTTCTTAAATGTTTAATTAGTAGGCATTGTGTTATGTCTTTACTTCAATAAATTCCAGTTGAGAAAGATTTTGGGTGCACATGTGAATGAACGCTTGTCTTGAAAGACAGAGCAAAAAGAAATTCATAATCATGTTTCCCTTGTTGTATTTACTGTTTTGCTTCTAAAGGGAATATTACTCCACTAAGAGATTCATAATTAGGAGGATGCCAGATGGGTTATCAATGTGGTTTTAAATTTTTATACGTAGAGTGCTTGTTTTTGCAGGGGATGCTTTGGTTTCGTGTACAGTAGTTAAATATAAATGTCTTCTATGAGGCGACTGCTAACTATTCCATGATTTTGAATTTGATGTTAATTTTATTCTTCTTCCCTCCCTACCTTCCCCCCCTTTTTTTTTACAGATTCTCTGGCGGGGTAGATTAACTGAATGAAACTGATCAGGTGAAAGAATAAAGCTTGAAAGCAGAACTGAAACCCATATCTTCACCTGAAAAAGCCAACAGCTTTACTCAGTAAGAAGAAAGGAAAAGTCAGGACTTTGGACACCTTTCCTAAATTTTGGGGAAAGGGGTTTTGGTTTGGCTGGGTGCCTCAGAGACCAGTGTGTGCTTAGTGCCATTGCCACAGTGCAGCAGCGTGATGGAGGAGAACAAGACCTGAGGCTGGAGTCCCTCAGGTGGGGAGTGATGTTCTCACAAAACAGTTTCCAAAGGGAGATTGGGAAGTTACAGGTGACCAAAAAATCACGGTGTGACAAGGCCATGCACCAGACCACACAGCTAGAATCCCTGCCCCACAGAAATCCTACCTCCTTGGGAAGAGGGGATTCTGCCTCAGTGGTTTTATGCTTTCCAAATACAGGCTGGCTGAAGAGCCTGCTGCAAGCAGCTCTGGCCCAGATGGTGGCAAAGTCCTATGGTGTCATTATGGACCAGCTGCTGGAGGGTGGGATGCTTGCACAAACACACGTGGACACAAACAGAACAGACGGGTGTACCCACACACGAGTGCGCGCACATCCTGACTTTTCATTTTACCTTTTTACTGAGCACACTTCCACCTCTGCGCCAAAGTGAAACTCCCCTCTGCAGGATTTATGTCAAAGCCAGCATATCTTCATCACCTGCCAGGGCTCTGGGTCAGACAAAAGGGCTGTGTCCCCTTTGCTCTCTTTTCTTCTGGGTCCTCTCTCTACCCCGAGCTTTAGGAGCTGCGATAAACAGAAGGGAGCCATACACAGCATAACGATAACCCAGATGACACTGCCAGATCTGCATTCATTCCATGTGTAAGTGTTACTGAAGGAGAAGATGTTGTTATTAAACACTGGGAAAGGGTAACCAGAAGTGGCAAAAAAACAAGGGAAACCAAAATGGAAACAGAATGATGCTTAACAAAAGTCCATTAATGTAACAAAACCAGTTTATGAAAAATCTATATCAGGTTAGGGACAAATCCAAGCCAAAACCTTAGACTTATCTTAGAAAACTTGTAGGGATCAGCTCATCATCTCTGAACATGGTTTTCAATGAAAAACCTCACTGTCACAGTGTGTCTTGGTTCAGATAATCACAGCCTTGCAAGCTCCAAAGCTGGAGCATAGACCTGGTTCTCTAGGGCAGAGGGACAGATTGAAGGCTGATAGATGAAAACAGATAAAAACAAATTTACTGAGGACTTTAGGTTCAATGGCAGCTCATAAAAGAATACATTTTAAAAGGAAAATAAGGGATTCTGTCATACCTGTAAAAAAAAGTATTTTGGGTTTACACGTCATAATCATGTTGTACTGGCATAAATGCAAACAGGAAGGAAGTCTTTGGATTATCAACAGAAAATAGCCCTTAATGATAGGAACAGTGGGGGAAAGGTCACATGAGACCATTAGGTCATTTGTACTTAGAGAAATTTAAAATTATTGTTGATGAAATGTGAAAGAAAGTTGTGGAGGAAGCTCTTGCATGATATAGGGACTGGATCGAGAGGCTGTCCATGGGTTTGTGTGGACAAAGGAAAAAACTTCATGAGCAATATTAACTGCAACTTTATTTAACTGAAGTTCAAGACCCACAGATGCTGGCTCTGTGGCTGGCTGCTGAGAGTATGGCTTTGTGTTTTCAAGTTTGCTTTAATGCTCTCTATCTCCTCTGGGGAAAGGCTTAATCAAGGGGATAGAACTGTCCTCCTTTCCTTCAGACAGAGCATCTCTGCATTTGAAGAAGTTTGTAGTTCTGGCGCTCTTCTTCACTTCTGTACAGCCACAGATTACAAAGCAAACATCCCACAGTCTAACCTGGTATGTGAGTGGCAAAATTTCACTATGTGCTGTTAATTCTTCCATCCCTCTGCTTCTCTTTGGCTTTCCTCCCGCAGAGCCTCTGGGGAGGTTCCCTCCTTCCAGCGACAGGGAAAGCAGGGACAGGAGATGCTCAGGGAGGAGGCTGATCTGACCTCAATTTCTGCAGCAGCACAGCCAAGAGAGTTTTGTGGAGGCGTTAGAAGTACCCTTGGTTTGCACAGCAGTGATGAATTTCGCTAAATGCAATGGGGAACATGATGGTAATTAGGAGAAATGAAAAGATGTAGCAGTCCAAATTGAAAGAGGTAACCGGCCAGTGAAGGAATGGCTGTGCGTCTGCTTGGAGGGTTGCCTATCTCCCACACTCTCTGCAGCTCAGGAGCTGCACTGCTCTGTAGTCTTTTCAGCAAACTTACATTTATTCAAGAGCAGCAGGGTTGGCAGTTTTTCAGACTTTCTGTAAGCAAAGTTTACGGGAGAATGTAAACATTCCCCCTGACTTATCAAGTCATAATGGCAGGTATGCACCTTTGCTGGGCTTAGGGGTCACTTTCAAAAAAGTACTGTGTCAAACCTCCCACATCTTCTAGATATGGATAAGAGGGAGTAACTGTGATGATTTAAACCCCCAGAACTACTTCACTATACAGCTATGGCTCCCTGGGCTCCTGTTTCTTATTGTAACAGTGTCAGCAACCTTCTGCTAACATGTGTGGGTGCAGAAGTTTTTCTGAGATCCCAGCATTGAAAGACTCTTACCTATATCTTTGTTTTCCTTCTCATGCTAATAACAGTTACTATATTCCTAATAAAAATATTCAGAGGACCATGTTACGCCTGTTTCTTAAATTGTGATCATTATGTGGCTAATCATAATAGTAATATTATATTAGGGGGAAAAAATGTTGGAAGATATTCCCTAGAGGAAAGTGAATTTCTTTTTATCATCTACAGTAGTTTATTTCACATATTCATGACCCTCCTGGTATTCTTTTTTTTTTTTTTTTTTATGATGAGCCATAAAAATGACAAAATACATTAGCAAAGTTCTCAGTTTATGCTAAAATGACCATATTCAAAAATAATAACAGAGACTTGTATCAGCAATGCAAAAGATGCATGAAGTAATTGGTGCTTAATTTGTACACAAACTGTCAAGGCAGTTTTCCTCACGGCCTGCATCTTCTGAATTCATTAGTCTCTAATTAAGGCCAGTTGGGACCAGCAGTTAGAAGGTTAAAGAGGTTCTGACAGCCCTAATCATTGCTCAGGAAGCTGAAAATGTATGCAAAGTCTCGGCAGATGGGGTGAGATCTGCTTCTGCCAAGTGATAACTGTTATTCCTTTGCACCTCCAAAGCTGTCATCCTAATAGGCACATTTTAAATTTATTAATGCTCTAGTTACAATGCATACACAGTCTCTAATGGTATGTCATTCAGAGTATATAAACTGAGCAATTAACACATATTACCTGGTAATGGTAAAATTATTTGTTGCCTGTTTGATTTTTTTTTTACAATTTCCTAATCTAGCAAGAACAGTCATAAGAAAAGACTTTTCTTTGTTAAAAACAGGGGGATTCTGAGCTGCTTGTTTGTTGACCATGAATTCTTTGTTTCTGCAGACAAAAAGCTCACAAGCCATAACTAACTTTTCTTTGATTTCCAGTGCCTCAAAGATTTTGGTTTGGGAGATCATACATTTTTCAAACTCAAAATTTAAAGATGTATGTTTTCAATAGTTCAAATATAATTTTAGAAGGAGATATATTTTCTTTCTATATTTTTAATCCCTTTTAAAAAATAGTGGGTGAATTTCTCGGCCAGTTGTTGCTGTCCTCCCCTCTTTCCCCACTACTTCAGTGAGGGGAACATAATATGGGCACTGTGGTGGTATCTCTCTCCTTAATCCTATTTGGTTTAAAGCTGCCTAATCGAGAGAAAGACATGTTTTTTGGTCTCTCTGTCCATGTGAAGGCTTCAGCCATGGGAGGCCTTTAATTACATGTAGCATTGGTGCTACGATGGGTTGTGAGGGGAGAGCCCACAGGAAAGCCTCCTGTGCAGGGAGCGGAGCAGCCACCGGAGCTCCGGAATCACAACGAGTGCTAATCAAGTGCTAAAATATTAATGTGAGCAACAGAACAATTATGTACCCAGTGACTTATAGACAGGCCAGGAACCTACTCCTCTTTTAGAATTAATTGATTTCACTCTGTGTAATGAGTGCAGCACAAATACGGAGAGAGAAGGTGGTGTTATTGAACTGTGGGCCTGGCTCTACATTCACCAGCCTGAGTCATGACTGACTCCAAAAACATAAAACATTTCCAAATGGTACAATATCAGCATAAGGCACAGTCACAGACCAACTTTCTGCTGCTCTGATTTCTCCAGGTTGCATTTCAGACCTTAGCACCTGAGAGCAGCTCATCAGAGATGAGGCCCTGGGCACACCTTCCAGCCAGCAACCCCAATCTTGTGTTTTCTTGACACATCAGCAGTCCTGTTGAAGTCCAAGGAGAGTTTTCCTGAGTGAGAGCTGTGTGACCAGACCCTGTGACAGACAACAGGACTTCCCAGATGTCTACAGATAGTGGCAGCGGGAAATGCTGCCAAGATGGTCCCTGCTGGAACCTGGGGTAAAATGGCCCTACTAAACTCCCTGACTCTGCAAAAGTATTTTCTTCAGTAGGTCTCCAAGCAAATAAGGATCATTAGTCTCATTTTACATCAAGGGAAGCTCAGGAACAGAATGAAAAAGGACTTGTGCCTGGAGTGGAAAAAAGAAATTTAAAAATTGGAAAACCTAGAAACCCCCACCTATAGAACATATAAGAAGGGAGGGGAATCAAAGCTGATAAATTATATAGAACAACTTTGACCTATATGGTTTTCAGAGAATGGGTAAAAGCCTTGATCACCTTGACCTGCATCACTGTTGTATAGGAGAGTGTTACTCTAATGATCCTCACCTTCTGATGTGGATGTACAGCAGAGCTCTAATCCCAACACCTTTCAAGTTTGAGCAGCACATAACCAGCGTGGAGTATGCTTAAGCCTAAACTATAGATAGCCCCCTGAGTTACAGTAGCTTTTTGCTAGGACAGTTCATTTCCACTGAGATCTGTCTTATCTGAATGATCTACTTTGCTCTGAGAGCATTGCTAAGTCGTGTGGTACCTCCTAGGCTGTGTTTCAGGTTACAAAATGCACCATATCCAGGCCTCTAGGCAGAGACAGACATTTATTTTCTTCAAAACAAAACATACATTAAGGCAGAATGAGCTCTCAGGATACCCCTCTGCACCTACAGTCTGATGTGTATTCCCACAAATCCCCAGGAGGGAGTCAGGATGGTCAAGACACAGGACATGTCTCTGGAGGTTCTTTACACCCAGCCACTGCTCAGTAGGTTGTCCAAGACACGTGATTTTAGATTATTGTATATAGCAGTGGGCAAAAGCTGAATTTTCTACAAGGCTTCTAATCCAATAAATAAGTGTATTAATTTACAGTGGCATAAATGTGGTGAGGCACTGGTCAGGAGTGTTTGAGCAGCCAGAAGGCACACCATGCTGACACAAAGCTAGGGAACCACTCAACTGTGGAGACACAGCTTCCCAGTTCTTCAAGTACCTCTCTCCCAACCAGTCTGGAGCAGAGAAACCAGCAAATATCATATGCTGCAGATGGATCAGCAATGGATAGTGTACAGCTAGCTGAGTCTGGCATGGTCTGATTCCTCTTGTGTTTGCTGGCTACTTACCCAGCCAACAGCCAGACATTTGTGGGGTAAATCATTTCCAGTTGTTTCACAGAAGAAAACTGTCCAGCAGTATAAATAATAATTCCTCTCAGACAGGGGTGTCAGTGTTTGCCTGGGGCTCTGGGACTCTGCTGCTTCCTTTCAGACACCCCCCGACCCAGCACATCTTCTGGAGAAAGATAGGTGGTCCCTGCTACAGGCCAGTCATAGACAGCCAAAAGAGGTGCCACCTATTTTTTCTAAATTTTTTTCTCTGTCCATACATGGGGCATAAATGGACACCGTTATGAGCTGCAATAGAAGCTCTTGGTCAAAAATAATGGAGGGAAATTGCTTGTAAAATTGTAAGTGACAAAGTTGTTTGGTTTGTACCGCTTACAATGCATAAAACTTGGAGGACTGGACACAGACAAGTGCTTTTCTAAGAGACAATTCAGGCCATGTGAAAATTACTGGACATTGCTGTGGCTTTTGCTGGCTGCTGTGTGATGAGGAGGCTCTGGGGATAGGGAAAGCTTAGCAGCGAGGAGCTCAGTTTTGCTTAAATTTGTTGCTATTCCCTTTACCTTCTTCTCTAGGCAGTCCAAGGTGATGCCCTCTACTCACTGCCTGCCCAGAGTCACACAATAGCCACCTCCTGCCAGCCAGCACAGGGATTTCTCTGCTGCTTTCCAGCTTCCCGATGCTGGTGTAGGAGGATGGCAGAAGGAAGAGGGCCATGCAGATGATGACCCCACACTGAGCTGAGCCCCAGGTGCCATCTCTGGCCCACTGGCATCTGGTGTGGCATCAGGAAGTCAGGGCAAGCACAAAAACATATGGGGAGCCATTGTGTAGCTTGATGGTGTCACTGCTCTGCTCTGAGTCATGGCATCATTCATTGAGGAGCAGCCAATGCTCAAGGTGGGATGGGAAAAGGTCTCTGCAGCTGCAGAGAGGTGCTGGCATCCCCCAAAGCCCACATTTGGATTGAGGGGTCTTCCTCCAGCCCAGCCAGTGACACTAAAGTCTCCTGCTTATCTTCTTGTTCAGCAAAGTGCCTTCCATTAGCAATTCCTTGAAAAACACTTCTTATGTTTCTGTCGAACTGGTGATCACAGTCTGTGTAGCTGGGCTTAAGAAATGTGGTAGCTGTGTTTAAGAAATTTCAGAACCACTGCCATTTTGTAGTTATTCTGCATGTATCAGAAAAAGCCCAACAGATTAAAAAGAATTTGAGAGTGTTTGACCTCCTACTGCATTTGTCTCTCTGTCAAAACCTTAAAAAGTATCTACCTTAATAACTGTGATGCTGTATAGTTTAAGTATTCTTATTTGTGTGACTGTTTTCTTGTGTTGAATAAACTCTCTTTGTGTTTTCCTAGTGATTTTCTTTTTGTGGCAGAAGAGCTCTCTACTGCTGTTTTATCACATTCATCTCCCTATTTCTGCTGAAAATATTGGGGTTCAGGGCAGCTGAGTGAACAACCCAAAGAACTGGCAGCAGCAGAACCAGACAGCACAAAGTTTCATGCCAGAGTGAACCTTGGGTTGTTTTGGAGCAGTTTTTTCAGGATTGCACCAGAGCAAACGGGGCACCTTCAGCTTCCAGGGACCCCTGGAAATCTTCTATCTGGTTTACAACAGGGTCCAGCTTCCAGTAGCCACCCCAGATAAGAGGAAGCCAAATGGTTTTCTACTGCCACCGTTTTTCTAGTCAGTCCAGATTGATAAAACCAGTGGATGTCTGACCCCATAATCTTAAAAGATGTTTTAAAAGTTTTGGTATCAAAGAAACCTCCTGTGATAAATAATGTAAATCATAAAGTGGAAAAATGGAGGCATTTACAGACAGGAATGAGTTGTTCTGCTGGAACTCTCCTGGGCACTAAGCATTTCTCCTTGGATACGTGTACAGTGATTTTACACAGATTGTATCTTCAATGCTACAGCCTCTGACATATAGTTATTACAGCTGATGCTGCATTCAGTCAAGGCAAGATGTGACTTGTCTACTATACCACGCAAAGGTGAACAGCTCCATAAGAAAAGATTCAAGCAGCACCATCCATTAGAGTCCATTTACAAACTAACAGATATTTTACAGACATTCAACAGACGTTCAATCAAATCATAATCTCAGAAACCTGCCAACAATAAAACCCATAAATTAAAATCAAGTTATATAAGCATGACTTGATGAACCTGCTGTAATCTGATGGCATGAGATGCATATCCTGCATTCAGTAACAAATTCCCCTTCTTTTCTCTTATCCGTTAATAGGGGGGCAGAAAATGAGTAGCAAATGTTTTATAGCCAGCAAACCTGAACCTGAACACAAGGACATTTTTTACAGGGGATTATTTGTCATTAATTTCACCTTTTTTATTAACAAATTGATGGCTGAATAGACTTCCCATTAAAGGCAAGACAATTCTTCCTTTTAAAAGGCAGTGTATGGCATGAGGCAAGACCCAAACAAAATGACCCAAATAAAATGACATTTGCTTCTGTGGGCTCTGTGCTCTTCATAAGCAGCAAAGGGATGTGTCTTGTGGACATTCTCAGATTTTTCTTCTCTGCTACATCTGCAGACTCTATCTGGGTCTTACTCAAAGGAGAACTGATAAGCTGCAAATTCCCTCCTGGACTCCCTCATCACCACCTGCAGGAATTGGGTATGTTGCCTCCATGACCAGGAATTATGCTTTAATAGCATCACTGGTCATAGGATGGAAGGTGAAGCATGCTGAAGATAAGGCATGAGTAGATGTCTCTTAACATGTTTAGGAGAGAAATTCCAGCCTTTGTGGAACGTGAGGGTGCATGGGAGTCTGGGGACAATCATTAGTGAACGAGCTGCCTAAAACTGCATGTAAAGGGCAATCTTGGGAGCGCTTATTTATTCCCTTGGTTATATGGCTCATACACCTCCAGTGCCCATCTGCAGAAAAGGTCTGAGGGCTGCTCTTCCAGATCTTTGCTTGGAATAGCAAATGCATCCTGATCCTGGAAAAGGAACAAATTCCCCTTTTCACACCCTCTACTGTCCCATCCACCCCATGCCTCAGCCTGGAACTTGTGGAAACAGCTTCACAAATGCAACCATGTAGCTGAGTAGACCTGATGAAGCTTAACTGCCACATGTTTATTACATTTTCAGAGTGAAGAGCACTGCAGTCTGAACGTCTAAATTAATCCTGTGTTATCAGGCCAGCTATCATGATATTTTAATGTTCCAGCATGAGGTAAACATAAAAATTAATTCAATTTCTTTATTCAGAAAGAACCAAGAAATGGATGTCAAAGTCTTTACCTGAACCTCTTCAAACAGAGATGAGGTTTTCTCCAAACTAAGAGACCTGAACGCACCTTCAAGTTGCAGGGATGGGGCAGACTCTCACTGGGAACATTGGGGACAGCTGGGCAGGACCTGGGCAAATGTAACTTGTACCTTCCCCTCACCTTTCCTTACCTAAGCTCTGACTCACAATGCTTTGTAGCTTGAGGGCTACAGCTTTTGAAAGAGGCTGAAAAAGTGGGTGCTGAAATCCCATTGAAAGTAGATGCTGCATCCCTGTAGGTCTTAAATCCATCTGAAATGTTTGTGGTTGTGATGATGAAGCTGTTGAAATGTGTCCTGCATTAGGGTGACATGGTTCTTCCTGACTCTTAAAGATTACACCTAAAAATATAACCCTTAGGGATATTTTTAGAGGAATTCTCAGCTAGGAAAAAGACAAGCTCCTGAGAAGAAGAAGAAGAAACAGTTTGAAAAGTAGAGAAGCACAATTCAATTTTATTTAAAATGATGATGCCTAGTTTTAAGTAAAGGCATTTCCTCCATGTGCATTTTTTCTTGTTTTAAGTGGAAAAGTGTGACTGACATAAGGTCTGTTCTGTTCAAGATGAAGACAGCCGTGTTTATATACTTATAATATTATCTAAATAAAGAAGTCCCAGGTGGTGTAGGAGCTTTTTTAATTGCCATTGTGGTTATTTTAATTGGCCTAGCTTTGGCTCAGCATAGTGGAAAGGCAATGGGTGCTGGCAGACAGGATCCTTGCCCTGTGCCACAGGAAAAGTTGGGAGCTGGGCTGGGAACCCCATGGCAGGGGCAGAGCACTTCTGCCTTCCAGGGAAAAATGAGCTAAAAGCTTACCAAATGTTGTCTATGTGTGAAAGAAAGAACAACTTTCTCCAGATATGTTTTGCTAAGGTGCCTCTTCTCTTTTGAATGAGAAGGCTCTTCAAAGGGATTGGCTTTTTTCATCTCAATGCCGAAGCGAAACAATACTCAATTCTTGATACTGAATGTCTTCAATTACCACAATACCTTGCAGGATATGACACTAGAAAGGTTATGCATAGAGAGGATAATTTTGGTTCATAGCCTCTAAATGTTCCCAGCCGCAATAGTGTGGTGAAAGAAGATGTCTTCCAAGAAGTTCACATTACTGGCTGGAGTAAAATAAAATAGCTATATTGTTTCAGCCGGCAATTTCTTCCCATTGTCTTCGTTTTAAAAACCGAGCATACTCAAAGGCGAAGGGATGTGTTTCACTACAATTTGAGAACTGTACTGTAACCAAATATTATCTTCATTTTGCTCCTTGTTTCATGTTACTTTTTGGTCCTTGAGTTCTCCAAAGTTCATCACTGTCTGTGACATTACTGTGACTTGCTAACTTTCTCATTATTTCCCCAATCAATAGGAGAACAATATATGGTGTTATTCTGTATTTCAGTTACCTGTCACTCAGTGTTTTATCTCCATTGATACTCCAGGTACTGCTCACAGAAACCAAAGTAGGCTGTCTTGTCTTCCGCTAATCTTGAATGCCTTTTGTTCAAGAGGTGTTTTGTATTCATCAGTCAACTAAGGACTCATCCTGAAGAAGCCCTCAGTCAGCACATAGATCTCAGTGAAAAAGGGATATGCAGCTCGTGAAATATTCATAGCAAAAGGTACCTCAATCATTTTCACCTTTTGACCCTTTGAGGCTAAAAGGATTATCAGCAATAAGTGGCAAATCTTCTGGATGTGAAATTTTCATAGGTGAAATACCTTGCCATTCCTCTTAGCCACTTTGGGTATTAAGCCTATTCAGAAGGTACATTTATCTACCCACTCTATCTGCCACTACAATTGTGTCAAACTCAAAACACTTTTAATAAAAGTACAAAGTTAAAATGATAGTGATCAAAACCTGGAAATAGCTAAGACTTTTTTGAGAAGTGAAAAAATGCCATGGATGTCCTCTGCTTCCTCCACTTCACTGGGGGCAATGAAGAGCCCTTTTAGAATAGCTGTAATAAATACAGCATAGTACTATTCATACCCAGAAGTGTCATTTGGAGAATCAAGTGACAAGTCATCTCAATTTGTGAAGTTAAAGTCTAGCACAATAAGTGAGATTTTCTGATACTTAGAGTCTGCAAAAGGAGAAAGATAAATGCTGATGGTGGGCAATTAACTTGTTCAGGGATCTCCGCAGCTAAGAGCAAGGCTGCAAAATCTGCAGCCATGGCTTGAGGAATGACTGCAAGCAGAAACAGTCTTCTGAAATTAAATATCAGTTTTCCATGTCTCAAAAAATTAATTTTTACCTATCTAAATAAATAAAATCATCTCAGCTTTGGTGCTCAACCATACAGTCCTATCCACAGTCCGTATCGAGTAAGTAACAAGACCCTTTCTTTCTTAACAGCAGATTAACAGTATCAGAGACGTGCTACAAGGCAGTGAAAATAAGCAGCAAAATATTGTGTATACCTGGGCAGAAACAAGGACAAGTGTGGGGAATCCTGAATTCATACCCCAAGGTCTACTGGAAAAAGGAGAAATTTTTTGCTGGGGCAATCCAATGAGAAGCATCAGCATAAACAACCCTGTTGTTGGGGCTGTCTGGGCACATGGCATGTCCCATGCAGCCCAAAGTTCTGGGTGACTCTGATATCATTGTCTAAAAGAGGGTCACCTGGCCACCCACCAACAGTGTGGGTCATGCCCTCCATTGGCATGGATTAGCATGTGGCTTCCTAATCCTCCTGGTGTAGAAACAGCTCTTCTGGTGCTATTTCATCAATGAAGACAAACAGTCAGATCAACATCCATTGCTTAACAAGTGAATACCAATGGCCAGGAGATAACATGGCCCAAAACATGAAATACAGTTAAAATCCTTGAGGATAAGTCAGTGCTGTGTTCTTGGGACAGAGAAAGGACAGCAAAGTTCAACAAGACTGCAGAGATTACCAAGGACAAGCCACCTGCTACGTGCCTCAGTTTCCTGAACTGCAAATCTGAGTCAGCATCAACACCTTTGAAAAAATATTAAAAAACTGCCTTTTCTCTAGGGGAATTTGGCTTTCTGTGTTTTGCAGCACTGTTTTGCCTCCTGCTGATGAATCCACATATGAAGTATATACAACCAGTAAATAAAGATTCCATTGCATCAAATTTTATTTAGAAATGTCCTTGATTTCAGTAACACCTCTGTGGGTTCTTGCTGTAGCTTGGAAATTACTTTGGAATTGCTTGTAGTGTGCCCTTTGTGCTTGAATGCCCTCTGCCTTCTCTCCTTTCTTCCTAGAAGAGTTTTTGGTTATGCATTCACATGAGAAAGACTCATTGAAACAGTAAGTGAGAGCAAAGAAAATTAGTGTACATAACAGGCCAAAGTCCTTGTGCCCTCTCTCCTAAATATTTTCTTTACTTCAGGAAATGAACAGGATGATTTGGTCCAACATGCTTCTTAGAGCACATGAAAAAGGGTACTTGGTGGAAATAGATGGCAAAATGTTTTTAACTTTCATTTCTATTAGATGTATTCTTTCAATAGGCATATTGGATATCAGATTGACAGAAGAATAGTCTTGGTTGGAGGTATCCTTCTGGATGAAAAAAGAATGCTTCCCTTCAGTGATAAATCATATGGATGTAGCAACTATAAAGATTTATATTTCTCTTGGAGTCATGTGTTGTGATTGCTAAAGTTATTCCCTTCCCTATGGAAAAGCACAGGCCTATAGTTGTAAAATGAATTAGCAGATTTCCAGAGTTATGTCAACACTGTTGCTATAGGGGAGAAATGAATGTGTTTCTCAAAAAACTCCCCAGCAGGTTCAACACTTAACTCTCTTTGAAATGTCAGTGTTTCCAGAAATCTATCTGTTGGTGGCTGAAGCTGGGAATCTAAATCCTTATCTGGACACCTGGAGCGGGAAACATGGTCTGGGAGGTGCCAAGACTCCGGCAGTTTTCCCAGAGCCTGCTGGGACTGCCTGAGTGACTTACACTGGAAATCAGGGCATGCTTTTGGAGATTATTCACTGGGTTAGAGCACATTTAGGCAGAAAGGGTGAGCTCTCTGAGGTCTGGATCGTGCAGTAGAGTACATGGCTCCAGGACATTCAGCCCTGATGTGCTCTCTCTGCAAGCTCCCTGGCATTCCGTAGGGGACTGGCACACAGAAGGGGAAAGCTGTACCCTGCACTGCCGGACCAAAGAGCTGTAGAGTGGCCATCTCCTCCAGGAACTGTAAAAGTCTCTCTTTCTGTTGAACTCTTCTCAGCTTGTGTCTGAAAACATGGGATAACTGATTACACTCCTGTGAGACCCAAATCCACAACATACATGAAGAAGCCTGATACTCCCCAAAGTCTGAATTTTTCCCCCGTAATGGATCCAAGGCCTGGGATCTATGTAAGATGTCAAACACCTCCTGGAAAAGAAGCTTCTGCAGTAGCAAATCTACATGTGTTTCTCTCTCTGAGGCCTCAAAATATTCAATGAGCAATTATGAAGCCAATAAAAATACAGACAGGGAGGCACATCCTGCCGTTAACTTCAAAAGAAAATTAATAAACGAGCGTGCTCAGAGGGGAACCCTGTGGCTCAGGGAGAGGTGGGGCAACACAGAGCCTTTCACCTCAAGGCCCTGGATCCAAATCTAGTTGACCTGGTAGTCTATCTCCAGGACAACATCAAACAAGTCCTTCACCCCAGCCCAGCTTCAGGTGTAAAGAACTATTTCTTGCTAACTCTTGGGAAAATTAGCAGTGTTGAGGCATACCTCTGATCCTACCGGTTTCACTGATTGAAGACACACACTTCTTACGTGTCTGCAGGTCTGGCTCATTAGTATACACAGCTCTTGTCTGATTAAAAAAAATAATTATAATTTGACCATTAAAAACAGAAGTAAGAATCAGTGCAAACAAACCCAGTGATTAGAGCTGCTGATTGTAGTCACAGAAGGTGTAAAGCATGGTGTTAACAGCTCACTTTTGCCCCATAAAACAAGAAACATCCCTAGAAACACAGCACAAACTTCACCCTTTTAATGCTCAAGCTGAATAGATACCAGCACATGAAAAGAGATTTTCCTTATAACTTTAATTACTGTACCAAATATGAAAAGAAAAGCAAAAGCAAGGCCTTGCTGTCTTGCATCCCTCGGTATCAAAGAGCAGCATTAGCTGGAAATGAATCACAGTGCCCCTCTGCAAATAGGCTGAATGTTTTCATTTCGCGTGCTGAACCAATTGAGTCGTGAGGAAGCAGCAGCAAGATTTTAATTCCATATAGTACATCCCCACCTCTGAATTTATTTACCAAGTATAACATTTATTTAATGTAATTTAGTTCTAAATATTTAAAAGCTCACTTTGTTTAATATGTTTTCAAGTACAAGATGTTAAGTAATTATGGATGATGTGGTGGTCTTTTATTAGGTAGTTAATGACCATCTGGGAATTCAAGCCCCAAGGCAATGCCAAGGGCTTCTGAGTATTAGCTGGCCATTAACATAGTGGTAATGGACTGGCACACTCTACATGATTATGACTATTAACTAAGCATAAAAAAGTAACATTCAAATTAAAATAGGAAATTCAGGTTTAAGGCTTCTCTAGCATCCTTAATTTAATCAGATCATAGTGACCCATATGGCTGAGTCTTGTGTTCAACTGGATCATACGGCAGGGATTCAAGCTGGCATCTCCTCTGGCCATAGCAGAGCTGTGTAGTCAGGTCCCCAATGTTCCCAGGTGCCTCTGTCTCCTTGTCACAGTCTGGGGCCCTGCTCATGCGAGGACTGCTGCCATTCCAGTCCCCTTGCATCATGCGGGTGTCTGTGAAACAGGATCATGGGAGGATGCTGTCCTTCCCTGGCATCATGAATGGAGCCAAGAGGGATGCCCCAACCTCCTACCCACCCCTGGGGCTTGGAGGCTCCTTGCTGGACCAGCTGGCATCTTGGAGACTGGCATTACCCCAAAGCATTGGCAAAACAGGCTCAAGGCCAGGATTGTGTTTCCCTACTGCACACTTCGCAGTCATTGCATTTTCTGGTGCTTTCTTTTCTCTTTTAATTAGGTGATGAAAGACAAAGATATTAATTGTGAACAAATCTAAGATAAAAAGGCTTAGTGCAGTTTAATATGCTCAGGCAGTGTTGCGGCTCATAAACAATACTTGGGAGAGGCGGTAAGAACAGATAGCGATTTCATTTCGCTGCTGCCTCGCTGCTGCACTTCTCCTAGGCAGGTATCAGCACTGCTTTCACAGAAGTTAGAGGCAGAAAAGATCTATTAGATTATACTATTCTCTTGACACGATAATGTGCTCTGTATAGACTTGTATTGAGTTTGTTTTGCCATCGCTTGTCATAAAGTCTCTGCAGGCTTGAATTGCCCTCATTTTGCCATCAGAATGACATCTTAATATGGTCCCTGCTCCACAGTGTTGCCATGACATTATCATGAGATCATTAGACTATGCTAAGTCACATGCAAGAGAGAAAAACATGATGTTATAGAAAACTGCTGTTGGGATTTGAAAATTTGATTTCTATTTCTTCGTTGCACTACAGCTCTTTGGAGGAAAAAGAGGTATTTGAACACGGACTTCAGTGGAAACCTAATGGGCTGAGACAACCTGTTAAAATGCTCTTTATTGTTATCATGAAATGTTAAAACATTTTTGTCAAAACAAAAATATCATTGTTATCACAGAGTCCCTTTTCAAAAAAGAAAGTTAAAAATATGCATTTTGCTCTGGGACAGGGATCTGATTAAACCTGGGTGTTAAGAGGCTGAAGTAAAACATTACAAGAAAAAAAAAGAATAAGTGTCAAACAAATGATCTTCACAGAGAAGAATCTGCAGTACATAAGGGTTTAGCTAAAGACTTTCCATCTTTTTTTTTTCTTTTTTTTTTTTTAATGTAGGAAAAAGAAAAGATTGGGAGATTTATTACCCATTTATTTGTATAGCACAGTGCATTCCCAAAAGACCCAGAGAAATCTGAGCTCTTAACAAGCCCTACACTTTAGAGGTAAGAGTTTCTCCACTGATGAATGCAGCCATCTCCGGGCTGAAATACAACAGTTTAATAGGACATAGCAACGCTACATGAAGCCAAGAGCCAAAGGAAAAAAATATGCCCAAGGTGTGTGCAGCTAATGCAAAATATTTGTACTGCTGTGTCCCTGGAACACACATGATCTCAAGTCCAGGAAAAAAATTAAAAGGTTAAAAAAGTTACAACCAAAGAAACAACAGGACAGTGCCAAGTGAAATGTCGCAAGACAAATGAAAAACACATCAAATGGCTCACCCACTGATGTGCTCTAATAGCAAAATGACCCCCATCAGAATGGTCACCATAAGTGCAGTATCAGAAACTCTTCAAAGAATGCATGAAAATGTTGGCTTCCTAAATTAATCAAGTTTTATAGCTTGCTTGGAAATTTTGGTCAGGACTTCTAAATAATAATGTACCACCTCAACTAATACAATTTCCCCTTGAAAGCAAACCTTCTTTTCCAGTAATAGGAAGTGTGTTTATTGCTGCCACCACCCCAATTTTATGGCACCCTACGTGCTCCTGTGTAGTGCCCAATACTAGGAATGATCTTGGCTTAAATTTTGTGTCCATTTGTCTTAATGATTTCACTCCAATGTGCAACGGGGAAAGAGAAAATAAAGGTTTAATGCAAAATCTGAAAGCAAAGAGACTGGACTTTCTAACACTGTGTACTATGCTCATCCAGAGCAATTATTATTGCTCATTACATTTCCATGCAGAAATCATTACATTTTATATCACAATATGCATTTTTTTATAAGTAAGCTTTAAACAAATTAGAACACTTAATATGCTTTCTGAACTTTTGCCAGACGTGTGCTCCCAAGCTGGTTCCTTCTATTTACATTGTAGCATTTATCCATTTCCAAATATGAGAAGATTTATCTATCAGATTCTGTGCAAATTCAGTACACAGATAATTTGTAAAAAGCTTTCTTTTTCAAAATGTTCTGTGGTTTTTCTAATCTCATCTCTTTTCTAATTTCCTAATCATATAACCTTGAAGTCTAAAGACACAGCCTGTGATAATCTGTGTAAACTGTCTTTATTGTTATCACAGACATTTATTAAAAAAAAAAAAACAACACACACACACGCATACACATTCAAAGCTGCCTTTTAAGTAATACTTTAGTCAAAGTTCAATCAGATCCACATTACTGCTACTCATCAGATAGAAAGTGTTCACAAGCAGGAGGGGGATATTGACTTTAAAAATTCACTGGCGAGGCGTACAGAGCCTGCAGGAATGTCAAAACTCCAACCTGCATTTTGATGTTTTTGCCTCAGGTTAGTCTTGACTGACATGCTTGGAGCACTCTTGTTTGTGCTCCGGCATCCATTAACTGTCCTTGACTCAATGTTACACGGGCCTTTACGGTCAGCTCAGTGCCTAATGGTTACAGCAGATTAGATGCCACGAGGTGTAAGAAAAGCATACGCCTCACTTTAAGGGATCACATTGGTCGGTCCCTGTTTCATTAGGGGGTATTGTTTGATCCTAAATTAATGAGAGCCTGTTAATTATTATTCTGATAACTCTGCTTCACATGGGACCATGTCAGGCAAGTGGTGCTGTAAAGAAACAGAGTTTTGCAAAAGAAAACAAAATGTCAAGGTTGAGGTGTCTTTGAGTGGGCTTGGTTTACACGTAAGGCATTTCACTCAAGTGTGGATGTGGCTAGATGTGAGGAAAAGAAAGTCTCAGCTGTACTTTTGTTCAGCAATAAATGACTGCCTTGCAAAAACAGCTCAGAGAAGGCTTATCAGGCCAGCATATAGATGGATGTATACATCCATAATCCCCTGCGACGTGCATTGCTGACTTTCCATCTCTTTGACTTTGTCCTTCCCTGGTTTCCACAAAGTTTTTGAAAAATGATCCAATACCCACTTGCATTTGGGTTCATGGAAAGTCTCCCTTTCAAAATAGGGTAAAATGGGTGCTAAAGCAGTGTTAACATTAACAATAATTTTAATTATTCTGATGTCACTCATGTTAATATATGTAGAGAGAGATCTCTACAGTAAGTGCTGACAGGTACAAATGTGCCCATAGAAATGTTTTTCTTTAACATCAAGCTTAGATAAGCTTCTGAGGTGCCTATATTCATTTACTGGGAAGTACTGAGATTAGACAGATGTCTGAATTTAAAAAGGGAGAAAAAAATCTCATGTAGATGTGACACTCGTTCACCTGTGTTTTTCTGCCAGTCTATATAATGCTATCAGAACATAACCAGAGTTTTGATTTATACACCTCATTTGACGTTGACTGGCAGCTCTACAGAGAACACATGCAAAGAGATGGTAATTTAAAAATATGGAGATCTTATTAGGCCAAATGGAAAGAAAAAAAGATAATTTCATTTTACTTCTTTGGAAATTAAATGGGGGGACAACAGCAAAACTGAACATCTCCACACTGAGGCGCTGGGAGTGCGAACCTGGACGGGGCCCAGGATGTGCAGATGGCCCCCGTCTTTGAAAAAGGCCAGGCGAGGAATACCAAGTGCCCTAAATTCCAGCATTGGAGGGGCTTGACATTTTAATCTGACTTAATAGTTAAGGGCAATCAAGGTTATTAAATTGACCTCTTCCACTTATCTGAGATATTTCACCAGGGAGAGGGAGGTGATCCTCACTGCTCTGTTACTTCGTACTACCCAGTTGTTCACAGGAGGAAATGCACAAAGTGCCTCTTCAGCTCTCCAGGTCATCCATGGCTATCAAGTCATGCCTAAATTTAGCATCTTTCAGTTTGAAAATCTTTGCCCAGGCTCAGCAAATTCTTCAAATTTGAAAAGATTTAGGCAAAAAGGGTTCTACATAGGAGCATCATTTTTTATGGTACTGTCAAAGTTGACTCTAGCCAGATAGTGTTACTGGCAAAAGCTTGGGGCTTTTGATATGGTGAAATGCTTGGAATTAGAATATGGCATGAATATAAAAGAAACCTGAATGAATTAAGAAAAGGAAAGAAGCATATATCCCCATGTAACTTGCAAGGATTGTGGTTAGAAAATGTCAGGAGGTCACATGGTTGGCTCCTTTTTTATTGCTAGACCATAAATTTCATTATATTGAAACAATGTTTTTCTTTCAACAAATAAAAAGTTAAGAAGGAATTTGAATGCTTTAAGCACAAGGGTGGTGAGAAATGTCTGTAGATTTTTCTCACTTTTTTATGTTGTGCATTGCTGAAGCCACTTGAAATGTCTTCTGTTTATTTTCCTTTGGAAGAAATTCTACTGTTAGTGAATAATTCTCAGCTGACAGCTCTTGAAGACCAGAAGCCTTCTTTCCAGCTGCAGAATAAAGCCACAAGAAAAAGCAGCTTTATTCAGCTTTCCCACTATGTCAAGCCTCTCTGCCTCAGCCCTGATCTACTTGGTGGTCAGCTTAGTCTGTATGGAGTTTCCAGGTTTTGGAATTGCTACTGTTAGTAGCCAAGGTGGGCTCCTGGCTGGTGTTAATTTTCCTTGAAATTTCCAAAAGTAAAAGTTCAAAATAAAAACAGTTGGTATAGATAAAGCAGTCACTCTTTAGCTTGACAGGAAATTCAACATATTTGGGGCATTACCAAAAAAATCCTCAGTGGAGCCAATGTCAGGCACCTCCCTGGTCACACCATCTCACAAGGGAGTACAGAGCAGGCTTTACACCTTCTGCCAGGCACAGGAACTGGAGTGGGAGCTGCAGGAGGAGAAGCAAGTTCTGCTTTGGCCACTTTCCTGCAAACCTCTTCTTGCTTCTGCTTTCAAGTGCCACAAAAAGCACATGGGTACATCAGGAGTGACTGCATCAGGGTACATCAGGTCTGCTGGGCCAGACCTGGAGCTTCCTTTTCCAAGTTTTGGAACTGGGGGCAGGTGAGTATGACTATAAGCCATCACCATCTGCCAATGCTTCTCAGTGCTGATGTTAACATGTGTGATCGTACTCTCATGTAAATATGGGGGAAAAAATGTATTCCTGATCTATCCTGAAGTCACATCACAATGTGATTAACAAGCTGTCCTCCTACTTGAAAAACGGTCTCAGTATCTTCTGGAGAAGCTCCATTTCCCAATGACTACCATCTTCTTGAGGCTACAATGGAAGGCAAAACATGAGTTTTCTGGGAACTTCCTTTGGATGAAGGTTTTTCTAAATCCATAAAAATAATTATATGGACAAGAACAAGAGGTGTGTCATGAGGTTTGCCACAGTCTTGCTTCATATGCCTTGCCATGTGTACTTGCTTCTTTTGGCCCTCAGTCATTGCACAGAAGAAGAACTTTTTGAAACTTCAAGGAGACTTTGAACCTTCTGTCTCCTCTAGAGGGTGACACAATAAATTAACTCAGAACTGGGAAACATTGATGTGTATATGTACACATTTCTGAATTGCCATGTGCTTTACCTTTTCACAGCAGGCAAAGACAAATCCTGCATGCACTCTGTTGCTTCGTGGCACTCTCTGAGAAAATCATGTCCACAGAATATACATGATGTAAATGAAATTTTCAGTCCTGTCTGGGGCAGCTTTCATTGCTGTGATGGAGGCAAGACCAGGGCAATGTGCATGGCTCCCACCTGGCTGAGGGAAGGTGGGCAGGCTGGCCACCACCATGGAGCTCCTGGTCCTTGACATTTGATGTGCTGCAGTTGAGTGACAGGAATTGGGATCTCCAGAGCATTGCAGACATTTGTCACAGTCCTATTTGTTTTGCTATGAAGTTTCCTGCAGTTTTAGGCTCTGTGGGAGCTGCTGTGACTGCCAGATAAGTGTGTTTGGCTGTGGGTGAGCCTGAGCCAGAGGAGGGTGCCATTTCGGAGATTTTGCTTTGGGATATTTATAGCTGGAGGAATAAGCACGTGCATGAGGGAGTTTTCCAGATGAAACACATGATTTCAGCACACTGTGGAGTTCACCTCAGTGTGAGATTAGCTGCTCCTAATGGATATGAATAAAAACAAAAGATAACTTAAGTTGGCCAGCACTAATGCTGACCAGGAGGGCAGGGCAGCTCCAGCTAACAAACCACCCACCCATTAATCTCCAATGTCACTACTCATGTGCAGTGCCCAGAAATGAGAAAGGGATGTGTGGCTTTGATTGTGCTATTTGACTCTGTCCCTTAATGTGCAAATCTTGCTTTCTCCTCTTCACAGTGGCACACTTTCCACAGGGGGGATGCTGGTGAGTTGACATTAGCTTATAAAGTGGTGCCCATGTCCCTTTCCCAGAATAAGGAGGAGAACTGGCTCTGGCAAAGTTGGAAAAACGCTGAACAGAAATCTCATATTTCTCAGACAAATGTTTGTCATGAAACCGTGAAGGTGCCTACTTCTAGGAGGGAACTGAGGGGCTAAGTCTTGAAGTAAGGAAAGATACTAAACTGCAGAGGTGGCACTGGAGTTCGGACAAACACAAGCTTCATACTTTTATTAACAGTGAGCAGGAGTTTCAGAGCGTTTTCCTGGAGCAGTGACCTCTCAGTGCACTGCCATGAGCAGCTTTTGAAACTCTTGCCTTGCTGGTATCTAAACCCCTTATTTGATCTGGCCTGATGGTGTCTGCAGCAGCCTGGAGACTTAGTGAAGGAGCAATGTTTGTCAGGGCTTCATTGAGGTGGTAATGTAGGCAGAAGGAAAAGTGTCCGCCACATAACTGTCTGTGAGCTGCTGAAAAAGTAAACACATCAGCATTTTTATTGCTGTTATCCTACACAGATGCTTCTAACTTAACCCTGCAAACACTTAACTGGTGTCAGAAGAACTTGAAAATGTGCTACTTATGTCCTCCATCTACTGAAAACTGGACAGTCTAAAATCACCCATGCTGCCCAATTAAAGCTAGATACAAGTCCATTTTTCAAAGGATGGTTTAAGTTAATCCTCATACATAGAGATGAAAGCTAAACTTCTGTAAGAAAATTTTGGCAAAGGGGAAGGGCAATTGCTGCATGAAATATAGACACAGGAGAGATCACAGATGATAAAAGAAGTGCAGTTTATCATATTAACACTCATAAATTTTAAAGGTATATTTATATAGGGGAAATTAACTGTCCAAAGATAACTGTTTAGAAAAAAAAAAGGCCTTCACTTCAGGAATCTTCCTGTGTAGTTGCTTTTTGAAGCTGTTTGAACCCTGGGCTTCTACAACATCACTTGGGAATAAGTTGTAAAATTTAATAGAGCAGCACATGTAAAAGTAATTTCTTTTGATTCTGCTGCATCCTCGTTTCATCAGGTTGTATCAGTTCTTGTGTTCTGGGAAATAACAAATAATCATAATTATCCTCAAGTCACCTTTTCTGCATTTCTTAGGATTTTCTAAACCTACTTATTTTCCAAGACATAGAGTTTGCATTATTTTCTCTCTTCTCTGGTTGTATTTTCTCATGCTTTTCTGCTCCTACACTTGTGCAATTGAATATTTTTATTTTTTTTATTTTGGAGGGGGAGAAAGAGTGAGCAAAGCTGCTCTCAGCTCAGGATGTTGCTGGTATTAGTCGCACTTCTATTTTTCAATGATTTTTTTTTTATTCGTATTTTCAGTCTGACTGTCGCTGAGGTTTTTCAAAGAAACTCTGACAGGTTTGTGTCCATGACTTCCCTCTAAAGAATTTATAACTCTGGATATATATTTAAACTCAGTTATTTATCTCATTCCTTATTACATTTGCCACAAATCCAATCAGTATTATTGGATACTCATTCTAGTTATTCGTTTCTAAAATACCTTATATCGTGCCATCAGCATGAAATAGATCCACAGCCTCATTCTTGCAGAAGAAACAATCTCCATTCACAGTTTTTCCTGAAGACAAGTATGGATTAGAATGTGCAGAAAGCTGATTCATACAGACATGTGTTTATTACTTTTTTTCTCATTCCATTTGCATGGGAGTGGCTGCATGTTGATTAAACTACTTGTAAAACTGCATCGGAGTTGCTAGATCTGACTAAATCCTTGCAGTGCTTCTGTTTGTTGTTTTGGGGGGGTTGTTTTTAATTTAGAAATAAATGTAGGCTACAGGAACATTTCCATTCCCTTTCCCTTTGGCATCTCTTTCCATACAGAGAGATGTTTCTGCTGAAGGTATTCCTCCAACACCAGTAGTTTTCATCTCGAATCACAGACACCATGTAATTCTCCAGCTCCCCATTTTTGCTTGTTCTGCCAGCACTGGAGACATCCTGACAGAGACTGTGAAACTGTTTTAATGTTGTACATCTTTATCTTTCTGGGAGTTTATACTAGGTAGTTTGTACAGACTACAAAGGTATGCATCAGATGTGGGGATTGCATCTCCAGCTTCTTCAGATGCTCTGAGTTTTCTAACCTGTCAGATATTTATCTTGGATTATGTGGTCAGTGTCTTTAAGAAAAGTCTGATCTCAGCTTTCTCATTTCCAGAATCTGTCAAAGAAATTATAAAGCCAAAATTCAGTTCCTGTATATTAAAAATTTATATATCTTACTATAAATACAAATATATTGAACATAAAAATTGTTGAATATACTGACTATATAGTGGCTGAATTACACAAAAATTTATACATATATTAATATATGTAAGTATATGTATAACATGGTCATGAGCTCTTCTCCTGCATTCAACCTAATTCTTTCATCCATCAAAGTACACAAATCTTCTCCCAAGCATTTCCTATTCTTTATCTCAAAATTTCTTTTTTTTTTTTTGAGGTAAAATAAAAATCCACTTCTCCATTAGTCTTCCACCCTACAGAGGCACTTTCCTTCTGTTCCTGTATGTCACAGGCACTTTTAAAAGGCTGAAGAACAGATTTCCACTGGACCCAATATGGTAAATATATTCTGGGTTTCCTCATCAAAAGAACATACTGGGAAAAGATCCTTACTTATTTTTTTCTTGTAATATCTTTCATTTGTAATTGGGTAACACATTCATTCATAGGACAGTAAACTGGAATAAAGCCTACATTCTAACATGTTCCAAGTCTGGAACAAATAAATATACATCTACCCCCCACACACTTCTGCTAGTTAGCATGTGGTAATTAACAGTTGTTAAAATGACTAAAATTTCAAATGTGGACATGCTCTGTGAGAAAACCTCAGTGTGATTACACAGTGAGCCTTCTGTCAGAAGATAATAGGTATTTTTAGCAACCCCCGTCTCACTTTTGAATGAGTTTTGTCATATCCCAATCCAAAAAAAAACATAATCAACTTTGGATTCTGGCAATCCTGGTTTTCAGTCAGTCAGAACATCAGCATTTTCACATTCCAGAGGATTTTCACTTTGTTGTTTTCATCTCCATTTTACCAAGAGACACTGAAATTCAACCATTCCAGATGTCTGTGATGAAAAGTGTCTGGAAAGGGGTCAATGGGCAGCAGAGGGAGGCCAGCTGCTGGCATGTTGGGAGAAGATGTTTTGGAGCAGCAGTTTACCTGTTGCCTTGTGTTACTTGTGTAGGTTGTGGGAGGGAGAACACCTCACTAGGGACAGGAGAGAGGATCCTTTGGTGATGTTACTCTTTTTGGATAGGTGGGAATAACTACCAAAATGCATGGGAGCAGAAGTGAGACTTGTGTGAGATAAAAGTCACTGCTGGTCTGAGGCATGTGCATCAAATAATTCAGGAGTTTGGAAGACACCAAGAGAAATTTCTCCTTCCAAGTAGGTTCAATTTGGATAGCATTATACAACAACCAACAAAAGGGATAAGGACATTTTCTGTAGGGGACAGTGGAGTGACAAGCAAGAAAGTGCAGCAGGTTTGTGATCAGACTTGTTTGCTTTTATTTGACTGCCTTCAACTGAACCTGGAAGGCTTTGATGGGCAAACTGGCCCAAGGAGGCACAGAGGCATTACAGGTTCTGCCCTGGCAGCCAAAGAACAGCAGAGCAGTGTTGGGAAAGATGGCAGGGAAGCATAGAAAGGTGCTGGAAAGTGAGAGTTAAATAGATTTTTGAGCAGTGAGCCTGCCCTAGTGAGGCAGCTTTAGAGGCTCCATCCCAGCCTGATGAAAGCTGCTGCACCAGGACAGCAGTGGAACAAGACTGGCAATTATCACTGGCACTTCTACAAGTGAGGAGCTTATGGGGCTCATGTGATACCAAGTGCTCGTTGTGCATTGAGCAGTTGTTCTGGAAGCCTTGGCTTTGTTTTCGCTTAGTCCTGAGAACAAAAAAGAAATGTTGCAAGGAAAGTGCAAAATGAATCCAAAAAGAACAATGGAATTGTGCTTGATTTGTTTAATTCTGAAATCAAGGTCACTTAGAAGTACTACAGCTTTTATTTGTTTTATTGGGTTTTTTCTTAAGGATTTTTTTTTTTTTTTGGCAACATCTTTCTTTTCATTTGATGGTTCTGTCATCCCAGAACTGTATAGGTTACTGATCCTGCCTGTATTCAAAGCTGTTATTAAGTGGAGTCTTTTAGATTTTAGAGAAATGATAATGGTTCCAAAGATGACAGAAAGTGGCAGCTGGTGACAAAAAACCCCCTTGATAAGACGACAACAGTAAATCAAACTACTGCCACTTTTTCGTTTCATGTTTGTTAATACCACCTCGCCTTTTGAAGTTTAAAGCAAGGTTCAAAAGAGCCAGGTGCTGAATCATAATATTAAAGCAAGTAAGGAGCTCCATGAAAGAGAGGAGATCTGAGAGGGGAAAGCAACAAACACGGCTTTCAACTGCCTTTTGTCGGCCTTTCTGCAGATGTCACCAGTTGTTATCCCCAGCAGAGGCTTCAAGCTTGTAGCAGTGCCTCTGGCTGATTCCAACTCAACGTTTCAAGTGTCAATCAAAAAGGAAGGACGCAGCTTAGGTCCTGGTCATTGTCCTGTGAAAAGAGCCAAGCATTTAACATTGATTTAGCTCCCTCAATATACAAAGATAGAGCCAGCTTTGTGCAGCAAAAGGGCCTTTGGCAAGGTTGCTTGTAGAGCAATTCCATCGCATCCGATGCTCCTTGGTTTAGCTGTCACACTGCAGTGTCTGGAGTCCTATGAAAAGTTATTCAGGAATGAGTGAGCAAATTAAAAAGAAATAACATGCTCTCTTATAGCAATGGAAGCTATAGAAAGTGCTTTTAGCATCATACAGCCCTGAAAAGCATTTTTTAAAAAAGTATTTTGTGATTTTAAATGCCTTTTAACAAGGAGAATTAGATGTTTCAGGAAACCAGGAGGCTCTGGTGAAACCCATCTCCATTGGGTTGGATAAGCAACTGTACCCACAGTGTCTTGGTCAAGTGCTTGCTTATTTTGTTTTCAAGCCACTTACATTCACTACCATCTATCCACATACTGCATTATCCTTCCCTAAAGGGGTAAAAAATGCCCCTTAACCCAATGATGACAAAAAGACCCTCTTGAATGCCACAGATGCCCCCCACTCTGACATTCCCATCCTTTCTCATGTCAAGTCCTGCCTGCCCCTCATATTTTTCTTGAAAACACCTTGGCAATTATTTCTTTCTCAGCCACTGCTCTCTCCACCTGCTCTCATAGGCACCACTGACAAGCCCCACTGGTCACACAGCAGAGTCATGGAAATGACAAATCTGCTGGTGAACACTCTTGGATCATTTTGGCAGAGCTCTGGTGGGGATTAAGTTCTCACAAATGTGGTAGAAACCCCATCTTTGTCTTTAAAAACAAAGTAAATCTGGGCGAAACACAAAGTATTCCTGTTGTTTTAAACAAAGTGAACACAGTCAGATTTACCTTTTTTACCTGGAAGTAATGGTAAATTTGTGGGGAAAAAAATGCTGCCATTGTGCTTTTAAGTGTGGTTCTTCTTTATGGGGTTTCCAGCACCTTTCCATTCAAGTTTAGTACACCAGGCTGAGCAACAACCTGATATCACAGAGTCAAGAGTCTGGGTCCAACAAAATCCTTGTGCATGTAGCCAGCTTTCATCAGGTGAGGAAAGAGGTTTAAAGATGGGGGAAACGTTCCCCTTTTGCAAGGTTACTATTACAACTAATTTCTGATTTGCACAATTATTATTTTTCCCCAATATTCTTATCCTTTCCTGTGCAGAAATACAGATAAAAAAACATGAAAATTCTCATAAGAATTAGAACATTTCAGTAACACAATGGCAACAGTTTCTCAGAAGCTTGTTTCCCCTCTTAAAGGCAGCTTTCTGGTAATACCTTCTCAGGTCACAACCACACTGACCATGGTACTTCCCAGCAGCAGGGAAACAGCATACCCCCAAAACCAGCCATGAATGGTGGTGGTTTTCCTGAAAGTGGGACTGGTGACTCCCGATGAAGGAGCCTCATTCCTGCAGATTGTTCATGAAGCTTGTGTTATCTGCAGTTTAGAAATACTCAAACAGAGAATCTCATAGGATGGGTGTAATTTTAAATCCCTGTATCATTACAGACATGCTCATTTCTGCTTTCCTCCAAAGGTATTTCCAACAGTCTCCATAGCTGGCACTCCAGCAGGCGTGTTGAGAAAACGTGACTCAGTTCAGGGAGACTTACACTTCTCTAAACTTTCATCGTGATTTTTACACACCTTCAATCGGATCTAGCTCATATCCTTTTATTTTGCACTCACCTTCTGTCACTCCTCACTCCTGCTGGTGGAGTTTATTCCTGTCCCCCTGAGCCTGCCCAGCAGCATGAGCTGTACCAGGTGTCCGCCTGCCACAATTTGTCCCTCTTGCAAGCATTAGGAAAAGCAGGAGATAGATGTCATATCTATTTTCATTCCTGCATTGCCATGTTGGTCATCCCAGAATATTTTACAGGGAGCCCAACACCCACTTTGGATTAGGGGTCAATGTGAAATCAGAGGCTACAAATCACCAGTGGAAAATAAAGCTCAGATTTTGGTTGCATTTTTCTAAAAGGCAACAACCTGTTGAATTATTTTTTGTACTGCTAGCTAACAGGAGCACAACAACAGTAATAATTTTGAAACAGTATTTTGTTGGGGCCTTTAGAACTCATTTGGAAAAAGGTTCCAGGAAAAAGGAATCATGTGAAAGCAAATATGGAAGCAGGTGCATATGGACATGTGTACGTGTTTGTGCGTGTGAGAGGGAGAGCAAAACAAAGGCAAAAACAAGCATTATAAAGCAAAGCTAGGAAACCAAGGGCTTTGGTGACCCTAATAAAACCCACTAAAGGTCAAATTTGTTTACCAGCTTATAAATATAAGAAATGCACAGTTAAGGTGTAGAGACAGTTTTTCCATTTGATCACAGTAAAATAATGAGGAGAAAAACAACCATTAAAAAATGAAGCAAATGTCAGCTTGATCTAAGTTTCGGCCATGATCACCAAAATGACTTGCTCACATCATGGGATAGTGCAGCAAGGGAAACAGGGCACAGTTATCTTTTATGGTCTTGGTGGGCTAATGCATCCAGGATACTTTTTAATCCTTGCAGTCCTTGGCTTCCGGTGTGTGCTTCTCATTGTGCTTTTGCAGTAGCACTTCTCTCTTCCTCGTAGGGCCAAAGTCAGGCTTAGTTTAAGCAAATGCACCTTCCCTGAAGGTGCCAGGCAGCTCTAGCCTGCAAAAGGATAAGATTTGATGGACCACAGCTAGTGAATGGCTAGTGCAGGCCTAGTGATACCTTTCAAAAACACCTTTGTTTAATCATTCTTGACCCTCGGGGAACCAAAAAATCTCTCCAACAGCTTTGCTGCCTTGTTTGCTATTCTCCCATGTGACCAAGCCTTTATTTCACTCCCACCCACAATAGCTCATTTCTCTTATGCCTCCTCAACCTGTTCACTCCCAGCCCTCCCGCTCTTGATGTGGACATGCTTTTAAAGATCACGCATGTGAGTCATTCATTCTCCTCAGAGGTCAAAAGAAAACAAGTGACAGGAGTCATTTTCTATGAGCAAGTAGACATAAGTACCTCGCAAACCAGTTTCAAAACTTTTGGAACAGCAGTGCCACATACCATTTCCTGGGAGGTCATGAGCTAATGCATTTGCATTCTTCTGTATTGTGAGTGTAATTCTTCTGGTTGCCATTGTATCCCCTGGAAATAATGGCTTCTGGTCAGCACCAGCTAGTAGATGCAAACAGATGATATTCCCAGCAACTTCACTAATGCAGAAACTATTGTGCAACCAGATGCTCCTGCCTTATTCATAGAGTAGTTGCCTAAGTGTTTCACTGGAAAAAAAATGCCACAGTCTTGGGAGTGTCAGGGATGCAGCCTATACGAATCAATTAATAATTTTATTTACATAAGGATGGTTTTTTATTATTATCATAATCACTCAATATCATCTTGCTTAAGTGCATGTTATTACAGGCTAAGGGCTATGGCACAAAGAAATTTAGTTTGGTTTTATTTTAGACAGTGGAACTCTGTATTTGCACTGTTTCTTCATTAGCT
Source organism: Lanius collurio (assembly GCA_020086605.1). Classification (NCBI taxonomy): domain Eukaryota; kingdom Metazoa; phylum Chordata; class Aves; order Passeriformes; family Laniidae; genus Lanius; species Lanius collurio. The sequence goes on along the minus strand of JACBWW010000002.1, from coordinate 38,907,147 downwards.
AAACCTCAGTGGAACACAGACCCCATGCTGTCTATAGGGAGAACATTCATTCATCTTTCCCACTCAAAACCCCTTTCAATCCAGTGATTTTCACACATCTTTACTGATGGCAAATTGCAAAATCTAAATTACAGGCATTGCCCTCTTCTTCATTTGTCAGGCAATAGGTTTGTGATGATATCTTCAGACAAAATTTTCCAGAGTTGGTGGAACTACAGAAAATACCAGTACCTCTAATGACAATTATTTTCAGTGCCTCTAACAACAATTATGTCTCAAATTTGAAGGTTGTTTTCAGGGATACCAGGAGTCCTCAATCCCAGATGGAACCATCTTCATAATTAAAAATATAAGTGTCCCAAAATTAATATCCAAACTGGAGGGATGGACTCTTCTGATCACTGTGTCCATTTACTAAATACATCTAAGGGGCAGGGCTATTTCTAAAAGCAAGGAGCCTCCAGCTTCAGGCACCTGCTCTAATTCAATACTAGGACCGAAAAATAAAAATACCCAGACAATTTTTTCCAGGATCATCTCTGTTTATCTGTTACAATGCAAAAGCAAAGGAAACACCAAAGAAGAAGTGTATGTTCACTAGGATAACCCGGTCTGGTCTGTAGGGTACATGTGTTCCATTGCTTTACTAGTGCAAAGAGGTTTTGCACTATTGCTACGGTCCTGGTGCTCTCATGATATGTATGAGGTATGTTTTTGTAGAGAGGGAAGTTACATATTGAGCCAACAGATCTACCCACAAGGCATCAGGCTCACAAACCACTGTTCAGATTCAGTGCCAGTGTTTTCTTTTTCCAGCTGAAACTATGTTGTGGATGAAACTGCATTTGCAGATAGTTTTGGCTGCTCCGGAACAGCATTTTCATCTGATTCTTTATTTTGATCACCCCTATCAGATGTATCCCCTTATGGCCATCAGCAAGGCACTGCTTCCATGGTAGGCATCAGACATTTAAGTTTCTCATACATTTGTCCCACAGTCTCACATGCTTTTATAGTCTTTAAAATCATATCTATTTTCATCATGCCTCTGCCTGCCAGTGTGCTGCCACTTGTAAAACCTCCATCCATTCCTCCCTGACTCCTTATGTCACTGCTCATGCAAGTAGCCATGACTTTAAATAACAAGCTCACAGCTCGTGTTAGTCTGTGTAATTGCAAGAAATCTGTGTGGGCAAACTCCTCAGAGAGCTAATATGGTTCTGCTCAACCTTTCCATGTGGCAGCATTAAACCTCAGCCAGCCTTCTCCCTGTGAATTTGCTGGATTTGTGACGTGCTGTATGGTATTCCCCCTGCCCAGGACCATCAACACTGGACTGGAGATTTCCTGCTGCTAGTCATCCACTTGCAGTTTCAGTACTTTTGGGATTCATCCATCTCCTGGACTCTGTACCTTTAAGGTTCAGGCCTGGTTAAGTTTTTGTTATTTTTTTAAATTTCTCTAGAATCACAGGTATACAAAACTTTTCTAAATATGCAAGTGACTAAAAGTTGCACTTTCAAGGAGTCCATAGATATTCAGAGGAAAAGCTTTAGGAAAAGCACTACATACTCACTACCATTTGAAGTGCAATTAAGGCTGTAACTGAGACAGCATAACTCTGTCATGGAAAAGTAAATGCATGTATAGTCTTAGTATTACTTATGTGAAGAAAGCCATGCACACATGTGATTGCAGATCAGATGTTAACAGTGCTTTTTAAAAATATTGATCAAGAAAAATAAAGTTGGTAATTAGCATGTGCCATTAATGTATCAAAATACTTTCTATTTGAAGTAACACTAAACATTAAATATACCATAAATATAAATATTGTATGCTTTAATCAGCTTGATTTTAGTTTTCTCCCCCTTTTTTGTTTTTTATTCGATTTTGTGATAGTCAAAGTTTTTCTGCATGTGAAGCTGCTGCAAGGTGGCACAAGTTACAGTGTGCTGGGATATGTGTAACAGTGTGACAGTCACATCTGCAGGAGCAGCAAACTTGCTCAATCACTGGCATCACCAGATCAGTTCAGCTGAGGATCTAGCCCCTACTGTGTTTATTATTAGTTGGAATGGATGAGAATATATTCATTTTCTGCTGAACTTTTTGATGGCCTTGCTCTTTCTTCCTTTCTTTCCATTTCTCATACCCCATCCAAAATTTGTGCTGCCGAAATTCAATGTCCCTGTTGCTTTCTTTCACTTGAATCTCAATTGCACAGCCAACCAGATTTCATCATGGCTTATATGCTCTTCCACTTGCTATCTGTAATCACTGTCATTGTGAAACTCAAAGCTAAGTCAAGAATTGTTGCCTTTTTATGGCTTCCTCTTTTATATATGTTGTGTTGGAGAGCGGTCGTTACCGCTTTTTTGTCATTATTTCTGGGCTTCACTCCATTAGCTACTGAACAGGCCTTCTCTCATTGCTTTCCTTCAGTAAATACTGTAACATTCAGCTTCCTTTCAGCCTTGTGCTTTTAAAGAAAATCTTTGTACAATTAAAGATATGAAATTGCTAAATACAAGGCTGCATTCATTGTTCTCCCTTTTTAAAGGTTTAATCACACTTAATGGCTCTCTTGAAAACTTGAATTTTCCATGTTGGTGGTTTTACCCCACTGAAAGAGTTTGCTAATATACTTTTCAAGTGCTTTCTCCTTAAATGAGCTATTCAAGAAGTTTTGTGCAGAATAAGATTGAGGAAGGATATATCCAGAAACAATTATGAAAAGTGTCCAGGGCTATCTGTTTATTCATTGGTGGAGATTCATGAGCTCAAGCAGCAGCCCAGAAATAGAAAAGAGAAATATAGTCCTGGAGAAAACATCTTGAAATATCTCTTGTTCCTCCTTTTGGACCACTCTCAGACCAACTGTTACTCCATATTGAACCCTCCCAAGATACACCCCCTGATTGCCACATGATGAGAATTCAACATGGTGAGAACTGGGCTGAGTACATATCCCAGAGATGTGGCAGCTTTGGTCCTGCATGTCTCATTCCAACCCCAAGCACCAGCACATTCTCTGAGAGCACCTCCCTGAAGCACTGGGAGCTCCGGTGCTTCCTGCTGCAGGCTGGAGAGAGTTGTTGATACAAAGGGGATAAGTCCACATCTTTACTCAGTCCTTGGCAATCAATTTTGTGGCTGTGACTGACCAGCCAAAAGCATGCAGCCACCTCTACGAGACACAGGTTGAAGATCAGTGTGCTGTTTGACTTTGATGTCTTGCCATGGTTGTTTATCATGTCTAGGAATGAAGCCATCAGCTCTGGAAATTTCTAAACATATCAATCCATTTAATCAGAGACACAAATTCCTTTGGTTTGCCCAGTGCTTCTGTCTTGATAGTCAAAGCCATTCAGGGTATTGGACTTTGCTTCCTGAGATATCACATCTCCTTCCACCAACATGACCTCCCATGACATTTGAGGGGAACAATCTGGACTGTGAACCAACAGGGAAAGTTTGTGAGCTTGTGCAATGAAATCCTCACAGCTCCTGGAGCTAGACTTCATTATTTGCTTTTATGCTTTCTGATAGTCACTGATCTCAATATATTCAGAAATAAATACTAATTTCTTTTTGGCAAACTTGTTCTTCTCAAAAGGTTTAAAACAAACCTAGAGATTCCCAGCGTCATTCACTTATGCACACAGAGCTTAAACAAAACAAGGGCAAACCTTACGGGAAATCTTACAAACTACAGAAGGAGCCAGAGAACAAAACAATCTCTGCTGTTTTATTTATATTTCTAAATAATTGGCAGCCGCTCAGCTACTTTGGTAATGGGGTCCATATAAGTAGGTAGGTACAGGTCTACTCAGATGAAGATTATAAATTAAATGTAGTAGGAGTAGTATTTCATCTGTCTGTCACAAGGCTGATACATAACATAAATCCTGAGATACTTTAGATTATATATATGTGATAGGCCAATCTCCACTTAAATATTTTGGGCCTGCTCCCAATAAAGTTAATGGAAGTGGGATCAGCACTTTAATGCTCCCATGCTATCAGTGAGTCTTCACTTCAGGAATCAAGCAATTCCTGCGTTGTATTGCATTGATACAAAAGCCTCATTCTGCTCATCTCAAAGTCAGCAGGCTTTGTTTGATCAGTGGGAGCCCTGTTAGGGTATTAGTGCTTTAAACTGAAGCTCCCAGACCGGATTCCTGTGGCTCAGAGCCACTCAGCCTCATTGTGAGTGCTCTGTCCTTTCTGCAGCATGTGTGAGAGCACTCAGCTCTCAAGAGCTTTTTGCCTGGGGAGACCAAGGGACACACAAAATTTTACATCATCTTTCTGCTCCCCTTGCTGCAGTTCCACTCTGGAGCCCTTTCAGGCCCTGCTTGGTCAAGGGTTATCAACATCTTTGGGGCAGCCCTGCACAGGGCTGTGTTGAAAGCAGCAGGAGCATGCAGAATGGAGCAGCTGCACTCACTGGGCAGCAGGAGAGGCATGGAGGACACCCCAGTTACAGCCATTGGACACAGTCATTTTAAACAAAGCTGTTTCACTTCACTCTTAGGATTTGCTTAGGTTAGGAATGGGATTGTGTATCAGTGGGGATGCAGGCAGAGCACCCAAGGAGCTTCCAAGACAGGACAGAGACTTAAGACAGGAGTCAGCTGTACGACCACCAGCTGCTCAGTTTATTAAATAGCCCTCTTGACGTTGATGTAGTTGAATTTTCAGTCCAGGTATTTGAATTATCACCGATCATGAATTCTGAAATCTGCCAGTCATATGAATCTGAATAGCAAATGCTACACACTCCTGTTTGTTACACACAAGCAAATAGCTTGGGGACAGAGACAGGATCAGGTGATGTATGCAACCAGATATTATGGAGCACAGGTTCTGCAATTATGGAGAACTGTTCATGGAAGATTCTTACTCAAAATTATGGCAAACAGCAAATACAAACCAGCGTATTTTATCATGAACTCTGCGAATGGGAAAAAGAGAAACCCAGGTTTTAGAGGCTTCATTATGAGACACATTCTGTTACATTTGCAGATCACCTGGTACCTGAAATGGTCTATCTGGTCACTGGTGCTGTCCACAGAAGTCCCAGAACACCCTGAAGCATGTGCCCCACTTCCACTCAAACCAAAAGTGTGCTTTGGCAGCACTATGCTGAAGCCAGCTGCCAGATTTGCAATGGAGAGGGAAATCAGCACTCAAGGTGAGAGGCAAAACACAGGTCTGTGGCTTTTCCCTCAGAGACAGTTAACCAGCACAAGACACTATCTGGCTTCCTATGAAAGCACTAACACTCACTTCCCAATTCATCTTGGAGTGGGCATCATCAAACAGTGCTTTGTCTCATATTGTGGTTCTGGTTTTCTTGTAAGCACTGCTCTGAAAAATATTCAGCCCTTTAGCACCTCAAACCCACTGGGAACATGAGGACGTCTTTAAAAGCCATGTGATGTTCTTTCAGTTTGTTTTCTTAAACACAAAGTGTCTCCAAAGTTACTGATTAATTTCACACAGCACAAGGAGAACTATTGATTTCCCATGTCTGCTTCTGACCCTTTAAGATATAAAAATGCAAATAGATTGCTTAAAAAGAATATTTATTTATTCCTTGTACTTGCCACACAAAAAGCAGCTTTTTCTGGATTTATTTTGATAAATGCAGCATGTTTGGTATTTCACTGAAACAATATGCTAACATACCCATTTCTGAGCTATTCCTCATAACAAACTCCCCCTTTTCTGCTCTACACTCCATGGCTGTCCCACACTGCCACTGCACACACAGAGTGGTGGACCTGCAACTTTGCTGGCAATGTTTATTTTCAAAAGACAAATATTGTGCCAGTGTTAACTTCAATTAGGAGACTTATTTGACAATCTGACTACTCCATCTGATGCCTCAAGGGCAAATTTCAGCACTTTATGAAAGATGTTGGCCAAAGACTGATCTATATGAATAAAATATAGGGGAGAGAAGTTTTAATGAACATTCGAAAACAAAACTATCAAGAATTAATTGCAAATATTTACATGGAAATAAAGGGGCTGGTTTATATCTGTGAAGGCTGGCATATTCAGAAAGAAAGCTGCCACTCCATCCCTTAACTCACCTCACTGTGCCTCTGTACTGCAGGTGTCTAGTGGAGTATAACCAATACCATAGGAGGGGCAATGTGCAGCCCCCACGAGGTGTGGATCCTGCAATCCCATGGCAAGGCACTCTGCCTACCAGGAACCACACAGGGGGGCTTCACCTCACCCCATCTCCATGGGTTTACTCTGTGTTTGACCATTTTTATTCACATCTAAACATCTGATAAACGTTATTTTGTACTGCATTTTGATTATTTAACGGTGCTTTACTTGCAGAATGTTTCCAGAGCATGTAAAAGGCTCCTGTGCTGCGCTGCGAAAAGCTGCTCCCGTTGGGCAGAACGTTGCCTGCTGCAGAGAGCCTGCACAGGGCCTCGCACAGCTCAGGAGCACAAAGGGAGCTACACCTGCCCCCTTGCAGCTCCTGTTCAGCTGGGGCTCCAGGTGCCTTCAGCGGGAGGTTTGCCCGAGTGCAGGCGGTGCTGCCTGCTCCTCACCGGGGAAAAGGGAGTGGCACATCACCAGGAAAGGTTTTCAGAATTGCTTCTACAGTCCCACTCGAGTGCTAACAACACTGTCCCCACTCCTCCAGAAATCAGGAACTGGCATTTGGCATCCTAGCTAGGGAAAACCACTGAATGGAGGCATTTTTCAGTCCAATCTGCGGTCCTGTAGCTGGAAGGAAGAGTGATGTCTTCAGCACAGACTTAGAGATGGCACAGAGAGAAACCTACACAGGAAAATGGTCCTGGCTGTCTGCAGCTTCTCATCTCATATCCTTGTGAAAGGTGTGTGCAGGTGTGCACTGAGACTCCCCAACATCACTGGCAGTGGAGCAACTCTGCCCCAAAATCCATAGATGCAGATGCCACAGGGAGGACCACGGGGCTGTTTACCACCGAGTTGTCCCCAACAGCAGGAAGATAAAACAGAGACAAAGGTGACATTGTAGCACAAGTTTGAGTGAAAAATTCTTTTTTTTTCCCTCTCACTCGCAGTGTCTGATGTGCTTCTGCTGAAAAGGTTTCTGTTCCAATGAGGCCACAAAAGCTTGAATACTTTTTTCAACCAGTTTGGTCATAATTGTGAGCTGGGAATTATTCTCACAAGAGTTCAGGCCTGTGTAAATGATTCAAAGGAGACATAACCTTGCTATTTAAGTCTTAATTATAGTCTCTAGTACTTTATAGGAAAAATACTATCCCTCATAGCTCCTTTAAGGTCAAGTAAATACCCCAGGCCTGATCCCTAAATGACGGGACCCTGCACATTGGTTCCCAGGCAGTTTCTATTTGTATTTGACTGTTCATGCACCCTTATTTCACAGCCAAGCACACGAACAGTTTTTTTTCTATAGACTTAATTCAAAGGTCTCTCGAACTAGCAGCTGGGAATGTTCTGTTGGAATGACTTTCTGGGGGAAAAATATGCTTTTTATAAAATCGGGATTTCTTTTATGGGAAAATTTCAATTTTGCCAGAAATTTCTGATTTGCTATTAGGAAAAAATCAAACTGATGGCTCCATGGCTGCTTGGCTGGAAGGCTCCTGTCGATTTTGTTGTCGTCTGCAGGGAGAGAGCAAAATTGACAATAGTCTTCCAGGCAGGCAGCTGGGGAGATGCAGCAGGTCTGGAAGAGGGAGGAGGGGAGGTTGAGTGCCCTGGCGCTCTGCCGGCCCTGCAGCCCAGCTGCCTCCCCAGCAGCCAGGCTAGGGGGAAGGCGAGGAGAAGGAGGAGGAGGAGGAGGAGAGGCAGGCATGGGGTGGCCAGCCTGCAGCAGCCTGCCGACGAGGCTCCTGCCGCTCTCTCTTTTTGCCAGGCAGCTGGCAAGCCCCAAGAAATTCCAGTTTGCTTCCCCTAGAAGAGATTTTTCTTTTTTTTTTTTTTTTTTTCTGGAGAGCATTTACTAGGGGAAAAAAAAAATTAAAAGTGAAATTTAAAATCTCACAGTTTAAGGGGGGAGAGAAGGGAGAGGGATCATTTCAAAATGACCATTTTCTCATGAGAAGGTATTTCTATGATTCACACAGCTTTACCTTACATCTGCTACTATACTGGTGGGGAAAAAAACATCTATTCTCTTTTTTGGTAAGAAGTACAGTGCAGGAAATAAATACGCCTACGTGGCCAGCAAAAGAACACCACTAGTCACACTTTAGATTGATTTGGATAAGTCACAGAACAAGGGTAAATGTCTCCTTCTGTGCCTTGAAGTGCCTGGTGGGAGCAGTGATCCCAGGTCAAGCAGCAGCACTGCCTTTACCAACAAAGTCAGACCCCAAAGTCCCCACAAATCCTGTGCCTCTGCCCACAGTTAAGCAACAACTGGAGAAACTAATCTTTTAAAACCCCAAAGAAAGCGGGAATACATTGACAAGTTCAGTCTGATGCAATTTGAAAGGACTGGCTGATAAATCCTAAAATTCAAGGATATTTATGGAATTGGTCATAGACCAATTGCAATTACATAGACTGAGTACAAGGCAGTGAGTGTGTCTTGCTATAACATAGACCACAAACTGAAGCTGAGCCCACTGCAGGCTGTTTTGGGGGCTGTGAAGCCTCTTCCATTGTGTGTTTGTGGCATTTCTCAACCTTCCTGAATGAGTCCAAGTTAGCTCCTGTTTATTCCATACTGACAAAACAGCACTAGAAGCTGTAACTATAAGACACAAGGAAAACTTCCCAACTCTAAAAAGTATTTAGCCCCAGTAATGAGTTGGGGGCACAGGGGGGCTGCCCTTCGTGATTTCACACACAGACACACACAAAAGCACTCTCATTGTCGCAAAACTCATTATTCTTATGATTCGAAGCAGATTTTTATAAAAGAGAAAGACCAAAAGTCAAGAAATCTTTGAATAATAACATTCAGAAAATCAGAGAAAATATTTCTACAAGCATCTTGAAATTAAAAAAAAAAAAAAGTTAAATAATATTTTTCTAGCTTCCAATAATCCATGCCTGATTTCTGTATTCCAAAGATCCATCCTATAGATACTGTGTGGTCCATGATATCAGTATTGATGAAACACCAAAATGTAATTGTGTGAGCACAGAGCAACATCAGCAGAGCTGAAGAGCAAATATGAATCTAATTGTAGTCTCTCTGTTATTATTTTATAGTGTAGGTTTTTTGGATAATTTATTAATACTAACAAAGATGAGTGATTCAGAGGCCACATCTTTTTTTATTTCTTAGGAGTTATTTTATTTGATAATGACATTAAATATTAGAAACTATAACAGCTGGTGTGTTTATCCTTACTTGAGTGTATTAACCTCTTTAGCCCTTTTTTCCAGAAGAAGGATTCAGCATTACAGATTTGACTGTCAGCTGCAGTGCCTGGCGGCCCGTTGGATTGGCACCCTGACAGAATCGAAAGTCCAGTGCTGCAAGTAAACATGGATGACATTGCAGATAGATAGAACTGGCTGACTTGAGGCACCTGCAGCTGTTTGCACCAGAATAAAAGCAAAGGTTGTGTTCACTGGAGTGGAAAAACACTGAATTTACCTCTAGTTATTTTGCCTGGGAAATCCCCCCCCCCTTTTATTTTTTTCCTGGTTGTACATTTTGGAACCTTTCCACTAAAAGCATATTAGGCTGAAATACTTAAGTGAAAAAATCCACCAGACACCAGAGGGTTCTATAACCTATTTTCCCCCATACCCTTTTTTTTTTCTTAAGTTCATTGAATAGTTTCCCCAGCAGCTTCTGCCCAGTAAAATTCACTCTTTACCGGTGCAAATACTGGCTTGCAGGGAAGGATGCGAACACCAAATAGCCAGAAACAATTCTCAGCAGCTGATTTTTTTAAATGTTGAATAGATAGAAACACTTATAAGCAGCTGAATTTTAATTTTTTTTAAACAGGGAATACACAAGGACTGCCACAAGTGACAGAACAAGAGCATACCTAACCATTTCGTTCAGCAAAAAACTCTTGATCTTTTTAGCAATCCTGCTTCCCAGAACAGGTCCTCAAAGTCCTTGGAAACCAGGAAGACAGCACAGGAACTTAGAAGCAGCTCTCACTGGTATGCTGTGATAGATCTGTACAGCAGACTCATAGCCAGAATATTCATTTCTGTAGCATGGAGGATCTTGGTGTGCTTTACAAACAGCATTTAATTGCCATAATCCCCAGTAAAAGTATTATATCTAGTTCACCAGTAGATAAACTGACGCACAAAGAGCTTAGGGGACTTGCCCAAGGTCACACTCTGAGTCAGTGGTGAGCCGGTGACAAAGACGTGACTCGGGGCAGACGGCACAACCGGGGGGTGATGCTGTGCTCGCCTGGCCCAGCCGCGCCGGCGGAGACTCTCTCCAGAGCGAAGCTCAGCAGCTGGACTGACAAACGAGTGGGAGAGGGGAGGGTAGGTAGGTATGACAGAAATGAGGTGTTTGATGGCTGGGCTTTTCCCCTATGCCACCTGCATCCCTTTATAATATCAGATCATTTACATTTTTAAAGAAAGTGTATTCTTTTTCATCATGGGCCACTGGTGAGCCTAACGCTATCTTTTGTGCGGCACCCCTGCTAACAGAGGTGGCGGAGTATCAATCACAGCTTTCCCTGGGGTCATACCTTACTATGCTGGCTCTTGATCAGAAAGAAGCAGATGGTTATTTACAAACAAAATAATCAAGACCTCAAGAAGGTTGGGGTTTTTTTCCCTAAACCCTCCTACAGATGAGGCCAAAATAAGGTGAAGTTGCTAGTGTCCCCTCCTGCCAGCTTTCAAGGACACTGCTTGTCCTACCAGCATCTTTAACGGCATTATCGGTTAAATTTGCCGGAGAAATGCGTGGCACCTGACAGAGTAGAGTTGCCTTAGATTATTCAGTGGCTTTCATGAGGATCTGGCACTTAAACTGCAGTGTGAATTACTGCTAGATTATTGTGCAGGAATATTGTTATCTGCCATACACTACATGTTTGCAATCAGTTCTTTACAAGCAACGCACAGGCTGCCTTTGAATCTTTTTCAGTAGTCATGGTCACCCTCCTTCTTTATTTAGTGTTAAGTGTTATTCATTTAGCAGTAAAAAATGAACAAAAGGGAAGAAAGCAGGTGCTCTAAGTTTACTCTACAGCCAGCTGTCAGGAAGACACACTTTACTTATTTATTTATTTTTTTGTGGCACATAAAGGGGATTTATTGAAAGTGTTGGGGGGAAAAATATGAAGCATACATTCAATCAGTCTTTTCTGTAATCAATAAGGTTACTGAAGCAGAAAAAAACTATAATGAGTTGTCACAGAATTTGAATTCCCATTTACTTCCTTTTATATGTATTCAGGCAGAAAATCATCATGGAAAGTGAAAGTTGGGAAGCAAGGCCTGGCTATGACTCTTGGGTTGGGTTTGTTTTGAATTTTCCAGGTAGCATTTGACCAACTGCTTGCTGAGTGACAGGGGCAGGAGAAGTTATAGTCACCAAGGTGCAATTTCCTTGCATTTCAGGTGGAGAAGCCCCCTGGTGAAGTATGGCTGATCTTCCTTTCAGAAAATGCTCAGCCACAAGGATACATCCACCTGCACTCACTGCAAATTCTTTACCCCTCTAAGTAGTCAGCATTTCCAGCCAAGTGTCAGAGTGTCCCCAGCTTGAATGTAAAGGAAAGAAAAGCACAGCACATACACTAAAGATGTCATTCCAAAGGCATCTGGAGGAGATTTGACCATATAGCCCAAGTGCTTTCAGTATCTCCCTTCCTTCCCATCACATGTTTAGAGTCTCTTGAAAGCATTGCTGAAGCATGTAAAAAAGGGAGGCAACAAAACCTTGTCCTCACATCAAGGCATACCCCTGAGGATCTGAGGATCCATGGATTTAGGGCACACACCAGCTAAAATTGATTTGGTCTGAAATATTTTTCTTTATGAATCACTCAATATGATAGCACTTGCTGAGTTAGCTTTCAGTTTATCTTACAAATTTTTCTTGTGCTCCTTCTTACTTCTGTGCCTGAATGTCCCTCCAAAAATACTCATTTTCCCTCAGCGTTCATCTTTTCTAATTTTTTTCCCAAATGTTCATCCGAAGGCTATGGCTTTTGATTTTAAAAAGTCATGGTACTTCATGGGCTTGTAGCTCATGTGTTTCCTTGTCACTCTGACACTCTGGTAGCCCCTTGGCTCCATGATTTGCTAGTCCCACTGAGAAACTGCAGAATATGTTTTATTTATAAGAATATGTTACATGATAGAGAATGGAGGTTCTTGATCTCAGCATATCACAGTGCATCTTGGGAAAGATAAGCAAAAACTTGGCTCACATAAAAAGATTAAGAAATTAAGGCATCTGAAGTCCAATTTCTAGAAGCCACTATAGTGGCTTTTAAAATACAGGCTCCTGATAATTATCAGTTTAAAACTAAAAACCTTTCTCTTGTGTATTTGCACATATGTAAAGACAAAATATGGAAAATTCCACAGTAGATAACTTTCATACAGCATAAAAACCAATTGGTCACCCAAATAAATATATATGGAAACTTTGTGACCATCCCTAGACATTGGTCAATTCTTTGCATTCTTTGAATGCTTCTGAAGTGTACTAACTCCACCAGCACATCATCCTTTGGTGATGGGAATCTAGACTTTAACCTAAATGGTCAAACTGAAGAAAATTTTTTCTGAATGGCTCTAATCCTTCCCTGTTTCTCTCCTTGGTAATTATTTTTTTCCTTTCCTTTCCTTTCTACTTACTGGTTTTTAATTTTTTTTTTTTTTAATGTAGACAATCATAGAATTGAGATGAGGAAAACAGAGCACATTGCCAAAATCACGTAAATTTTAATGGCTTTCCTGTTCACTTAACCCCACATCAACAGTGTGACCTTGCTTGTCTGAACCATGAACCAACAGGGTATGGAGGCCAAGAGCAGGGTGGATCTGGCCTTGCTCCAGTGTCTGTTGCAGAAAGGAAACTGTGGGGCATTCTGTGGGATATTTTTGAAAACACTGTGTGTCTTTTTCAAGACACTTGTGCCCTAATTATGGGGAAGCTGGCAGAAAATTTGGTAGCCAGTCAGCACCCATCTCCAACAAGACTGACACACAATTAGCACTTGGGCAGTGAACGTTACTCAAGCTCTTTCTAAAAATCTGTGTTTCTTCAGCATACCCTAAATTTTTTTCAATAATACTTTGTTTCCAGGATATTTACACACCCCAAAGTCCTTAATGACTTTGTACTCCCAGGTAAGGAATTCTAATTACTGCTAACAGGAAGGAAATTTAAGAATGGAGAAAGACTTAAGGAAAGATTTTCTTAAAGGTGTTCTAGCACCCCAAGATGTAGAGCCACGTATCGTTAGTCCAGAAAGGACAAAAGCAATGATCTTCTCTGACCTCTTGTACGATGCAGAGCACTTAACTTCCCCAAATCAGGGCATTTTAAGTAGAGCAAATCTTTCAGAAAAGCATTCCATCTTAATTTTTAAATTTCCACTGGTGTAAAAGTGCCACAACCCTTGGCAATTTGTTCCAAAGGTTAATTACACTCCCTGAGAAAATGTGCACCTGATTTTTAATCTGAATTTGTCCCTATAAAACTTCGAGCCCTCAGAGCCTGCTATTTAACAGACTGAAGAGGCTTCATTTTAAAAATTGCATTCCCCATGGAGGCAATTAGTGTGGGATTATCTCAACGTTAACCACGCAGAAATGAAGCATCTTGTCTCACCCAGTGTTTGGGGATCCTTCTCTAACCAATTGAGAGAAACAGGCACTACTCGAGGGCAATTCACAGCAGCTATCCCTGTGCAGGACTAGTTGCCCACTGGAGATATCTAACTTCTGCACTGACTGAGTAAGGGGACAAAGCAGTGAGTCTAAACCCTAGTTTTGTCATTCACATAGAGAAAGTTGGGCAAAACAAATCCCATCATTTTGGACTGGGATCAGCTCATTGCATCAGTCTTCTGTTTTCTGAAGGAAATGTAATTCATTGAGCTCTACATGATAAATCCCCTCTTGAGGTGCCTTACATGCACTCGGGGGTGTTCTCCCAGCTCCTCAGCTTATCAACATCACTCTTGAGACAGATTCAGAACGGGAATGCCAACAATAGTAGTAATATAAACCCACCCTGCTCAGACCTGACATTCCCTACTGAACACTCAATTGTGATCCTTTCACGTACCACATAGCACTGGAAGTTTTGTTTTCCTGATTATCCACCTGTAATGAGTTTGGAGTAATTTTAACAGTTATGCCTAATACAGGAATGTTCTGTATGGCCAACTTTTGCTGTTTCTAGATGAAAACCATTAGATTTTGTCCAACACATTGAGCTCGTTTCTTGTATCAGAAATACATTCATTTTATTATTGTCTACTCTCCTAGAGTTTGTGTGGTCTGTAAGTGTAGTCTATATGATCTATATAATCTATAGGGACTGCTTTTTTTTTTTTTTTTCAGGATATGTTTAGAAATGTTAAATAGCTTTGGATCCAGAACTATTCTCTGCCAGAGAATTTCCAGTGGTGACATACCTGCTCAATGAATACTCCCCACTTACAATTACATACTGAGATGTACCAATTAGCTATTTTTTTAATGCATTTGATGTTTGCTGCAATGATTTTGTAGCATTCTCCTTTATTAACCAAAATGTCAGGTGGTACCAAGTCAAATGCCTTACAGATATCTAAGTACATTACATCAGTGCCATTACCTTTCTCAACCAAGCTTGTAATCTCATAAAAATTATATCAAGCCAGTTTGACAAGATCTATTTTCCATAAACCCATGTTGAAAGGCATTAATTATATTACCTTCCTTTAATTCCTTATTAATCAAGTCTCATATCAGCTGTTCCAGTATTTTGCCTGGGATCGATGTCAGGTTGACAGGCCTATAATTACTCAAGTCATCCCGTTTAACCTTTATAAATGTTGGCTCTATATAAGCTTTCTTCCAGCCTTCTGGAACCTCCCCAGGGCACCAAGATTTGTTGAAAATCATCATTAATGGTTCACAGAGCTCCTTTGCTAGATCTTTCAAAATCCTCCGTTAGCGTCTGTAGCCTCTGCTGTGACCATACGTCATTCTTGTTGCAAAAAGGTCTGGAAGGTCCACAAGACACTTATTGCATCTTCCAGGACCCAAATACCTATGCAAGCTTGGCTGCCAGCAAGCTGCTTAAAGAAAAGAAAACAGAGAAATAAAAAAAAATGTTTTCCCCCTCTCTGTCCTTAGGCACTTTAAATATCATTTATTCCCATGAGAGCATATAAATTCACAAGAATGTTTGTCACATAGCCCTGCCTAGAATAAAAATATCATATGATCCCACCTCTAACTCACAAAAAGTGTCCATCATTTCAAGGAATGTCACGAATTTCTCCTGAGAAGCACGCCCAGCGCTGTAGCACAAGCCTGGTCTCACAGTCTCTGCAGCATCCAGACCTCTTATGTGCTGGATGTTTTGCTCTTTGAAGGTGCAGTTTTCCCTCTATCTGCATCATGGCACAGCTGAGATGTATTCAGGCAATGGGTGCACCCCATCAATCTGATTAGTTCAATTAGTTTGTAAATAGAGAATATTGATAAATTCTACATTAAAGAGACTGACACATATATATGTATATATTTACACATATGTATATATGTGTCTGTGTCTGTGGGTTAGTGTGTGAATATATAAAGTCCTGTCTGAAAGAAAAGCAAATATCAGAAAATGAAAAAAAAAAAATCCTGTGGTGCAACACTTTAAAAATTGAAATATTCCAAATATTGAGTTGCAAGATATGTTTCCAAAATGCTGATATATACAAATGGGACACTGCAACATTATCAGTAGTGACTTTGGGCATTATTCTGGTAAGAAAATTGATGATTTGGTGTGATTCATATAAAAATGTCATTGCAGAAATATATCTTGCTGTAATTTCTTAATATTCTCTTCTAAGTCCATTTGTTCTACAAAGAATTGGTTTTGTGGATATCCAGGCAGCCCATCTTCTGACAGACTGAAGAGCAGGTATTGCAGGTATTTCTGTGGTCCCATTCTCTATGAACTCATGGCTTCTGTGTGGCAGGCAGAAGGGGCATTTTCAATTCTAAGTGTGCATGCCTAATTTAACTTTGCCGGTAATTTAGCTAAGTTGTGCACTGAGATTTTTTGTGAACAAGTAATAAAATGCATGGACAATTTTCCACATAAACATTTGTGGAGTTACTTGCATGCTGTCTGAATTCTCTACATGTTCATTCTCACAGACGAAGCCCCCAAAGTTTTCGTTTCTATCGCTTTTGGTATTTTGTTCAGGTATCCTTGAGATTAGTTAATGAATTAATTATTTTCTAAATTGCCCTGTGCCAATACAGCTTGTAGTCAGGAAGCATGAAGGGTTGTTTGAAAAGCTGAGTGAAACAAACAGAGCAAGTTCAGATGTGAGAGTATATACACACAAATATAGATATTCACAACCCTGTAGACAGGTAGATCTATAAATACATATGGTTGTGTGTGTGCATGCTTAGTTGCTAGTACTATTTTTGGATAGACATACAGAAAATCACCCCAAATTTAGAGGGGTAAAACTAACACAAGAAATTAATAAATCTTTGAACTAAGGGAAAATTTAAAGTTAAATCTCACCAGGTGGAATATATTTTGAATTGCAAGGGTGTGTTAAGTGAAAGAGAATGACTCTAAAAATATTGTATTGTGAAAGAAAAAACCAATCAACTGACCAAAAGAGATGTATTTCTTAGCTGGTATCTCAGATCTGGTTACCTCACTAAAATAGGTGCAGCAGAAAGAATCATTACCAAGAATAAAAAACAAAGTGATTTGATGCATGGGCCTTCTTCCTTCAGCACTGCAGGTTAGTTCACATGAAAATGAGTGATTTAATGAATATTCTACATGGGATAAATCTGAGACTCCTAAATAAACTAATGCAGTAAAATTAAATCTGGAAGCACGGATGCTTTACATTTCATATATTTAACTTGGGGAGTGTTGGAGGAAGTAAGCGACAAAAATAACCAAGGATATGGTTAAAAAGGCAGCAATGGCAATAATGATGATGTGAGCTGAATTACCACCAGTTACGAAAACCTATATAAATACCTAAATATTAAAAATCAGGGATTTTTTAACTTGGTATCCATATTTGGTGTCTCATCTTTATTCCAGGGCTATTTGTACCATTGTTGGAGGTAAAATATCTAATGAGATAAGATGTGGGCTTGTGACATGAATTTCAGCTGTTTATCCAGCCCCACACTGCTAAAAGCAGTTACTCCAGACACGCCTGTTAGCCACACCTAATCCATACAGGGATAACACTCCCCTTATTGAAAGAGCCTTGCTTACACAGTTGGGGCAGCCAGCTCCAGGCAACAGCTCTACCTGAGCAGCATTTGGGACCCTGAGCAGCATTTGGGACCCTGAGATACATCAGACAGAGCTTCAGTGTTGGCACTGTCTGGTTTACAAACTGCATCAGTCACAAATAAGACTTGCCTTTTTGGAAGCATTGTTTTGGCAGTTCACAGTTGAGGAACAAGAGTCACAAATCATAAATCTCATACCTTTGTCACCAAGATTTCAAAAAATCTTCCAGGTTCCTGTTTGGATGCAAATCCCAGTAGTTATACCTCTTGCAGTGCACATCAAAAAAACTTTTAAAAGGTGTTCATTTTGATAGCTACTGCCAAGGCAAAACTTTCTTTCAACCCTCACCATCCCTGTTCGGGGAAGGCTCTGCTTCTTCTGCACAGGGGTCTTGGCCCCCAACTCTTGCACCTGCATCTTTGAAGCCTATCAGGAAAATTGCAAGTTAGTGATATGATTTTTTTTTTCCAAGCCCAATAGGTTCTTTTATTGCTTTGCAGTGACTGCTAGTACCCTGTGACACACTGGCAAAGGTTGTCTTTTCCCACAAATGCCCCAGAATAATGAGATGTGACAAATTAAACTGCATTTGCCTTTTGTCTAGCAAAATCCTTTTATAAATTATTTTTTTTATTCTATGTTTAATGTATTTTACACCTCATTGGAAGATCCATGTTGGCAGCCCAGGTGAGTAAAGTTTTCTTCAGCTCCACAAACCTGCTATTCATGGACTGCTGCCAAAAGGAGCTCATCCATATGGTCCCATATCTGCCCTTAACACGGTGGGGAGACAGGAACCAACAGATCACCACTGCAGACCCAAACAAGCATATCCTTCCCAGCAGGAGAATTAACAGCATAGGTCTAGGACTGAGTTCAAGGGGGAAACTCCCAGAAGGAGCTCTGTAGGACATTGTCTCAGAGCATCTGGGTGAGATCACCCATCAGGGCACCACACAAAGTCTTCCTGGGTACATCTAGAAGGAGCTGGATGAACCACAGTAACCTTGATGGGAATCTCAAAGAAACCAGTGCTGGGAACATTTAGTAAAACATGGGGGTGTCTGCAAAACACCTCCTGACCCCAAAGTCGTCACCTGTGGAGGTTGTATACTCCTCCTCCCCAAGCAAACAAAATGCTGAAGAAAACTAATTTCCTCCTCTGCTGTTTTCCTTCTGTCCTTCAGGCTGGCACTGCTCAGCCTCCACATTCAGGCAGCGTGCGTTTCCTCTCGAGCACATTTAAGGAGCACAGACATGATCATTTAAGTGCAGGCTTTACTTAGCTATCCTTAAGAACACAAAATAGACCCAGAAAAAAAAGACGGTGTCTGTATGCTCATTAAAACGCTTTCAGCCCAGGGCAAGGATTTGATCAAAAGGATTCCTGCCAATGGAAGGGCATGCTGGAGCCATTGTAAGAAGTTATGTGCGAGCGTCTGCCTTCCTTTCCTTTTCTTTCTTGTGCCCTGTCCCTTCCACTGCCACCTCCAATCTCTTTTCTTCCAGCTGGGGGAACAGAAGAGATTTTACTTCCTTGATGACAATTGTGTCCTTTGAGCAGCCAAAGCAAAAGGCACTTTGAGTTCAAATGAGACTGTGACTTAAACCAATATTAGCCAAGACCAACACATGTTTATTGTAATATAAGTAACCTTCATTCTGATCAGCAGGTTTTCCTCACCCCACTGCAGTTTTACTCATTGCCTTTCATTCTTCCAAAATGAATAAATGAAATGGCTGCACATTTTTATTCACAGCAGTGGGTTTCAGAACTTCAAATCAGAGAGGCGTTTTGATTTTAGAAATAAACTCCAGAGGAAACAGTTTCAGCCAGAACTTTCATATATTTTTTTTACCAGTTTAAGGTAACATCAAAACTCACCTTTCCAAAAAAATGAAACCTCACAGCATTCTTTTAATCCAAATTAAATAAAGTGTCATCCCTGTGTCCTCTTCCTTCATATTTAGAGGGAAAGAAAACTATCCTGCCCATACTTTAATGGTTTTGTCTGCAAATCCTAAATGCTCTGCTGCTGCAAATTTCAAATGCTCTTATACAGCCAAAGTCTCTTTGGTGTCAGCAGCTGCCCAGGTAGCAACACAACCACGAGAACGCTGCTGATCAGAACAATGAATGCCTGATCTACAGATGTCATATCAAGGTAGATATCTTGATGAGCATTGTAGTGACATTACAAAGTGGATTACACATGCTGTATCTGGGTCAGAGAAGGAGTTATTTCAGTAAGGTCAACAAAGTACTTCTAGCCAAACTTATTTTTCAATATTTTCAGAGATACGCTTTTGTTTGTTACTTCATGTTGCATCTGATAACAATGCTCTCTCTGTTCTCCTGTATCAGTCTGGAAGCAAAGTTAAAAGGAAGAAAAAACACTCCCATGCCTGGGGTCATGCAATCTCAGAGATGGGTTCCAGCTCCCTGCTCTACTTTCCTTCATGACTGGGGGCCCAGCTGCTGGTGGCCAGAGAAGCTTTTCAGCTACTCGGTCAAAGTGTGTGTCCCTTGTGTCCCTCTCTCCCTGCCTGCACTCTCCACCCAGAGGGAGGATACAAGTAGGACTTTCTTGCTTTCCAGGTGTGTTGGTGTTTGTCAAGGCAACAACTATAGCAAGGGTGTAGGTTCTCAGATGCTCCAGCCCACAGATAGAATAGAAAAACACTTATTTTTGGATGTGTGGGTCCCTGCCTGGCAAAGTGATCACTGTTGAGCACAAAACACGCCTCACCTTCATATATCTTTCCCAGAGATGGACAACAAGCCAAAGGCTAAGGTACCATTCCTTCATGGCAGACAGGAGATGAAGCTGCTCTTTCCAGGGAATGTGGCATTTCAAAGCTGTTGCCTTACAATACTGTGGGTTGGAGGAAGTGATACTTGTAAGAGTTTTTTATTGGTTGTACCAATGCCTTTTCTTGTCTTAATTTTGAAATTGAATTTTTTTTTTTTCCCAGAATGTGGGGCAAACCAAATACCTAACGTAGTTCTTGATATTTGACATCTTATGTTTCCAAATTCATTAGGCTCCCTGGGATGCTGGCAGCTGCAAAATAAATTGGAATGACTGTCCATCCCCTTTAGCCGTGCTGGGGCTCTCCATGCCAGTAGCTCTGCAGCACCCACCGTACCCACTGAACCTTCTGGCTCCTCAGCTCCCTTGTGGAGGACAGCTTGGGTCTTGTGCCCATTTTGGTATGGCTTGGGCAAGATGTGCATGCTAAAAATATGCTAGGAGATTGTCAAGAGAGCAATACCCTTGAGCTGGAAAGAGAGACTCTTCAAGGCAGTACTTCAGCTCAATTAGTCCTTACCCAGCCCAAAAGCTGGGGGTGCAACTTGGGGATGCACTAGCCATCACACCTGATAATCCAGTGGACCTCCTTCCACCATTAAGGGCCTAGAAACTTTTTCCCAGCTTCAAGTCTTGACAGAAATCTATTTTAATGCTCAAGTTTTACTCAGAGTGAACTCAGATAAACTAACTTTTGTACAGGTCTTTTGCACCACAATAGCCTGCCTAAAACTGCAGAGGCAGGTCTTAAACTGAAGTATTGATGTCACCTCTGAACAGCTCAAACCTAAAAGGAGATATATGCCTATATATATATATATATATCAAGAGAGAAAAAAATGTTCCAGTTATCCGACCTAATTATAAACATAATCCAATTGTGTTGTTTCTATTTTTTTAAGGGGAAAAAAAAAAGCTATTTCTACTCACTTGAAGAAGTGGAAATCCTAATACCACAAATCTTCACATTTCTGTAAGAGTCAGAAATGGAAACCAGATCTGTAACTGAAAGCTGTAATTATCAAGGCTAACCTTTCCTGTCTGAGAAATACAGAATTAAAAAAGATAAAACATCAAGTTAAGAAAAATCATTCAAAAGCTTAAATAACTGAAAGCAAGAAAAAATGTTTCATTTTCCAGTTGCCCTCCTGCATGTCAAAAAACCTGTGAAATCCTTTGGGGGTAATAAGAAGCCTATGCTGTATTAATTTCTCCATGACAGTATACTTTATTCCAGAACAGTGGTACATGTGTCAGACACATCTGGATCAACAAGGGTATGATCCAACACCCAAGGTGCACAGCTAAGATTATCCCATTGACTTCTGTAGGCATTCCTCCAAGCTACTACCCTCTTGGTGCTGCATTACTTCCCTTAATGGATAATTCTGAGCTCACATCTGTGTTCTAAAACGTTGCTGGTGGTACATAAAGAGTGAGTTTATTTGTTTTTATCGTGGTGTATGCTTCACATTCTATCAACATAATCCAAGGTTTAAGTTTGATGTTAAATAATCAACCTGTATAAGGAGGGAAACTAAGGGCACCCCTGATGTTTTACTAAAGCTTTGCCACATATATGAATAGCAGGCACAATTTGTTTCCATTAGGAGGATAAGCTTTCTTCAAAGCAGTTCACTGTTTAAGGCTTTAAATTTTGCCAGCACTTGCACAAGGTTGTTGCAGTGGGCACCTCCACACAAGGTTGCATCAAACCTTGACTTATTTACAGAGAGATGTTGAGGGGAGATAAAGCCACTTAATGATCCACCAGTTCTTGCTAAATACATTTTCCTTCCATGCCCTCTCTGAAAGCAGGTAGGATAGCACTGTTCTTTGGCATATTCTTAAAATACTTAAACTAAAGGTTTTACAGAGCAGTTAGACAAATGGGGATTATGGCTTCTCTGACCAAAATAATCCTCACAGCACTTAGGGTTAAAAACAACATCAAAAAAGTCCTTAGGCATTTATTTGAAAATAATTATATTGTAAGAATAGAAAAGGGACAACAATAGCACAAACTAACTAAAAGTTTGATTTGCTTCGGTGCCTCATTCAAGACCAGGTGCTTTCTGTGACAGAAACTGTCAACTTTCTATTTTTTGAACTTATTTTACATTTGCAGCCAGAACAGCAAATAACTGCCCCAAATGCCCCAAGCATTGAGGAGAAAATATTCCTGTCAACAGAAACATTTGACCTCTGCTTGTCTGAGTGCATTCCAGCTTCTCTATGTTTGTTCATAAGGACTCTGCTTGAGTGGACATCAGCTCACAGCAAGGACTGACTTAGTAAAACCAATATGTTGCCATAGGGACCCTGATGTATTTATCAGAATTTCTCCTTCCCTTGTGTTCAGTTTTGACTTGAACAGGATATGAGTGGCTTTGGGTTGGTTTTTTTTTTTTTTTTCTTTTAATTAAGAAAAACAAAAAAACAAAAAACCAGACCAAAAACCACATGAAAGACAAAACACAAACTAAACAAAGAAACCAAATCAAACAAAAAAAACCCAAAACAAAACACAAAAATACCCTCCGGTGTTCATTTCTCATCACTGCATTTGACACCATTCTCAAGCTGTCCAGCAGTACCTCTCTCTGCTCATCTTAGAAATGTGCAGCTACAGGTTGTCTTCAGAGCCATGTTGCAGGCCCTTGGAAGTCAATGCAAAGTGTTTGTGCGCCCTTGTTGAGGACAACACTGCTGCCCAAGAAGCAAGAGAGGAGTCTCCCTCCATCTTCCTCATTTCTTTGTTTCCTCTCCCCATAGGATTAGAGGTGGTAACCCCCTCCACAGACACTTAGGCAGTAAAATGTCAACATTGGCAATGACTGCTCCAACTCTACAGAGGAGCTCAAAGTTAAGAAGTGAGGGAGAGTTTTAACTCGGCATAATTTCAGCACTGTGTGTGACTGGTGGTGACTGCAGCAGGTGAGGCATGGTTCTGAACCCAGAGGATTTTGTAACTCTTTATTAACTCTGCAAGGAAGGTGCTGAGCACCTGGAGCATTAGTCATCACACATCTTACTCTGGATTCGTCCCTCCAGTAACTGCCTTGGCCATTTCCCTGGGGAAATCCATCTCTCTCCCCATGTGAAGTGGAGATGACCAAGATGAGCCTTTTTTTCCCCTCTGGGCTGCTGGCAGTGAAAGCAAAGCAATCAGCAGGGTCTGTTTGCAGACATGGTTTGAGAAAATCCCCCTCTCCCCCTCCCACAGGCTCTGCACACACAAGTGCCACATGGGAAACAACAAACACAACCTTAGTCATTTCCTCCATGCTGCCAGCTGCTGAGGGTTTGCATAAGAAGAACCCTTGGACTTCAGATTATTTCTTAAAACACCTCTCACCCCAAATCTTTGAGCAAACAAATGCTGTACTGGTGCCAGCGAGGCCAGTTGAGCCCTGTTTCCTGGTGTGCCCTGCCACCTTCCTTGTCATCCTTGTCCCCACACCCTCCCATCCCTCACCCCACAACCACATGACACACCTGCTCGCTGGTAGGAACTGTATTTTAGAAGCCTTCTGCCTGTGCTGCAGTCATGCAGATGCAGGGTAGATGATCAGGCTTAGATGCTTCTTTTGTGATCAATACTCAGGTGATGGTGGCATCTAAAAACTTCAGTTATGGATCAGGGCCCATGTGACACTGCAGGGCTGAGTGACAAAGGAGACAGCCTTTGCCCCCAGAAAACAGACAGTCAACAAGTCAGTCAGGAAATAACCTGTGTGGGAAAAAGGAAAACAGGTGGCACGAGCCAATAACAAAAAGAACAGATTTAGTAAAAAGTCAAAGCTTCAGTCTCATAAATAAGATTGCAATTTTGGTGTGACTCCTGTTCCTGAATCAGAAGGTGAAAGCACCACACTCATTATGCTTCCAATGCTCTCAAACATTTTGTCTTGCCTCTCATTTGTTCTGGCCTGAACCTGTTTCCTCAAGCCTTTCTTTGCCCTCCTCAGGGAAACTTATGCTTGGAGAGACCTGGCACTGGCTTTCACTGATGAGAGTAATTCCTGTGCTTTAGTATAAAATACTTGTTATCCCTGAGATCACCATCGTGTTTGAAGCCTGCTACCTCATCTCTTCACACCCAGGTGGAACACATCCCCAGGCAGGTGTGAGGATGGCAGCATGTCCTGCTTCTGTGCCCACATACAAGCCTCTCCCCAGTGTTTTGATGTGGCATCCCCACAATGTGCAGCAGAAAAAGCCACAGGATGTAAGATGGAGTTGACCAGGAGGTCATCTCCTGGTCCTGTAGACTGGCCCTTGCTGGAAAGATCTGCCCAGGGTCATAGCACTGAAGGAGAGCACTAGAGAGTTTCAAACAAAACAAAACTAAACGTGAGTTTCTGCAGCTGATGCAGTCACTCTGCTCCCTTTGTGCACCGTACTCTACCAGAGACCTTTATTTCTTGCCTTATTCTATGGCCCACATAAGCTTTTTTCTTTCTTGTTTTCACTTCCTGGGAAGTTTGATAGTGGGGTTGAAGCACGTTCATCTAGTTTAGCCTAGAAATGTCTGTCCTCTTTGTCACCACTTTATCCTTATTTGACCACATTTTCCATTTCTTGCTTCCACCAAAATATTTTGTATAGTAAATTGCCAAATCTGAATTATTTATCTTAGCAGGAAAGGCAGGTCTTGCTTCAGCTCTAATTATAAGGTACTCTTTGGGAAATGTGTTCTGACATGGGGCAAGCTTGTAGGAGCTCTCCTATTTTATTTACTATTTGTTTTTCTTCTTCCTCAACCCTCCAGCATCACAAACCCAGGAACTTATTTTCTGTAGCCATCCTCTTATGAGAACACCCTGAAACAGTGGATTTGTTAATGTTTTTGGCTGTATCTACCTATGCTGTCAATAAAACATGTTCACCACATCTCCTTTACTGATCCTCTGTTCCTTACATACTTGGATACTTTCTTATTTTTTACATCAATCTCCTCTGCAATCTTACTGCCTTTTTTTACCTGTTCTTGCCTTATCATTGTTTACTGTCTCATTTTGCAGTCATGCTCAGAACCTATTTATAATACCTCACATGCAGCACTTCTCACATATTTGTTACATATTTGTTCATTAATCATTGGTCTTGAAGGAAAAGAGATTTTCTTCTCTTGCTTCCCTTTTGGAGCTACATCACAGATCTCTCCATCTTTGCTTCTTCTAAAAAAAATCTACCAATTTTAATATCAAAATTTTAATCTGATCTCAAGATGACCATGGGCTTATACTCCTCAACAGAAAACAGCTTGCAAGGAACAAAAGAAACAAAAATTAATTATGAAGATACACAAATATGGGTTTTCATGATGAAAATTCTCAGCCAGGTTCCTGTCGTCTGTGGGTATTGCCTCGGGACTATATTCTAAGTCTCTTAAAATAAACTCTGTTTCTAGGTTTTACCTTGGGTTTTGGTCTCTGCCTTGTATCTCCTCCTTGCTGGTCTTCTTCTACTTCTGCATTTCTTCATATAAGTGGAAAGAGAAGGTAAAATTCTGCACACAAGTAGAGACAGGGACACATGGAAATACACAGGCTAAGATATGCCCTGATATTCAGCCATTGGATTCTGTTGGTGTGGTAGGACTAGAGTGCCAAATACATCAGAACAAAGGCTATTTACAAAATATTCACACCAAAGTTGCAGATGCTAATCTTTGTAACCACCCATGCTGCTGAAGGCTGATGAGAACTAAACATGTATTCCAAAGCATGAGGGAGTACCCTAAATATAACTCCTCTGACAACATTACACACTGATGGGTCTTTCAGAAAAGGGCAGCTGCTCAAGCCAGTACTGCTTATGTGTGAAGAAACTTTCCAGGCTGTATTTTCTAATTCTCTTACTCTGTTATTGCTTGTGAATTTGGAAGATAGCCTTTGACTTGATTGCTAGATTAGGTAAGTAGGGTTTTCTCTGTGTAGACCAAGATACACCATCAGCCACTGGTCCATTTTCAAGAACTATGGGACAGTCTTGGCAATACTTGCTCAGAAAGCAATGGAAAATTTCATATTTTATGTTCATATATATATATGTGTGTCTTAGGATACTCTCTCATTTGTTAGATGTTTCTTCATATGAATCAATGAGTGACCAAAGGGAAAAAAATCTCAAGCAAACGGTTTCTTACCAGAATTCACCAGAAAACATTCAATTGAATGATTTAGTCAGAGCAATGCCTTCCATCAACACTGACACTCTTTATTGATAGGTACTGAAACAGATTTCAAGGGAACAGCCCAGACAGCCAGAAGCCCAGTGAATATGGCCGTAATGAAGGAGGTAGGAGACAGTCTGAGTCCCTGCTTTGCCTAATGTAATCAGAGACTTGTTTCTCTGACATTGCAGGCTGAGTGTAAGCTTCATCTGGCCTCTTATAGATGCCTTCCATACAGGCTTCTACATCTGAGTTCATCATCCATACTGCCTTATGGTTGCTGGAGAGATACAGGAATTTTAGTGCATCTTACTTGAGCCCTGAGTATGACTGCTGCTCTCCATCAGCTGTAAGTGGAGCCAAAGGGAGTGAATCAGATGGAGAGCTCTACCCTGCACACCCTGCAGCTGAGAAAGAACCCCCCTGGACACTCAGTCAGCTCCACAGAATGAAACAGTTTGAGCAGGAAAGGTACATGGGCTCATCCCATCTCCTACAGCTATGGTCACCAATCTGGATCAGTGGCTGCCTTTTCAGGTGCTTCCTGCTACCGTACTCCAGCGTCACCTGCCCTTCTCTGCTGTGTGCAGATCACTTGCACAACACATTGGGAGTTTTGTGGGCAATGCCATGTCCTGGTCTGCTCTTCTGCTTGCTTCTCTTGCTTTAATCTGAGGTGAGTGATGTACTTCACACCTACAGCTCATCCTCTAGAAAGTCCACACAAGGTCATGTGCTCATATGTAGTCACCATGTCATTTTTCATGTTGTGGTTATCGATACTAATTTCCACAGTCCCCTAGAAGGCTTCATGGCAATCAGGCAATCAGGTACTGCCAAATAATTTCCTCTAACTGAAAAAAAGTTTACACCTTTCCATACTAGTGGCTTGTCATATCACCTGTGGTATTTAGTGGGGTTTACTATTTTTAAAGTAAGGTATTTTTACCTCATCTACTGCTGCTAAAAGAGAAGAAATAGCTCATCATATTCTTAATGCCATTGTTTCCTAGCCTGATTAAATCCAACTCAATTTTTGCCTTTTGGGATAAGAATTAGTTTTCTTTAGTGTTTCTACTTTTGCCACAGAGACAGTTATTTCTTCAGAGGGCTCATGCCATAGGAAGTAGAAGGCTAAGTTTTAGAACTGGAGCACCAATTGATATACTGGTACACCTGAGAGGACCAAGGTGTAAAGGTATTAATATAGCTGCCAGGGACAGCCAGACAGCCACATAATTAAGAGAAGTGTCAGGGCTGTTCTAAAATATGCAGGTGTGCCTGACCCCCAATGAACTCTCCATTAGCCAAGGATCATTGCAACTATTAGCCTCTGCTGCTGTATTCCTTCACTAGGCTGAACTAGGATGAATTTCAATTACTGCTCCATTCCCTTCCCTTCCAGCTTTATAGCCTCTTTCAAGAAATATCCCCTATTACATTTCCAGCACGTTACAATATTCCAGTCAATTTTCATTAGTACAACTTTCATTTGGTTAAATTTCTTCCTGTGTCTTACGTGTTTGTGCTGCCTCCTCTTGAGCATTTTTTTCCTGGTGATAGACCGTGTCACTGGATCCTAACTACTCCCCAACTTCAACTTAATTGATCGGACTTGGCACGTTTCCTAGAATTAGGACTGTGTAGGCTCAGACTACACAAGCTTGGCTGTTCAGCTGGCCATGTGAGATGGCAATCTTGCATTACTCCTGGAAACCCATTCCCCCTCTTCACTTCTGCATCGTGGCTGTCCCAATCAATAGCCGAGTAATTAAAATCCCTCATGATCAATGTTCTAGCTGTTTTACAGACTTCTCTTATCTGTAAAAACATTTCCCAACCTACTTTCTTGGCTTGCCCTGGGGGTCTGTAGCAACATCCAGGAATAGCATGACTGCATTCATTGTCCTTCCTCAGCTTCTGCCCAAACAGTCTCTGCTCTGACAGGCAAAACATTTGTAGTGTTTCCTGCTGTGGACATGTATATATACGGCTGTCTCTTCTGTGATTGAAGAACACAGCCTGCCCCCTTTAATAAACTTTGCATCTCCCTTCTCTGTTTTCAGTCCATTCTAGCTCACACATTCCAGGAATAGCACGCTTAGCCTTGGAAATGCATGTTTTCAACTGGTGACCTTATTAATATGCTCACAGCATTTGTATAGAAGCTATTTTCTCCTCCCACCTTTGCTTTACATTCTCATTATCTCCTACAACGACAACCAGCGGATACATTACCGAGAGATCCATGCATTCCCTCCTTTAAATTCTTCTCCTCCCACACCACTAATCTAAAAAAATGGCTAGATCATTTCCTTATTAGTGAACAATCTGTTTGCTCCCATAGGGTGTGCAATAATGCAGGCCATCTCTCCTGTGCCATTTTGCTTTCTCTATTTTGTTGTTTACAACATGCCAAAGTCTCACATTCCTCCTTTTCTTGATCCCAACCCCACCCCCCCCAATCAATCTAATCTTTTCATTTTAATGTGTTAAACTGAGCCACTTGCATACTAGAAAATACCATTATGCTGTTTTCTTCTTCCCAGGGCTAGCTGAGGTGTATAAGGCTTCCTTTTCACAAACACCTGTATGTCTTCCCTCTACATCTACATGATTTTAAAAAACCACTATCCATTATGCTAGACTTGTTTTAAAGCTCTTTTTTCTGCCATAACCCACTGACTAAAAATTCCCTATCCCTTCTCCTGGAAGCATTTGAGTTGTATGCATTTGTGTGAGGATTTGGTGTTTTAAAGAATATCTGCAACATCAACTCTGCCATCAACACTTCTCTGATCTAATCCTGCTGCAGATTTCCCCGTGCCCATTTCATCATTTTGTGAGACCTTGTCTTCTGAATCATTAAAACTCTGGGAAATGTTCTAGGCACTGGCACAAGCCTCCCTCTCTTTATTACACTTCTTTCCTCCTTTGCTACCACATTTCAGTTACCCAGCCACTGTCCTTTATACCCTCCTGCTTCTGCTGGAACAGGGCTGCTTCTCCAGCTCAAGGCTGCGCTTCCAATGCACTCATCCTGCAACTCACTCACAGCTGGTTCTCCTCCTCCTCTGTCACTCCTTCAGAGTATGAAACCAGCCATCTGTCATCAGTGAACCTCTCATATTCATTGATCTTCCCCAGCACATCAACCTGTCTTTCTAATTCCACTCTCCAGTTTCTTAGTGCCACAGCAACTGGCAGTGCGTGTACACACGTACATGTGAGCGCACACAGGGTATTGTTCTGCCTTTGCCAGTCCCCATGTTCAAAACACACAGGAGCTGAAAAAAAAGAGTCTTTTTAGCTTTTTGTTTCTGAAACCAGGGCAAGGAGAGGATGACTGCAATTCTGACACAGACAGTAGCAGACAAATTGCACATTATTTCATGAAACAATGAGGAAAGAAGAACCCAAAAATAACATGAAGCATCCCTGATTCTTGA
The DNA here is from genome assembly GCA_020086605.1 of Lanius collurio. Classification (NCBI taxonomy): domain Eukaryota; kingdom Metazoa; phylum Chordata; class Aves; order Passeriformes; family Laniidae; genus Lanius; species Lanius collurio. Next base: position 38,877,246 of record JACBWW010000002.1, on the reverse strand, counting down.
GGAGCTGCATTTATGAGGAGTGGTGCACAGGCAAGAGATATGACTCCTAGAGAAGGTGCTGCAATCACTTAAGAGAGCTTCTTTTCCCTTCTAGCATGCAGTGCAGCACAGGGTGGTGTACAGAAACAGAGCTGTGCACTCTCCTTTCTCTCTCTGATCAATACAGATCCATTCTCTTTTGACACCAGCCCAAACCCTTTTCTTACTCCACCTGTGGTCCATTCTCTCACCCTTGAACAGTCTTGTGCTGTGTTTGTACAGTCAGTTAAGTGGCCTCGCCTCATGGCTAGTGCTGGTGGCCACAATGGAGTGAGAAACAACAGTAATAACACCAATATCAAGTCACTGTGAGGTCATCCTTCCACAACATAAGTCAGAAGGAGCTACTACTCTCATATGGTTTACCAGGCTGGGGTTTTTCAGAACCTCCTCTTATAGCTAAGCTTAGGTCCAAACTGTATTTGTGCCACTAACTCAAGTCCAGACTGCTCAACAGAGAAATCAGGCTGGCTGAAAGTCTCATCCAGGCTTTCTGGTTTCTTGGATCTATTTCTATTAAAGGATGCAATGAAGTACTCTGTTTTATGTATATGGTTCTGCTGAAATCAATCAGACCCTAGGATGACAGTGACTTCTGTTCTTGCATGGCACAAAGATGTTTATGTTTTCAAAACAAAAAAATCTGTGGAAATGTGATTTGTCTTCTTTCACTAAATCATGCTGCAGTCTCGTGATTTCCCTACAACTGAAGACATCAGATTAAACCCTACAGAGGCCATGCAGCTCACATCAAACATCATAGGCCTGTTTGTAATCATTGCAAAGGTGGTCTGTGTCAGCCTGCCTGCTGCATATGAACACTTTATCCCTCTGCAAAATATCACTGACATTTTTGGTAGAAGACATTTACTGCATATGACCAGGACCTGATTGTTTTTTAAACCTTGGGTATCTTGTCTGAGCTGTTTTGTATTTTTTCTCAAAATGCTAAAACTGATTAAAACATATGATCAGTTAATCTTTGTCAAATTCCATCATTATGGTAAGACACCTTTGCAGGTGTATAATGGGAAGAGGAGGAATACTGTAACACTCAAAGCCCTTGTTTTGCACATCTATGCCTTGTCTTACTTTTTGTTGAACCTTGGCCTTAACTGGTACCTGTGATCTTGCTAATTCACCTACAGAAATTAGAAGAAAAAAACTTGGCCTATGAGGAAGATGTTTCTTTGATATTATCCAATTTTTTTTACCAATTATATCCAGAAATTCTTGTTTCTCTGAAAAACTGGGAGGAAAAGGAACTTCCCCATTTAAGAATTCAAGCCTGTCTCTCAGCAAGGGCTTTGGTCAAATCTCTTTTCAATTTTGTCCAGGACCACCTAATCCTGCTTCTCTTACCTCCCACCATCTGCTCAGCACCCAGATCCCCACATTTGCAATAAAAAAATGCTTTGGCCTGCATGAATTCAAGTTGATTGGCTTCCCCTGAAACTTAATTCCTTAGGTGAAGTCTTTCACTGTCTTTATCTTTCTTCATAAGGAGAACTTCATCCATGTAACAGCAGTGATATGTGGCTGCAAACCCATTTGCCTTAATGAGGTCAGCAACTGTCTGCAGATGACAGACAACTTGATTGCAGCCATTAGCACATTCCAACATGAAAAACACATATTTTTAGTTAATGTTTTAGTAAAAGGTGCTGGGCAAACATTTCTGTAAAGTGAGGTTCTCTCTTGACCTACAAAGTCACTCTTACACATGCCCATTTCCCTCTTGTCACCCACTCATGCATTTGGCAGCCCCGGTGGCCAGTTTCAGGCAGCCTGATTCCAGCTGCTTGCCTTGGTGCCTCTACAAGTGCCCCTGCCGGCAGGCACAGGTTGCATCTTGAGCTGGGTCAGGGAGCTGATCTGGCTGAAAAGCAACAGGAAAAGTTGAAGATTGTTTTCAAGAAAATCTTTTTCTCTGACCTTGTTCACAAGAGAATCGTGGGCAATGGCTGGGAGCTTCATGTTTCCATAAGACTGTAGTCTTGGATGAGGTCCTGTGGAAGTTTTAACCAGTCTAGGACAAACTCTGCCACATTTTGCTCCAGTTGTCTCTTCTTCCCATGTGTGCCAGCAGGCTGTGGATGCAACTAAAGACAGTGCCACACATCCAGTAAGAAGATGAGATTTCCCACTTACTTTTTGGCGCGATCTGAAAGCTGGCTTTAGTTAAGACTGAATTCAAACCAATTACAATTTTTTCCTCCCCATCTGGTTTCTGTCAATGAAACTTGCTTCCAAATTTCTGGTTTCATATTGAAGACTCTTTCTACAAAGTTTCTATCTGAAAAAAATTTGATTTAGTTTTAGTTCCTTCAGTAACTCTGAGGAATCCATTCTCAAGCAGTCACATAATTTGCCTGATTGTCCATGCTTGTAGATGGCATAGTCAAGCAGTAAGGGAACTCTTGCAAGAAAATACAAATGGGACAACCAAAAAAAGAAGAGAGACAATCAAAAACTCAGTCATGACCAAGAACGTTAAGGACTTTATACAAAGTTATGATGTATAACACTCACAGAAACATCACCTGTGCCCACACCTAATCTACTCAGTTTGGATGTTTTGAAGTGCTTCAGTCAAAAGAAACAAGAGTCCTAAAACAGTTCTGACCAGTTAGAGAAAACTTTCCTTAGTTCTTCTTAGGCCTCTATTGGATTTTCTGCTGGGATGAACTGTAGGTGCTTAATTAATTTGCCTAATGTAGGCAGCACATGCCACAGGAGATGGTGCAAGGTATTCCACCTGGTGGCCACTGCTGCTCCAGAAGGGTTTGGTCTCTCATTATCATGCCAGCTGGCTCCAAAGAAATATCTCAGATAAATATGGGTGTATCAAATGGCAGAACAAGACTGGGTTTCAACAACTGAATTTCTCCCCTGTGCTTAAATGCCTATTGAAGTACAACGTAGTTGTGGGGGAGGGAAACCTTTCACCTTTGTCTCCCGACTCAGATATGTGCTGTGGCAATGGGCACACAGAAAACCACCGGGAGATGTGCTGCAACAAGTGGCACCGAGGGCTCTTTCACAACTCACCAGCCAAGTAAAAATGAACAAGAGATTTGGGAACTGATTCTTTTCTGTAGCTGCAATTCAGTCCCTTCCTGAAAGGCTGAGTGTGCCAGAAATTGAGCCAGCTCTTGTACCCTGAATACACTTGCTTGGCTCAGGCCCAGCCATCACAGAGTGAAACTGGGCCTTCTGCTAAGCACGGTCAAGACTCTCTCTGCACTGCCCTTGCTTCTCAGTGAGTCTCTCCAGGGATCGTCCTCACTTTCTGTCACATCAGAGCAAGGATGAATAAGGATCTCAATGTCTTCAAGCACGGCACTGATGTCTTAGGGACACGGAGTCTCCCAGCCTGCTGCTTCCACCCTTGAGCAGCAAGGTGCAGCCTTACAGCTCCCAGAAGTCTGGTTCATCCACTCATGCATGGACACAGGCTTAAGTGGCGTGCTCTCTACCAGGAATCCATAGCAGCATTACAGCTCCTCACTTCTTCCTCTATCTTCCCACACACTTATGCTTCCCTGCACGTTACAGAAAAGCTTACCTTTCACAATTCCCAGTTGTTTGTCTACTTCACTTTCCCTTCAAAGGTGGACACACAGCCGAGTTCTGTGTAATTCACAGAAACAACCTCCCTGCAGCAACATTAACCCTGAAGTGCACCTATAACTGATGAACCCTGCTAGGATGGATGGCTCAGAGAAAAGAGAGAAATATGTGGGCCGTGGGTGGTGGAAGGGAAGAGCTGTTGGGTGGAATAGATTGCTAAACAATTTAATTGCTTTTTCTGTTTTGCTGTGGAGGAATATGCAGAGTAGCAACCTTAGCTCAGCTACTGACTTTTTTAGTGTGTGTGCAATAATATGTAATATATAATTAAACATAGGTATTTGCACACTTAGTTCTGCATTATTTAAATACTCCATTGTAGAATATATTGTAGAGTCATACTTCATTTCCACCTATAAAGAATAAGCCATGTAACTCACGTGGGTGCCAGAGATCTCAAACAACTAGTCTCTACAAACCCTGGAGGGAATGCTAAATTGAGCTGAAAACTTTCATTCCAGCATTACGCATCCACTTTTCCTGTTAACCTGTTTTTCCCTCAATCAGAGGATTTGGGGTTTGCTCCAGGCAATACCTTCTCAGCAAGGAGAAAGTATGTGACAAGATTCCTGTTCTGATTTTAAAAGCTTTCCAGAAAGAGACTGTGGGAGTACACAGATTGGATAACTATGGTTTTTTAAAAAAAGGTGAAACTCACTTCAGTACTGAAGATTGTAGGCTCAAGGATTTGTTGCACTCCAATATCTAGAGTCATGAGCGGAGATAAACACCTAAGTAGAGGAGTCGGTTTCATGTATGAAAGATGGGACCTCATATCCTCCATCTGCTTGCAGTGACTTGAACCTATATATTTTCATTTCCACAGCTCTTTGTTGACCAGTGGTCCATAAAGCAGGCTGGGATGCTGGGAATACTCTGTTAAAGCTGTTTCACTACACATGGAAGACACTGATATTCTCTTGGCTGGAGAAATAAAGGAACATGACTCTAAAATTCCCTGGTCATATCAGAGTCCTAGCCAGGGATTCAGACTAGATAAAGCAGAGATGGGATTTAGGGAATATTTTCTTGTATTTAATTTCAACACTAAACATATTGATTAGAGTTGAGGTGTCCACTCAGAATTTTAAGACTACTCGTGTAGAGCAAAGTCAGTAACTTGTACTTCACTCTTACAGCTCAAGACTTCACTTAAAAGACTTCTGACATTAAAACAGGACTTCTAAAAGTGGCAGTCTGAAGTTCCTGGATTAAGAAAACACCTTGGAACTTCAGCCACTGGCTATCTGATCTTGGAGATGGCCAGCACTGCTGCTTGTACTTCGAAAATACAGGGATGGAAAGGCTCACTGGTTAATAACATGAAGCCAGGCCTGGAAGCACCATGGTGCTCCAGGGAATGATACATGGTAGCACTACAAACTCAAGTAATAGGGCAGAAAAATACTGTCAGATGAGGAAATGTTTGTGAGAATTAGGTATTGGCTAAACAGTTCATTAAATCCTTCATAGTCCCATCATTGTTTCCCATTTCTTGTCTCAGTTCTGTCTCAGCCAAGAACAAGAGCCTGTAAAGCAATTTCCCAGAACCCACAATGCCAAAACACTTCTCAGTTCTAGTACTTCACTTCTATTTTACTTTGGATTAGGTACGAAGTGGTTGTTTTTATGTGAGTGAAAGAATGTGAACAGAGGATGAAATCAAAGTGTAGTAGCAGTAGCTACAGCTGCCTCAGACTCTGGGGAAAACAGTGCAGTAGAACAGACATAAAGTCGTAACAGAAGGTGTGAGAAAACAGCCAGAAAGTCTCCAGTGTTGGTTTGGATGACAGAGATTGCACACAACTCTTCCCACAGAAAACTGTATGTGCCAGTCCCTTTAGCACTCCTGACTTAGAGCTAACATGGGTCATCAACAGACAATTCATTTTTGGACAAATCATGATAGATTCCCAAAGCTACGTGTAGGAGGAAGAGGACTGAGCAAAGCTTGTGTGTTAATCATCGTTCTGACAAACGGCGTCTATTTGATCTTTAATACTTGGTCACAGGCTCCATGTGACACAGTGGACGTTGCAGAGAGACGATGAGTGTGGATCTTATTTCATTATCCATGTGCTCATGTGTACGGAGAGACAGTTCATGCAGCCATCTGCTCTCACTGTGCAGTCATGCAACAGTTTTTTCAGATCTTTGTCTTCTGATTGGCCTTCTTTCACTCTAATTTTCTGTCTTGTTTGAGCTAAGAAGGAAAAATGACTAGAAAGCAGTGCTTGCTTTTGTCTGTCAGCTCATGGTATCACAGTAGTGTATTTATACCAGTAGCAGCTCTAAAGCAATTTGCAAGTATGAAACAGGACAGAACAGCCTTAGAGCATCCCCGAAAGGGCTGAAAAGACTAACTTTTCCTTCTTTTCCTTTCCTTTCCACCTGCACTCTGTGTTGGCATATATGCTTAAAGAGGGAATAAAAAAAAAATAAAAACAGGGTGTATACCTAATCTTCAAAGTTGACAAGTGATATGGAACAACTTGTATTTTGACTCCATTAATTCCATCTTCCACCTCATAATAATAAGTACTGTCCCTTATCACACCTCTTGCCTCTCTGCCTCTCTGCCAAAACCCACTCTGGTCCCCAGTTCGTGCATACAAAAGAGCTGGTACAAATAGTACCTTTGTACATTTGAGGTCATTCTTACCAGATGTTAGAACTAATTAGTGCTTTCACAGATTTTGGGCTTTGTTTGCTGGCTACTGCACTTGGTCTAATAAAGTCAGTTAAAACAAAGCAGGTTTGTATACTGAAGTTCCTTTTCAGCCCAACAGGGAATGCCTTTGAGGTGTTTTGTCTTTCCCACTCTATATCAAAACCCTGCAGCTTCTCAGACGTCCAACCAATCTTAACTTCGTCTTGAAACAAAAAAAAAAGGTACCAAGAAACTCAAGCTAAGCACATAGATTTGCCTGAAAAAAAAATGGCTAGACACAGACCCAATGGGATATCCAGGAGCAGCCTATATTCTTCTCACTCCATGCACTTTTTGTGCTGGATAGACAACTCGCTGACAACCTGTATGCCAATTGCTTTAAGGAGAGGAAAGCACAGGCTCAGGGATGAAAAGAGGCAACCAGACAGTTATAATTCAGACTTTCATAGAGCTTTTAGACTCAGATGCTCCTGAAATTCATTTATAAAACCATGTGAACTTTCTCACTGAAGGAATATCAGCAGTGATACCATTGTGGGGGAAAGAAAAGATCTCAAGCTTTGAAAATATGACCATAAGTGCTTTGCTGAATAGTGTTCAAGTGGGTTTGAAACTAGGCAAAATGAGTTTGTCTGTCCCTACTTAAAACCACAGATTAGATAAGTATGAAAATATTTTCTCTGCTAAGCTACCAGCACTTGGCTTCCCTTTTAATTACAGTCAAATAATGTAACAAAGGGCAATTTCCATAACATTTATTCTAACAATTTCTTACATTTTACATCACAAAATTATTCTGAACTTTTATCAGGGCATGTACAACACCTACTACTTTGTACTTTACCTTGATGCTCTGAAAGAGCAGTAAAAGAGAGATACCTGTTAATTGCCTAGCACCTTGCCTTCAGAGAGCTGTTCAGAACGACTCTGTAGTTCTTGCATACTTTGTACTCTTGAATAAAACTGCACAGGTCTTTGCTGATAAGCCATCTCACAATCTGAAATCACTTATTTCTGACAATGTGTTGATTCTATTGTCTCAATTTCCACTTCTCAGCCTGGAGCTTCTTCAACTGTACACACACTGGATTATCCACAGTGAGTAAACAGCTGATCCTGAGAATCACACCAGTTTTCCTCTCTAGAAGACTATTCTGAAAAATGATGAAGACCAACCAGCTGTACTAGCCTTGAGTTGTGTCCTGTTTTCTCCCAAAATTTGAATCAGGTGCTTCCTGTGAGTCTGAACACATAATGGCTCACGTTTCACAGATGGAGCCTTATTTCAATTGTCAGAGAACTTCAAATTAACAGGGAAATGCTTAGTGAAAATATTAGTGGCATCTTTTTTAGGGGAGAACATTTGAAAGTAAAGAAATTATATCCTTGAAACAAAAAGGAAGAGTGAAGGGTCTTCTATGTTATTATTTAGAGAAATGTCATAGAAACCCAAAGCATGAAATATTTATAAACTCTGCTTTGAAGACCCCTATAAAACTGCTGCTGAGTTTCTTTAAAATGAATATGCAGTCCATGATTTCAAAGCTTACTGTATCGGGTCCTCAAGGTCTTTTAAAACAATTCATTTTCACTTCAGACATGAAAGGGAAAAATGAATGTAACAAGTCTCAAAGAAGGCTCAAATCTTTGCATTTCAGGTTATGGGCTTAGTTTGTCCGTTTCTCTTGATCATTTATGTACTCATTCTAAAATGTGTTGCTCATATTTAATGTCATACACTAGAAAAATAGTTCATCTAGGTTACACTTAAGGAAATAACATATATTTTTTAAATGCATAAAATTAATTTGGAGGAGTTCCTGTACTTTAAAAAAAGGCATCCAAACCACATTGCTCAATATTAGCAATAATGCTGTCTAGTAGATGTCTCCTCAAGAAACTTTTGATCTCAAATGTTACTTTTATTGCTGTTAAAGCTGAATCCTATGTAATTGTCCCCTCCCTTACTGTAAGAAGTGTCCCTCACACAGCCTGAGCCAGTGGCAACAGACTTGTTAAAAGCAAAATATTTTATGTCAGCTCTGTAAAAAGGAATGAAGGAAACATTTAAATTTGAGACAAAATCTCTCATTGCTGCATTTTCAAAGAAAAAACAATCATTTTCAAGACAAATCACCATTTTTCCTCAGCAGACAAGGATTTTCTTTCTGAAAGGATATTAAACTCCTAAAATGTTATGCCCTATGTGAAGCCCTGAACTCCTCTGTTCAAAGCACAACATCAGAGAAGCTGCAGTTCTTTGTTTAATGGAAACAAAATCCCCAGAAAACTAGGGCTGTTCATCCTCCCTTCTCAGAGCTTTCTTAGGAGCTTTTAAGATATTTTTCTGCTGATGATTTTGTGCATTTCCATCTGGGAGGCAGTGATTTATTTTTCCATTTTCTGAAAGAAACTGGAGTGAACATGGCTGTTTATTTTTCTACTTAGATAGTGCCTTAACATGCCAAGACAACTCTGAGCACTAGCCTCATCAATTAATATCAGCACCACTCTGAGAATGGTGTTTGCTAAGAAACTGTTGCTACAGAACAAGCAAAATGAGGACAAAACACTGGGCCAAATGCTAGAAGAGGCAGAGGGGAGCCAGGATCTGTGGATCCTGGCCCAGGGAGCACAGACGGACTAGCGCTGCCTCCCTGGCATACTCCCCTCCCCTGCAGACCACCCCCCTCCCCACCACCACCTCCTGGCTTCGGGCTCTACACCTGGGTGGGAGGGGCTGTGCTGGGATGCCACTCACACGCCATATGGAGCCTTCCTCCCTGCGCAAACCAGCATAGCTGAGCGCTGATTCAGCTGGAGCTGTGAAACCACACCTCGCAAGGCATCTGTGGTGCTTTGGGACATTCCTTCATCTAACCAGGGGAGAGCCAGCCTTGGAAGAGACTCCCAGGAACAGCTCCATGCACCAGTTGCCCTCCCCATATTTATTAAAAGAGAGGGGAAATAGCAAGTTCAGCTTCCCAGGTTACACGTGGGATACACTGCAAGCTGTAATTGCTGCTGCCGAAATGCTGCTGCACCCGCAGCATCTGGACAGAAAGTGAGTGCTCACTGTGACATTTTCCACTGTGTTTTTTTCTTCATCTGGATGGAAGGAGAGAGGTTGCTCAGTGGAGTCTTTTCTCCATATTAGCACACACGTATGACCCCAGCTGTGCCTCACCCGTGTATGTCGTTTCCTCTCTCTGTGGTCCCGTATTCCTGCAGCAGTCCCACCAGAAGTGCTACACTAGTGACCTTTAACAACTGTTTTTTCTTGATCTCCACAAGTAACAGACTAAGGTACTCTTTTTATGCCAACTGCAGTGGTGGATGGCAAAGAGAAAACTATAGGCTTTGGCCAGCGAAACACAAATGCCTTTTTGGGCCATAATTGTGAGCATGGGCCATAACTGTGAATGATGACAATCAACTGCTCATGGAGGAGTACACAGACTAACCAGCAAGGCAAACAAAATAAACATGAGCAGAGAGAGGAGGCAGGGGAGGAGGGGAAAGAGAGGCTAAAAAGCAGGAGTGAATGATTTATTTAAGATCCTACAAGAAGGTACTAAAAGAACCAGAGATATGACTCTTTTCTTACCTCCCAATTCAGTGTTCTGTGTTTTGTAGCAAATAGGTTGGGCTGTTTCGCTGCCATAGCACACCCCTCATTGTACACTTCAAAGCTGATATTAATATTTTCTTTGCCTCTTTACACAATCCCATAAAAAGGAATCTCTCTGCCTGAATGTAAAAACTATTATCAGGCATGCAGTTGACCAAATTCTGCCCAGATGTTGCAGTGTGGTTGCATACTATATGTCATCTGTTCTTTTTGCTGCTCACCATGCAGTCAGCCTGTTCATCTGGCCATATGGAAGATCCATGGGAAAAAAAGAATAGCTATTTGTGCATTGGTATTGAAAGTCAGAATAATACAGCCTTTAAGATTTAATGGGTACTCAAGCTGGCTTACAAATAACCTGCTTTGTCTGCATTATTTTGTCTATGTCTTTCCTCATGAAAAACAAAGAATAGAAAAGAAAGATCAAAGATTTCAAAAGCAGCTTTGTTTTGAAAGCCAAAATGCCTTACTCCCTTCAAACAACAGGGAAGGCTTCTCTACACAGGCTTCAGACTCACCCTGCACCTTGCCCTGCTGTAGTAGATGAAGGCTCCACAAGAAGTATTTCAACTCCTTGTGCCTCCCCACATCCTCTCCTTCCCCACAGACACAGAGTTTAGCAAAGCCTGAGGTTCAGTCCTCCTGCCAGCCTTCCTGGAAAGCCTTCTGCACAATGGAAATAGCAGCAGTTCCCAAAGGAAGGGGAACACACAAAGTATGAGAAATGGATATTTCCTGTTAAACAGGATAAGGCAGAAGTTTGTAATATGATTCCCAGATATCACTGAAGACAAGGGGACATCTGAGGTGGAACTTCAAGCCTTTTATCACACTGCATTTGCACAGTACAATGAAGCTCACATCTCATATGCTGGAGGCTGATGTCTTGCAGCCACCAGGGTTTAGGTGAGCTGAAGCTGCAGCTATGCCAGTGGTGGGATTGGAGCAGGGAAGAACATTTTGGAGGTTTGGGCACTGCAAATTTAAGTAGTCAGATAGGGTACCTACAGACCATGCACTCCCAGGAGCAACTTAGAGTGCCTCAGCTGGGCTGGCACCAGTACTCCAACACTTACAGCACTGCTTGGAAGATTCTTTTTATCCCTGTCGACTCTTCAGGCAGTCCAAGTTCAGAATTTAAGCATTACATTCACACTTTAAAGCTAAATTGTGAAAAAAACATTTTCTTCTTTATGGGCAATGCCTCGCCATGTCAAAAATCTGTTCTTCTAACCCCAGGGACCAGCAGGTACCAAACTCTCTGAGATACAGCCCTCAACAGTGCCTGGCTTGGGGAGCAGGGTCCATCCAGTACGTCTTCGCACGTCTGAGCACCTGTTTGTACGCAGTTATCTGCTTTGCATGTGAAAGCCTGAGCCTGTGCACGGCCACACGGGCGCAACTTCAGACGTTTGATAATTTGGCCCTGGCTGCGCTGTCAGCTGCTGTCACTTTCTGTTTAGCGCAGCGTTCATAAGGCAGCAGCTAATGGGGCGGGAGCATGGGGAGGAATTCTGGCAAAGGCAAGTTGCCGGGATATTTATTTGGCCGTCCTTATGTAAAAGAGTGCAAAAATGGAGCAGTAAAATATTGTAAAACTTAAGCTGATACTTCCACTAATTTGAAGTGGCAGTTTTTAAATAGGGTTGCTTCTGTTTGTCACTTTCAATCATAGAATGTCGATAGTGGTACTTAGAAGGACTTAATAGTCTTAAGAAAATAAACTGTCCCCCTCCCCCCAGAGCAGAACAAACAGAGCCATATTGTCATGCCTTGAGATACATCAAGTGTGCCGTGCAGGGAGGGGGTGTCTGGGCGCTTCCTCCTCGGCCGACGCAAGCGAAAGTGACAACTTGTCAACTCTCTCGTCCTGTTCACTTTGCATCCTGCTCCGTTTCTTGTGCTCTCTTGCCTTTCCTTGTCTGCTCTTCCCATTTCCAGTCCCGGTCTTCAAAAGAAAAGGGCACTCCCGTGTCGGCAGCTTTTAACTGCCTTTTATTTGTGCACACCCTTTTCCTGAATTAAAAATAACTCCTTTCCCCCACTAGTTTTCACATGTTCACAGGACTTGTACCTTAAGTGAAGAAAGGCACAGGCATGACTTACGCTTACTGATGGAGGAGACCCATTTTTCCAGGTAGGGAAAGGCAGAGAGGCAGGCACTAGTGCTTCATCCCCTGCATACAGGCCAAGCCAGAAACAAGCAGCAGACCTGCCATGAAGCAGGAGGCTCCCATGCCATGTCCTCTTTCCCAGCAGCAGGATGAATCCCGGCCATTTGTGGTTGTTATTGCAAAGCCCCTGCAAGGTGAGGGCCAGGGCCTTGTCTGGACTAATCCTGGTCTTGCTAAAGGGCCAGGGATGTGCTGCTTACTCAGGTTTATGCTACGTGGGGACCACTGGGCAGCAGCAGCCATAATATCAGAAGTGTACTATATTTTTATCATGTCCACCTCTTATTCTTCATTACACACCCTGTTCCACTCACTCTGCAGCAAAGTCAAATCCAATACCTTCTGTGCGTGAGCTTCCCAGATTTTAGTGAGGGAGGTGAGGCTCCACTCTGCCTTGGAGGATGTGCACAGATAAAACCCAGGTACTTCCTCTTTAATATCCTTTGTCAGCTCCCTCCATGACCTGTTCAGACTCACTGCCTGAATGACTTTGCCAAGCAAAGGCAACAGAGTCAAACCAGCAGGGACTGCTGTAGGAAACCTGCAGGCAGCAAGCAGAGGGGCACGGGGAGGGGGGTCCCTCCAACACTGCCAAGGAGCTGTCTCAATATGGAGAGCATGTTGGTAGGGCTGGAGAGGGACTGTGCAGCCAGGAAACACAGAGTTAACCTGGGAGAGGACACAGGGGTCACTCCAAATATCTTTCACATCAAACCTCTTTTCCTAATAAAAAAGCAACAATAATAATAACAACAACAACAACAACAAAAGCTATACAATTGAACAAAAATTTCATTTGAATCAGAACAGAGAGAGGCAAATTTGTTTTCCAGAGTGAAACTCGGTCTAATAGCTAAGATAAGAAAGTGTGTGTGTGTTTGTGTGTGTGCATGTGTGCAAATCCAGGAGGGGGAGTCAGATAAGAAAGAACAATCAAGTTCTTGCATGAAAGTTAAGCTGTCATCTTAAGCTCACTCTATCAGAATTATTGCTGTTTATTCATAACACTACTAAGGAACAGATGTTCACCTGGACAAGCAAACCTCCTGAAAGGAAGATATCCATATGTGGCAGTGATCAGAATGTGCTCTGATTCTTAGAAAAAAAGTTTTGTTTCCTGGTATTGGTTGAAGCATAGTAGAAGAGTGAAAAGGAGAAAATAAAAGGTAAGTGGAGAGGAAAAACAAAGGGAGAGAGTGCAAAGACACAAATAAAAGCCAAGGTAAAATTACAAAAGCTAGGGGGAACTCAGGAACATTTCTTGAACATCAGTAAAAGCATTTGTAAGGACAATAGCTGCACAAGAGACCGCATAATTAAAAGAGCACAAGCAGGAAAAAGAGTTGAATTTCTTTTCACAGTTTCTTTCTTCATGTTTTTTCAAGTTAGCAGGCAAAATGTGCAAGCAGAGTCCATTCTTCTCTACTTCCTAATGTATTTTCTTTGCTTAGTCTTTTGTCTTATTCATCTAATGGATTTAGAGCATTTGGATTCTTTTGTGTTGAAGTTTCATGAATCAGCCTGTCTGCTACAGCCTGGGACAAGCACATCCTCCAAACATAGTCCAGAGTATAAACCAAAGAAAACACAAGCGACAAGAAAGACACAGGCTCATGGGTACCTTAGAAGTAAGAGGAATTTCATCTTGTTAAATTTCTAGAGGGCTGCTCACTGCAGCCCAGCGCAGTCCAGGGCACAAGCAACCAGAACAAGTAGAAAAGCAAAAACTCAGAGGGGAACTGGGAATGAGGGAGGTGATACAGAGCTGAAGAAAGATTAGGGGCAGCTGCATTAATGGGGTCCTCCTCCCTCTGAACTCACCATCTGGCAGCTCCAGAGGTGCGGGGCTGAGGAGAGCTTGAGGGAAGGTTCACTGTTTGGCATTTCCCCTCATTTGACAGGAAAACAGGAAACAAGCCTCTGCCCCACCAGTAAAGAATTTCTGGGACCTGAATAATACTGTGGGGAACTGTGTATCTTTTTTAATGAAAAACCTCATTATATTATAGCATTGGATAATCATCCCTGGAAGACACCACTTCTTCAATTACTACTTTGCAAGAATCCTATTAAAAGGCAATAAGCCAAACTGTAAGTTAATTTTGAGTGGTTTCTTCACCCAGCCAGATCCCCTTGTGTTCAGAGCAATGGGTGACAAAGCTATAGCCTAAACCATGTCAAGCTGTTCTGTATACTCTGCAGTCAGTTGGATATTCCTTCTGCTGGAAAGATCACTAATTATTCAGTCGGCATTTGCCTGAATAAGGCCTCAAGATTTGGTCCAAAGACAGCAAATGTTCCTTCTTGATTATTTTTGCAAATTAAATGAGAAGAATTTAGAAAGAGAGCATATGAAGCTTATTTGTAAGACAGATGTTAAACAGACTAGCAGCTTCCCAGTATCCCTCTAATACTTATCCCCAGTACCAAAATATATTCCTTTAGCCTTTATAATGACATGAGAGTACTTAAGACTTTATTGATAGTATCCTCAATGGGTTTACAGGTCAAGAAGCACGAAATTATTTATTCTATTAATAACATTTAAGAGCAGATTCGGGACATTTTGGAGTGGACAGAGTTTTTCAATTAATAATTTGATCACTGAGAAACGCAGTTTTGAGTCAACAAAAGTATTCATTAATACAAAGGGTTTCAAATGGGGGAGGTTTTTCTTAAAAAATGTCTTATTTTGAAATCATCTCCTATATCATCTGACCTAAAATAATTCTTCCTATCTTTTGGGGGTGCTTGGACTAAGAACAGAAAAGCCCAGGTACTTGTACAGCTCTGAGCCAGTTGAACCTTTGAGCTGTCTTGGGGCATGACTGTGACTTCCTTATGGCAAGCTTAGGGTGCCCCACTCCAGCAGGAACGGGACAGCTGTGTGCTTGGTCCCTTCCCCCACCTTTCAAACCTACTTCACCTGCTCCCAGCAGCCCCTGAAGTGTGTGAGATTTAACAACCGTTAGCACACAAGTTAATGAACATACATCACCTTTTTTCCCAGCCCGGCCAACAGCAACAGTCATAACAGATTTCAAGATATGGCATATCAGAATTGTAAAGCAACTATTTGTCAGCCCTGGAGTGAAGTCAAAATATTGCTCAGCAATGTTAGGAATAGCAACTGGTATCTGAACAATATTAGCATGCTAAAATAGATGTAGTAGCTTTTGCTTAATACAGTATATCTAACCTTCTGAAAAACTGTAATGTAAATAATGAGTCATTCTGTGTAATTTTTTCTCTTTGTGCACCTTCCGTAGAAGCTTCTGTTTTGTTTAGAGATCCAAGGACGATTTGCCCGATATCCAGCTCTGCCATGTCATCCTGACTTGAAAATCTATCTGCCATCTCTCTGCTAGTAAGAACCTCACCAGTGGTATGATTTCCACTGCTCAGTGTTGTGGTGGCTAAGTCCACTTTACACCTCCCAAGTTGCCTTAAAAGTGGTCTCTCCTTACAACACTGTTCTAGAAAGTTCTCCCTTTGTCTAAATTTTTCTGGCCACTCGCCCTCTCCCCCTCCCATCCCTTTTCCCATTGGCCCCTGTTATGTCACTCAACCTTGCCTTTGCCTCCTAGCCCTCAGACCCTTGGTTTTGGATGCTCTGCCTGCCTTTGGGAGTTTTCAGGATAAAATGGGCGTGGGATTTTGGTTTGGTTGTTCTTTTTTGCCTCTGTTCCCTTTGGGGTGTTGCCGTTAAATGCCTCGGGATTGCATGCAGAGATCCCCTCTCACCTCTTTGTCTCCAGTTCATGCACAGACCGTGTGTGGGAGCAGCTGTTTGCAACCACCTGTGAGGGTGAGATCGTGTGCCCACGTGGGTGCTGGCAGAGTGCCACCTAACGAGGGACCCTGTAGGGACCGACGTGGCATCGATCCACCAGAGCCCTCTTCCGTAGTTCAGACCTTTCCTGGGATGTGCACTGACTTGCAGGCCCGAGAGAGCCCTGCTTGCTCTTCCACCACTGCTCTGGATGTCGACACACCAACAGATTCAGCCACATTAGACCTAAGTAGTCCTCCTACAATTTGGCACACTGTTTTCACTATGATGAGTACAAGGCCACTATTTTCACGTGGCTGCTTTGTTACATTTTAAACTAAAACCATCTTTTTACAGGGAACAGGAAGAATATATACCAGGTCTTTGGTTGCTGTAAAGGAGCATAGTTTTACTAAACTCAGCAAGGTTCTACCAGCTTACACAAGCTGAGAAACTATCTCACAAACCAAGGGAACAGTCACCCTGAAGCAACATATGAGACTTTTTTTTAGGCTCAAACTTCCAAACACTGTGTGTGCAATCTTAATTGAAGTGAGTCATTCTTCCAACACTCACAGAGCTCCAACACACCCCAAGACACATAATGAACTTGTCCAGGCTCAGAACATTTGACACTGAATCTGTCACGGATCAGATTACTTCACTGTCCTACTTCTGAAAACATGGGGACCTTATCTTAGCATTCTTATGTGCCCGTCTTGAAGAAGATAGCCAGGGCTGTCAGCATACAGAGGTGGTGGGTGATGCTCTGCTAAGGGGATGGCACTCCCTGAGAAAGAATTCCTGGGACCCAAAGATGTAGACAACCTAGATACACGTTGCTTGCTATTGCCAGCAAAACTAGAAAGTTCTGTTTATTTCTCTTCATATTAGTTCAAATAACCTGGTTTTTAATTCTGGACAGTAATCATGCAAAACCAGTGTATGCCCTCTGTAATATTACTGCAATAAAAAGGATAAATATTGGAATTCTGAATGCTTTTTGTCATAGAATTACCACTGTGTTTTTTAAAAGCTGATCTGAAGCACATATTAAACTAATTTTAAAAGTGAGGAAAACTGAAGAAAAAATACCAAAATTTTTAAAGGGAGGTTTTAGTTAGACACATAAATATGGATGAACTTTCATAAATCTCTGAGATGATATCTTTACCACAGCCATGCAAACCACTGTCTTGCAACTACCAGCAGTCTAGCTGATGCTCTGGTTTTCTCCAGTGTGGAGAATTAGGTCTTATCACATCCTGCCTGTTTTGAGCTCTCTCCAACTTTGCTCCTTCCAGCAGCAGTGTTTCTCGGCCCATTCTTGATAACACCAGGGAGGGAAAATGGTCTGGAGGAAGAAGAGGCTATCATGGCATTTGAATTTCCCAAGAAATTTCTTCATGCAACATTTTTAAAGGCTTGTGAACAATCCCTGTAACATCCTGACTCTTTTTTCCTTACTGATTAGTATATCAATGCTGGTCATTTCCTCCGCCTCCCCCTATCCCTCTTTCTTATACCACCTAATCCACCTATTCTTGTTTCATTTCACTCTGTCCCCTCTCCCCTTTGACCTAGATTCTGTCCATTTGCAAATGCCTTCTTTGATATCCACACCAGTTCTTTATCCACTGATGTATCTCACATCCAAACCTGCCTACCAACCTAAGAAGCCATTTTTTGTGTGATACCAGATCAAAAAGATTTCTTGAGGATCACATGAGTTGTATCTAGGCCTTTCCTCTGCCAGTCTTTTATAACTTCCCTTAAAATTCCAGTAGGTGATCTCTTCTATGCACCTACAGACAGTATCTGCTGCAATATCACAACTCTCTTAGTCTTTTTCCTTCCTTCAGACCCTGATTTATGATTCTTTTCTCTTCCAACTGCTACAATCAATCAAACCCATAGACATGCAATTCTCCAGATCTTCCCTAGACTTATTTTTGAAGTACCAGCTGAATTTCCTGTAGCCTGTGATATTGTGGAGAATGCCAAAGCATCTTTCCCTTGCCTCACAACTGTTTCTGAAGCAAAACTTCCATGTTATCTTGCCGAGCACCATGCTTGTGAAGATAACCTTGAACATGTTAATGGACCACAAACCAATAGTTATCTGACATGGCAGATAGCTGGAAACTGTATCTTTGAGAGGTGTGGACAGCCCCATTCCCCTCACTGGTATGTTAATGCTGAAACAAAAATTGACAATTTAAATTCCAACATTATTAATGATTCCACTGATGATCATTTCAGCAGAAGCATCCAGCCAATGCATTTACTCCACAATCCCAAGCTGCCTCCCATGCCTTCCCAGGTGCCAAAAGCTCCAACTGTCCCCTACCCAACTGCCAAAGACTTCAGCTTCCCCATGGCAACTCCTACAATGCAGTCCTGCATTGTCATTACAGCCCTGAACCAAGCAGGGAGTGAACGTCAGGAAAATAGCATCAATTAAATTGACTTCAATATCAAAATAAATAATACTAATTGTTTTATTCATTTAGGTACTTAGTTGAGTAAACTTTTATATAAATTTAATTTAAACAAATCTGCTATTGAACTGCAGGCTGCTTCACCAGAAGGCTGCAGGACTAAGGATGCTGCCAAATAATTGAAGTCCAGTTTGTTACAGAGTCCATAATCCCCAAAACAGATATACTGCTTTAAGAAGCTAACTCCTACATTATATGCCCCTTCTTTTTTTTTTTTTTCTTTTTTTTTTAATGTGAACTCTTTTGATGCAATCCCCAGCAAGGTGACAAACATTATGCCACCAGAATCTTCCCATGAAGACCACAGAGCCCTTAGGATCCACAGAAGCCAGAAATCTGTAGCCTATCAGCTCTCTCCTTCGCCACATATTTTCCTACAAACAGGGTCTTAAATGTGCCTGCCTGGAGTTTTCGTACCTTTCTTGATGTTTTCTACTGAAAACAGACTGCTTCCCATCTGAACAAGTTATTTTTCAAATCTTCAGATATTCTAATTTCTTAATAACCTGTTCTGGCATGATTCTGCTTTCCTTTAGTGTTTCTTTCTCTTCCCTAGGGAAATTTATGCTTGTTTCTGACACCTGTGTCTGCCACCATTACCTTCTTTTCAGAGCACAAGAGCAAGAAGTGCATTGAATATTTTAAGCAATACCTACATTTCCTTTCAATAATTTTTCTCTGCCATGTCTTAAAGGCCCTTCTGTCTCTTTCACAGGCCTCTTTTTTCTTGTGTACTTGAAAAAAGTCATTTTTCACAACCTCCTGTGCAATTTTTTTTTTCATTCTCTACCTTTGCTTTTCTTATAATTTTTATTACCTTCTGAACTTCACATTGTAATCTTTCTGGTCTGCCCCTGTACTTGATGTTTAATACCTCACGTATGCCTCTTTCTTACACTTGATTAATTGAGGGTGGGCTTGTTCATCATAGTGTGAATGTATTTCTTTCAAGCCTGCATATCAGATGGCCCTTGGGTATATATTAATTTCAGTTCTGCACATTTTCAGTTTCTCATCAATGTTCTTGTCCTCTCCATTACTTTTCATTCAGCTCCTCCCACAGACTTCTGAAACTCACACTGAAATTTTGGAAAACCATCTGCAAGCCCAAAAGAAAAACTTACGGCATGCCACCCCATTGTGACCAAGTTACCCTGGGTGTGCCAAGCTCTCAGCCAATTTCATGCCTTTCCCAGGCCTAGGATCAACAGAGATCAAAGTGGAAGCACCCTGTGGGCTGAGGGCATCTTCTGCCAGAGGAGGATCACCAGACTGGAGCACATCACTGCACTGCCCTTTCCGTCACTTCTGTACTCTCTCCTCATGTGAGGATGTGGGCAAGTGGGCGACATATCAGCTAGCTACATCAGTCTATCAAGGAGATGGACACTCAGTGCCTTGTTTGCATCACCAAAGTGGAGGAAAACAAGTTTGCTGGGTCAAGGCTTTGTCCTGTGACCTGGTCCTGAAGTACTTCAGATCACCTCGTCTCAAAGCTGAAAAGGGAAGTCATTGAAATGAAATTTTAACATGTCTTTGAGTCTGCATCATTTTCAGCAGTGATGTCCAGACATTTAGAGCAGAAAATAAAAAAGAAAATTATTTTATTATAAACCTAGATTTTTATCTTCACTCATCCCATTGAAAGCAACCTTGTAAAGTACGTGATCTCTGAACTGCTGAACAAGGCAGCAGACATGGACTTCCTGGGTGGTTCACCCCTGTTGTCTCTGTAGGCGATGCTCCTCTCATCTCCTCCAACTACACATACAAGATCCAGCACCCAGACATGCCACAAAGACTGGGAGCCTCCCACGAGGGCCTGAAAGGAACAAGCAGCACCCACTGCCTGCAGCTTCTTGATGTGCGATAGACGGACTAGCTATCACGAAAGTGATTTGATATTTACAGAGTATTTTCTGATATAACAGAGATTATTTTTCTTTTTAGATACAATTTGCTTTAATGAACACTGCTCACATGCACAAACCACAGGCCTGGCTATTACAACAGCTGGGGTGAGTTGGTCAGGAGCTGCTGGTCACTGCTCTGGGACAGGCTGGGCATCAGTCAGAGGGAGGCGAGCAGTTGTGTCATAGATCTTTTGTTTCTCTGCAGTTTCACGTCTCACTCTCTCCTTCTCATTACTATTATTATTGTTACTGTTATTATCGATAATGTTATTAGTATTATTATATTTTACTTTGTTTCAACTATTAAACTGTTATTATCGCAACACCCGTGTTTTACCTTTTTTTTTTTTTCTCTGATTCCCCTCCCTACTCGGGTGGGAGGAGTGAGTGAGCAGCTGAGTGGTAGTTAGTTGTCAGCTGGGGTTAAACCACAAAACTTATAATAAGATTATTACATGTTTTATAGATGGGCACATAGAGTAAAAGCAGTAAAAATATCCTAACTCTTGTAAATGTGTGTTACAGTTAAGGCCCTCCTCCTGTACAGATAACACAGAACTTTTGCTATATTGTGAGTTCAGTGAAATGGCTCAGAACAAAAGAAGTTCATCATATAAGCACATCTTTGTGAGAGTTGTAAAGTTTTTTACCACACATAAATATCGTTATGCTGTTTCTTATGGTAGATGGCACAGTGTCAACTAAATTTTCAGCTTTAGAGTAATGTGTATCTCCTTCCTTCTTTCTATCCTTTTTTTTTCTCTGACACAGAAAATTCTATATAAAATAAAAAAAATTGAGAAAACAAATTTTCAGGCTTCAAATAAATTAATTCTGAGACTTAATCCTGTCCTGTGTGGTTTAAGTCTTGAAACACTCTCATACAGACAGATGACAATTTGCACAAACTTTCATTCAGGTTCATAGTGTTCTGTACTGCCAAATAACACAGATTTTTCAGAAGGAATAATTTTCTGAGAGCAGTCTATCCTTTCTTTCCTAAAGTTTCCATATGAGATATCACACTGCAGCTATTCCCAAGGATTATTTTTACTGATGTGGTTTATAGTAGGTCTTTTCTGGGAACTGCAGCCACTTGTACTTAAATGTAAGAAGGAATATAATCCCTACCTCAAAGGGTTCACTCTCCATTCAGATGGGTTTGGGGAAAGACAATTCTGCAAAGAATGTGTTCAAGTAATGAAATAGATATCAAATAAACAAATCTGGTAAGGAAAAAAAAAAAAAACCAACTCAAACAAACAACCCCCTCCCCCCCCCACACACACAATTTATTAGCAGCCTAAGAAGTCCACTTAAAACAAAATAATCTTCAATAGAGATGGTATCTTCCTGGAACCAAGGTAAGAGAAAAGTGGAAGGTGGTTGTTTAAAGAGATGCAGTACGGGTCATGTTTGACTTGAGTGTGGCTAGAAAAGCCCTGCTCACTGTCACATCTGCACACCCCCCCACAACAGAAGCAGATGACAGCACAAGCTCCTGCAGTCCTTATGGCGTGCAGAAATTCACCATTTTTCCCAGCTATTCTTTTTTGTCTCTTACAAAGTTCAGATTGAGCCCTGAGGGCACTAACAAAGGAAAAAATGCTTCACAGCATTTTCCCCTTGCTATTGCTTTGGGGTATGTGTAAGATGAGATCAAGTCAGTATTACATGAGGAGCATTCTTAATTCACTGTGTGGTCTGCAGGCAGACTGGGATTTGATGATTTACTGTGTTTTGAACAGAAGCACTGTGAAGTGAATTCAGGAGGCACTCTTAACACATCAGCTGGGCATTTGCCACACAGTCTTCTGGTAGGCTGGGAGAAAAGAGGGAAGATTTAGTTGGCTGCCTTTGGCTGCCTCCACCCTGAAAACTGAGAGAAGCCTGGTGTCCCACTGCAGGGAGAGAGCAGCTTTTGCTACAGCTGGCTGCCCTCTCTTTCTAATCTGCCCTCTGAGTAGGGGAGGTGGCAATGCAAAGGTACAGGCACACCCCTATTGATATCACTTCCTCTGGTCCTTAAAGACATGTTTTGGGACTGCATCGTGGTAGGAGCTCACCTTTAAAAGGTCAACATAACCAACATTGCCATGTGCTGAAGTGAGGAGCGATTGCTGGATTGTGCTCAGCAGCTTATGGTGTCAAACCTCAAATCTGTAGGACAGTGTTCCTATTTGCAGCTGCAGATGCAGGTAAGGCACCTTATTTCCATAAATGAGAAAGTGTTTAATGCAACAAACACAATTCCTGTCTCTTAGCCACAAACCCCTCAGATCGGAAAGCCACAGACACAGTTTAGTTGCCAAGAGGATCTGCAAACAAAGGGAATTCCTGTCCTGCTCTGATCTGCTTCATCTGCATGCCACTCCTCTAAGGTAGGCCTTTTATCACTGTTTTCAGAATAGAGGAACAGGCCCACAAAAGTTTCCAAAGTCATCAAGGAAAACTGTGAAGTGGCAGGAGCTGGATCACAGAAACAGTATCAAGTGCCCCACCTGTGCTTTCCAACCAGTTTCTCTCTTCTTTTCTTCTCCCGCTTCTCCCCTGCCACTTCTTACTAATTTGTTCTTCATCTGCAAAAGACCTGGCTAATTGATTTATTGACAGATTTTAAGGCCAAAAGAAACTACTGTGAGCCACTAATCTTTGTTTTAGGAAATCAGCACTTCAGGCAGCAGTTCCTGCAAGCAAGGCCATGGCTGTAGCCAGGACACTACCTTTAAAATAAAAACAAGCATTTTTTTTTTTATCCCATTTCTAGATGAAATCTATTAAATTTCTAAGTGGCCATTAAAAAGAAACAGTGAAGCTGACTGACCCAAACATGTTAAATTTGTAAACAATTAAGATGAAGAAATTGTGGTATTTGATTTCCGACCTCACTCTGTTTACATTAAAAACATCTTTATCATCTGATGTAGAAATCTAGAAATATTTTAAAACAGTTACATAAAGTGCTAGCTAGTGCCCCACTTTTGTTAAAGATTTTTAGGTGCTGACAAACAAAAGTGAAACTGGATTTTGACACGCAGTGAAATTTCTACATTGGATTTCCTCAGAGGATCCGTTTCTGACCTCCTATTTGGAACAGAGTATCTTTAAAGATGCCTGCCTCTAAAACCCTGCATGATTATTGGACCTGTCTTGTTATTCAACAAGTCATTAAATCCATAGTGTTTTATAAACAACAGAAATGGCGTTGTTTCAACATCTCTACATCCTGAAAAGGGTCCTGGTGTTCACTGCCTCTCTGGGAGCAGTGACTATTGCAGGAGGTGAACATAAAGTGTGTATAAGCAGTCAAGGCTTAGAAATTATTTTCATAGTGCTGTATCTGTAATAAAAAAAAAAAAAGGTATAATCTTATTTCAGAAATGAGGCAAAATTACAGCATTACAGACTGTAACATAATATAGGAAGGCTTTCCACCCTGCAATAGCTGAATGGAAGTTAGTCCTCAATAAGCAGGGGTGGCTGTTGCCCCACACAGATTTATTTAATATGCTGGTGTTTCCTTCCCTAGCTCAGATATATATATACACAAAGCTGTACAGACAAAATATAAACAGTTTTGCTGAATAAGGATAAATTTCTGAACAGAAGCCAACATATAGTTTAATTCTCACACTAACAGCTAGCACTAAAATGTCTGTGTCCTGTGACTAGCTTGTGGCTGCCTGTGTAAAAGAGTTGCCCATTATTTGGAAAGCAAGTTAAAAGATACAGGAAAAGCTCATCAAAGAGTCAAAGCATACTGCATCCACAGTTAAAACATTTTAAAGGATCATAGTTATTAGAAATTCAAGTTTTTCAAGTATTAAAAATAAATCTTTAATTCCCCTACAGATTCCTAGTATCCAGAGTATTTTATAGAAACATCTGGATAAAGGAATAAAGGCAAATCCATTGTGTTTCTAGACATTCCTGGAGCACTGATGTTCTTGAGATTATGCTATTGGATTACTGGTATAAAAATAATAAATATTTTCAGTACTTAAAGCTGTAATGCTTTATGTTGGATTTGAATTTTGGTCTCATTTTAGTAAAAGGTGGATGGAGATTCAGAGTCTCTTCCTTAGCCAGAAGGATGTAGGGAGTTTATTGCTTAGTGACCTATATTTTTCTCCTCTACATTATTTGAAAAGTTATTTAGCAACTTCCCTGCTCTTTAGTCAACCTTTTAAAACATCTGTTAGGAAAAAAAATATGGTTAAAACTCCGTTCCTCATTCCCATGACATATGAAAGTGAGGGCTTGTTAATCTATGCTAAGAATGCTGTAAAATATCCTGGTCTGCACAAAATGCATTAATTTGTGTTTATTGTTTTAAATGAAGGGCAATAATACATCCCAAAAACAGCTCTGTCTCGCACAGAAGGGGTGAGAGACACACCGAAGTGAGATCTGTGGATATGTTTTCACAAGGTTTTGCAATATTACAAATATATTTTCTACAGGTCACTAAGCTAACCAGGAACTTAATAATATACCTGGCTCAGGCTCCTGTTTGTTAACAGAAAATGTATACAAGCCTTGCCAGAGGTGCAAGGACTGAGCAGTTATAAACTTCAGCCTGTGCCCAGAATGCTGCTCCACAATAAACATATGGTATGGTCACAGAGCCACCCCGAGCCCTTCCCTGTCTGAGAGGAAAGCACAAGGTGCAGAGGCTCAGAGCAGGCTTTCAAAGCTCCATTTGTGCAAGGTCTTCACCCTTCCTGCTTACCATTTCC
Organism: Lanius collurio; assembly: GCA_020086605.1. Lineage (NCBI taxonomy): Eukaryota > Metazoa > Chordata > Aves > Passeriformes > Laniidae > Lanius > Lanius collurio. The sequence goes on along the minus strand of JACBWW010000002.1, from coordinate 38,852,173 downwards.
CTAGGGAGCAGCAGTGTGTTGTGGAAAGTACTGGTAACCAAAGACAGCAATGCAACAGCCTAAACCCGATGGCTCCAGCCCAGTTTTTTCACTTTATCCCCTTTACTGTTCCCTCTCCTGTTGTTGCTGCTTTTTTTTTTTTTTTTTTTTTCTTTTAACATGCAAGTTGCCATGAAAAATTTGTTAATGAAATATTTGCTTAGAAGTCTGCTCTGGGCTAGGCTGATAACCTATCTGTGTTTGAGTTTGGCTTCCCATATTCTAAATACTCGTCTTCTCTCTGTTTAGCTTATTGATTGGTTTGGCAGGAAAAGCAGCCTTGTCATCAGTGACCAAGGTCAAACCAAACAAAAAGGGACAGGAGGAGGGAAAAAATAGGAAAGAAGAAGTTGGGCGGATGAGCTCAGTGAGACGGGAGTGGAATATCTGACCTCCTGCAACTTTCCTTTGGGAGATGGGTCCTGGTCTGCCCAGGAGCCTGCTGGCTTTCACAAGGTCATAAGAAATCACTGACATCATCAGAACTAGCACTCAGAAACCACAGGAGAGATGAGAGCTGAGAGCCAGCCAGAATCCACAGAGGGAAGAGGTGGACACGGCCACACCAAGGCTGGGTGCAAATGCCCACAGGAATCTCTTGAGAGCTCTGATGCAGAGCAAATTGGGTGCTGAGTCAAATATCTCACCTAAACACCTAAAATTAGAAACTTAAAGTCCATGTCTACATATACAAGTAGCAGTCACCTGTTCCCAGAGGTGCCTCAAGCTCTGTTTCAGAGAGCACTACCACAGCACAAAAAAACAGGAGTTAGTGGGATTTTTTCTTCCCTTGAACATGACTAGGTATGGGCTTACACATCCAATTCTCCAAATAAAGTTTACTGATTTTGGCCTCAACCTTTCAGTTCTACTCATAACACATGAAACAAGAAATCTGTGGAAAATTAGTCAGGAAGTTTAAAGGGCTAACCCAGACACACGTAAGATGTAAACACATGCACTCGGCAAGGCAGTGGATACCTTTCTATCACGTCAAGTTCAACCTTGTTTGGGGGGAGTTTTATATTACCTGAAACTCCCAGTCCACAAATTCATGCAATGCCCTTACAGCTATACAGTGCATTCTACCTAAAAATGCAGATGAATCAATGAAATATGTCCAGAACTATATGAAACTCATTGGAAAATCCATAAGGTTCTGCTTCACTACATCATCCTTTCAAACCCCTTTGCAAAATATTTTTATGTTTATGTAATTCAGCGTGAACAGCAGTGTGCAAGTTCACAGAAGAGATGGGAAATTGCAAGGGAAGGTTCTATCATGGCTAAGAAAACTGAGATCAGCTGTACTGTGGTGTAGCAGTACCTTACTATAAAGAAAATACACTTTCTGGTTTTTGCATACAGTACAGCTGAGGTGTTCTGAAAGGAAGCTGCAACAGAATAGACCTGCTAAATAAAATACCCGGCAATATTGTTATCTGGTACAATACATTCATGTTAGTGGCTTTACAAATGAATAAGACGGTGCCAGAGGCTAATAATTATGTGACATGAACTGACTGTTAAATCCTGCAGTCTTTACTCAATATTTATATAGTCCTGACTTGTGGGGAGTTCAGCTTGATAAATGTCAGAGTAAAAGAAGTAAAAGAGAACTAAATCTGTTCCCAGGTTTCTCTTTAATCTTGTTACTTTCCTTCACACTAAGGAACTAATTCAGTGATCAGTGTGTTATTCACAGGATACTGGAAACATTATTTTAGCAGAAGTACTTCATAGTTTATAGCACGTGACTATAGCATTTGAGAAATTCAGCTTCACTCACCCAGCTCGACATATGAGAGAGAGGTCTCCAACTTCCTACCTGCCAACATGGTCTCATTAACAAACTGAATAAAAGGGGTCCTCACCACAGCAAAGAAAACAGATGCAGAAAGATGCTGCTTATCTACAGAAGGTGATTCCAGTTTATCCAGGAAATAATTCTTCTTTCTGCATCCCAACCCACACGTCTTTAAAAAGATAACATTTTTCAAGGAATGCAGGAAGCAAAACAATTTTTTTGTACACAAGGTACTGGAGACAAGGTTATCTGACAACTGCCCAATTTGCATAAGCAAAGGCCAAAGGCTGCACAAGTACATAAACCTCTATTTTTAGCAAGAGCAAGTTCTTTTGGTGGATCGACACTGAAACATTGCGGAAAATGATTTAAAGGATGAGGTGCAGGCAATGTCTCTGAATATTAGGCCCTGTCAAAGAGGCACCACTTCGAGCTCTCAAAATCACCAGTTGTTCTTCATCCTTTGGGGCAGGAGGACCTGACCTTCCCAAAGGGTGGCAGGATGAACCTCATGAGACAATTTCAAAGGCCTCTCGAATAATCTGGGCCTATGTGTATGGTGCTGATTTCCACTGTAGAAAGATTTACTCAGGATTACCCAAAGAAGATGGAAAACTGGGTAACAAGATCAGAAGAAATGAGATGTCCCTAAATAAACCAAGGCTCTGGTGTCTGACATGTGGATTTAGCTGCCCTTTGCCAAGAGTGCTTTAATTTGTATCACTGTAATCGGGTTAAGAATTATTGTAGCCAAAGTAATTAGCAGCAAGCTACCAACCAGCTTCTTGACATAGAAAGCAAACGGGTTTCTCCTCCAAGTATTTGCCCCCCTGAGGGCTGGGAGGTAAAGAGGAGAAGGAGGGAATTAGGGGTGACCTTGCATTAATGAACAGTAACATACTCCTGGATCAATGGGCAAACCTGGCATAGCTCAGAGAGGAAGCATCAACTGTGTCATCGAAGTATCCCTGATATCCATGGGGGTTTTGCAATGGATGCTTATGCAAAAGAGGTAAACACAAATGAGGCTGGTGCAACAGAAAAAAAGAGCTACAGGAAGAGAGAGAGAAGGTGTGAGGATGTAAACAAAAAATAAACAGAAAGATTGCTGTGGGGTGGTTTATTTAAAGAGTCCCTACATTTGCATTATTGGATTAAGCATTTTGACCAAAGTTTGTAGAATTTATTTTGGCCAAAAATGACTAATATGAATATTGGCCTCATGCCTGAATAAAGGAATGTAGTTTCTCTCTCTAATCAGGTTGCAACAGATAAAGGCTAAATAGAAATGAGTAATTCACCGTGACTCAATATTACATGGGCTGTATTTTAAGAGCTGAATTTCAAGTGCATTTCTGTTCTTTACTTCAGCTGTGCTATCTTTCGCTCACCCTCACCACACTATGTGTCAGCCTGGCTTGGCAAAATGGGAATAATTTTCTTCTATAAGCCTGATGTACTTTTTAGGAGACTCTGTCTTCCTGGAAGCAAAATCAATTCAAGTATTCAGGAGGCCCCTAGTGGCTTATAGTTTCAGAGGAAGTTTCCTCTGAAGCCTAGCCTGTGAGGCTCAGAAAATATACAGGTCAGGGAAACAAAAGGGACTCCCCACTTGTTGATTAATGCCATCGACAATAAACAGCAAAGCTTGGTCTCTTGACTTCAGTATCTAGGAATCTGGCCTTCAAGGCCTGAGATACATTTACACAAAGCACTCAGAACGTGCAGAAGAGAACAATAGGGTCTCAGGCTTCTTGGTGTTTTGCGTGTTTCTAAGCATATCCTGGGAAAGAATTACAACGTGATGAGCCCTATATTTGAAACAGCTGTCAAAGGGGAGCCTGTGCCAGTTTCATTTTGATCCACAAATATAGATGCTTTCTATTACTGACACTAGACTACGCAATAGGTTTCCAATGTAGCGCACGAGTGCGTAATCCTCCATTTGCAACTCTTCACCCAGTTCCCACACCAGGAGAAGCAGATATGACCAATCCTGACTGGGTAATTGCCATCGGGCAAGCTGTTTCTGTTTCCAGCAGCTGAGGCTCTGCCCTGTACCCTACTGTACTGTACACAAATACATAATATTACATACTAGGTGAGAACCTGGATCACCTGTAGGCTATTTTTACATGCAGGGTTATTAAAAAGTAAGAGAAGAGTAATCACAAAAGAAGGTGAGAGAAATGAAGTCCTGTTGCTCCTCTGGCGAGTTTTGGCCTAGACAGTCAATGCTTTCTTCATCACATATGTATTTCCCTGGGCCTATTTTTATATGTCACAGGATAGTCGAAGAAATGTCCTTAATTCCCGGCACTTTGATTCACCTCCACAAACTAAGCCTTGTTGTAGGTGACTTAGCAACCATGTGATCCACCTATTATTAGAACAGAGTTAGCCCTCCAAGCCCCCAAACTCCTGCCTCCCCTTGTCCTTATATATATCTGTCTCCTAGCAGAAAAGTGGCACATGACCTCCTATCCTCAAGAATACTTGGCACAAGTCCCTACTTCTCAGCCGAAGCTATTGTTCTAGGAGAGAATGACACAGGCGTGCAAGAGTCTTGCTGACACTTTTGACTTTAAACATGAAATGCCATTAATCAATCAGCTGCATCTGTTTGGAAAAATTAAGTGGCTGGAATCAAGGCAAACACAATAAATAATCCTTAGGCAAACAGGAAAGAAAATAAGGGAAGACATGCTTTTGACTTCTTGTTACTTCAAATTCATTTGATTTGCCTTTCACATACTCCTTACAAATATTGGGGCTTACTGAGTGTACACTATGAAGATACCAACCTCTAAAGGCTTATGCAAAGTACTGCCACCAAATTAAAGGTGCTAAGCTTGCAAGATATAAGTGTCTGCCATGGAATTCACACATGACATGGCAGCAGAGGGGGTCTGAATTCACAGATGTGAGCCAGACCAGACTCACAAAATGCCCAGGCGTCACTTGAAAGGTTGATTTCTCTTGCTATTCAGCAAAGTTGCAGATGTGATTTATGGTCTCAAAAACATGTTCATTCCTGCTACAAATGCTTCAGAGACTTAATACTACATGGAATCATTCCTGACAGGTGCTCATATCCATCAAAACAAGCATCTAGTGGATTTCAAACAACCCATACTTCCTTGCAAGGCGGACACCCACACATTACCGCACCTCAATATTTAAGAGCCTGCTGCTGTCGCCTCTTTGTGGGAGTGAATAGGAAAATATTAAGCTGCACCTTGCAGTGCAAGTGTATCTATCTCTGCCAGGAGGGAAAAACAAGACATCAGGCTCAAGAGGGTCCTTGACTTCCACACAGTCTCTTTGTTTTTTGCACAGCCTGGACTCCAGGATTACAGTCCAGATTTACTGACCCCTGAGACTGGTTCAACAGGGGAAGAAAATGTGTGAAACACTGCTCCCTGCTAGTGAAACAATGTTCAACCCTTCCCCAAACCATCAGGCTCAAGGCCATGCAGACCTGAAAGCCTGGTGTGAAGAAGACAGAGAAGCCTCATCCCCCTCCTCAGCTGTGGGGACAAGGAGCACTGCTGCTGCTGACCCGCACAGGATGGGAAACGCAAACCCGACCAGCTTAGAGTGTGGGCACCTTCAGAGAGAAAACTGAGCCCACCTCTCTGTTTCACACAGGCCATTAAAGGAGAGCTATTTCAATCCAGGCTGATGACACCCTCAAATTTCCATCTCACTACCAATTCCTGCTACAAGGATCTGCCTGAACATTGTGAAGTAATGATATAAGTGATATGTATGGGTCCGGATGACACAGGAGCAGGCAGTGGGGAAAAACATGGAGCAAAGTATTGTGAAGCCATATCCATTGCTAAAACACAAAGTGTTTGGCTGATCAGAACTATATGATTAGTCCCAATCTGAGAGGGTTTGTTTCATTTTTTGAGCTGTTTAAGCCTTTTGAAAACAACATTTCCAAATGAAAATGTCACTTTGAACTCTACACTTGCTTTGTACTGGCTGAAGTACATATGAACAAAACACTTCAACTTTACAGAAAAACAAACAGAAAACTGTGAGGAGGGAGCTAATCTATAGATATTTTTGGTCCCTTACACATTCTGCATTTCAGAGTGGATTTCCTATTTACTCAACAACAGAGCTTGCCAATCTCTACTTGTTCCTGGAAAGCAGCATCAATGTACCTGTGGCTTGGCCATGGATGAAGATTAAGCTGACCTAAGTTTAAATTTCAGCTCTGTTGATGTCCTTACAGAATGCACTTCACCCGTGATGCCTCTCTTTCCCCTTCCACCATCATATTTAGGGCAGGAATACCCTATTGCTCTTATGTGTTTCTGCCATATAAGCTGCCATAACATTCCTGTTACTGGTAATAATATCTGGATAAATGAGAGTTTGTAGGAAGAGCTAATATCTTTTATGAGACTAGCTGATATAACTGACAAAAGTGAACAAGTTGTGGGGTTAAGGGTCCTTCAGGTACACTAGAGAATATGCTAGAGCACTCCAGTTCCAACAGCATCGCTGCTATAGGATAGATAAATAGAAACCTCACTACAAAAAAATGAAGAGCACATTTGAGATGTCCCTGTCACTTCCTCCAGAAACAACAGAAAAAGGGATAGAATGACATACATATTTTTGAAGGAAATAAAAGGTTAAGAAAATAATGGTGGAGAGTCTTCTTTATCCCCCAAACCTTTTATATGTGTAAAATGAATCTGCAATAACATCTCTCCGCAACGCCAAAACCCCAAACTGCTGTCAGTCATTCCACTAGTAGTTGCCTGGGGCAACTGCTTTCACAATTATCAGTGGATTCATGAACTTGCTGCAGTCACAAATGATGCAAGTGATATTTTTTTCAGTGGTCATGTTGGAAGTGAGGACAAGAATACTCAGACGTTCTAATCAGTAACACATAAATAATATGAGAAATCCTCTTTATATCAGGCACACCTGATATAGACCATGGCCAAGGCCAGACCATGTTAATTTGACAGATATGTGCCAAAATACATGGGTCACAGAAATGGAAACTAGATCTGTGCCTATGGTGTTCCAAAGAAAGCAGTGACTCCAGTAAGACTAGCATGAAGCTGGTACACAAGACAGCACAAGTTAAAAGCCCTTTTGATGGTACTTTACCATATTCTTTTGACTTTGCTGGTAACCTAACATTAAATAAGCCCTTTCCTGTAGAAATAAGAAGGTAGGTTTACAATTTCTGATCTTTAAAAGAGCCCATTCAGGCATGAGCCCTCTTGTACTATGGGCAATAAAGCATACTTGGGGTCAACAAGTTCACTATAGGAAACAGCTAAGGGTTTTCATGAAGGAAAGCCAGATCCTGGATCCCAGCAGAGGGTGGGGACATTCCTATGCACCCATCACTGCTTTGCCACAAGTGATTCACAAACTCCATCTCTGCTACACACCTCTTCTAAATACAGGAAAACTAAGGTTACACCAAGTTTAATTCAAGGAAAGAAACTTCCCCAATGGATACTAAATCACTTTAACTACTGCAGTAGTCATCTCCCTTTAAGGTTTATGGTGTGGTTTTTTTTCTTGCTGCAGTTTTAAAATCAGAGTTTATCAAGCCAGTTATTTCCAAATGTCTTATGTTGGGCTTAGGGAAATTTGAATGAACAAACCAAGACTCACTGGTGAAAAAAAAAAATAAAGCTTTTTCAATACTTGTTATCTGACATGTTTGCATAAAATTAAAGGTCCAGGTGATGACTCAGTGTAGTCTCTTCAAGATGAGAGGAGCAGCCACTAATTTAATTGTGATTAAAATACTTGGCACATCAGGCCTAGACAACAGAAGAGACAAGAGTTTTTTAAGGGTCTAACATACAAAAACATTAAGTCCAAGGTATATTGGTAGCATCTCTTCTACTGAACAACAACCAATAAAATCCTCAGATGCCATATTGAAAAAGCATCCTCATTCTCAAAGATACTTGTCTGGACACAGCTACTTTGTGATGCACATAGTGATAATTAAACCTTAAAAATAAGCACCAAGTTCCATTAAGCCTGGACAGAATGTGCTGCTTTACAACTGAAGTTATGTCAGAAAACAAATAACATTCTAGAATCATATAGGAACGAGGTTTCATTCTCATTTACAGCAGTTTTATCTAGAGACCTTTCCGTGTTGTTCTCTGGAGTCACTCCAAAGTTACATGACTTTAGGAGAAGTTAGGGAATTGAAAAGGAAAAGGGGTAGTGGGAACACTAAAGTGTACAAACTTCTATGCAGATATTATTGGCTGGGCTCTATTTCAGGATCCTTGCAGCCCAAACTGTCAAGGCCGTTTGTTGCCCTCTAGAAGAGCTGCAATGTCTCAGTGATTCAGCTGAAGACAGACACAGATCTCCTGGAGAATAAGGAATTTTGGCTGGTGTTCTCTTTGCCAAGTCTACCTTATTGTGGCTTTCCATGAACTGGACCATTTGGAGAGTGGCTATCAGACAGAGATTTCCATCTTATTGGGGTTGTGTTTGAGCCATTTCCATTTCTACTTCAGGCTTAGTCAATTCAGATATATGCTTAATCACACCTACTTCATACAGATTTAATCCCCCTATTTGGTTTCTGTACTAAATTCTTCTGAATTTTTATCCTAACCAGACAAAATGGGCACTGCTAGACCCAAGAGACTACCAAAGTACACTGAGACAAGAGTGCAGATTTCATGACACCAAAATAAGCATTCCATGAAAAGACTTATACATTTCCAGATGAAAGTCAATTTCTCCCTTTATTATACATTATATGCCTTAAACCTGTGTTAAACACTGATTTAAGGGGCTGTAAGCCATGGCCAAGCCAACAGTGACATTTGTCATCCTTTCTCAGACCTGAATGAAGGCCCTCTGGCCAGGCACAAGCCACCATCGAGGACACAAAGAGTCAACTTTTGGGCTGTCACAACTCAGCAAAGCACAGAACTTGGACCTTCTGTGATGGGAAACAATGCCTCAGATATTTTTGCAGTCTTCAGACATTTCAGACATATTAACCCCACAGGAATGGAAATGATTACCTGTGCTGCACAGAGATATAGGTGGGAGCTATAAGATGAAAGGAAGAAGATGAAGAGGAAACTTTCCAACTACTGTGAGCAGAACTGACCAAGTTACCTGGTTCTCAATTATCAGCAGAGCAGATTACTTAAGGATTTTTTATTCCAACCCAGTCGTGGAATAAACTATGTTAACATGGCGTATTGAGGTTTCTTCCTAATTACAGCTGCTGTAATTTAAACTTAAATGTTGTATTTTGCTACTGGGGCAGGTTAATGTGTTTTTCCTCATAATTACAGTGGACTACTTCATTAAGTCTCTGTAACCCAACTGTCTTTGCTTACAAGATCACAGTCTGAAGCTGAGCAAAAGACCTGTAAGGAAAGCACTGAAAGGCTGGCTGCAGGAGACTCTTAAAACTAAATTAGAGCATTATGAAATGCAAGGTAAGTAGCATTCTACTGAAAAAGAGATGGCCCGGGTGATCTAACAGGTCTTTTCCATCACTAACATCCCTTCTCCAGGAACAACCCATTTAATTCCAGGCCAGTCATTTATTATGACAGAGAAGCAAAGTAGAAGGACATATATTCTACTGGGGAAAACAGCATTTTATTATGCCAACTGAACTCAGAGGACAGGCAGTGAAAACATTCTTTCATTTTGTACCATTAGCTCAGCCAGGCCTCTGTAATGTAACATTCTGTCACTTTCTGTGGATTAGCTCATTTACAAAAACGTGCTGTTTTACTGAAATTAGCACAGAGAGAATATTGCACTTCCCGAGCTGCCACAGCATAACTGTTTGTCAGTAGATTTATGTAGTGGATTGTTTTCCTGCAATCCAGGATAAGGGAAATACTTAAACAATAACCGTCGTGGGGAGTGTGGACAAGGCAATAATTACTTTCCATGGTGTTAATAAACCTCAAGGCTACTGGCCAAAGTATATTTGCACTGAAGGAGATGTCTATGGAGATTACATAGGAAATTTTAAGATAGACAAGGGTCAGGAAGCCCATCTAGGTCTGCTTCCTCTGCTGCATTAACGAACACCCCCCGCCCACCCATTACTGTTCTCAGCAAGGTTTTTTTAATCAAGCACTGTCTGGTGTTCACTAGTTCCTTCTTTGGTGTCCTCAGCTGAGTGACTTGCTTAGTGTGCCAACTAGGAGCAGCCATAATTTGGTTGTTATCCTTTTGTTTTCTGCTCAACTTTCAGTTAGAAACTCTTTAGCTGTAAAACTGGAATTCCACTCTACAGGAAACAAATAAAAAAAGTTTCTGTAAGAATTATTTAAACACTTAAAACCTGAGTGATTACTGGAAGCTCAAGTTCTGTAGCTCAACTCAATCATCATTTCCAGAGTGGTGTGCTCCCAGTTCTCTGCCAGCCCTAGCAGGCCATGTTGGAGAGCCCCACATCCCTGAGAATCAAGCTGGGATTTTTCAGGCTTTTAAGGCTCCTGTTGTAGTAGCAAAGAGATAAGCCTTGGCTCAAATTAGGGTCACAAAGCTTTGGAGCAGCAGGTAGCCAAAAAGTAGGCTGAAGGCTGTCCAATGACTGCAAGATTCAACAGCACCTTGAGCTGGTGTTTGCATAAGTAACACAGACTACAAAACCTTCTGTTTGCCATGGGACATCTCCAGCTACACCACTTGCCACAGCAAACAGTCAGACACCTCAGGCCTTGACAGAGACCTCTCCCTTCTTGTGGAGGTGATCCAAGGGGATGTTCATGCTTTGATCACTAAACTGCAGGACATTTTCTGTGGAAACCTACTTTCACAGTCACGTTCTCTTTCTTTCGTTGCAGAACAAACCAGGAAAGAATTTACTGATTGTGACACTAGTGCAAGTCTGGAATGGAAAAATGTCAGCTCCTCCATACCATCCTCTGACAGTAATGCTATGTCATTTACTGACAGATAAAGCTTTTCTCCACTGGTAATGAAAAGTCCCTTGGATCATTCTTGGGCACAGAGGTCAGCTGGCATGAAACAGAGGACATCTATGCCATTCAGCTCTCCTTGTCTCCAAAACAGGGTGGCCACATCCAAAACACTCACTGTGAAGAGTTTCTGGGCTGTGCTAAGCCTGAGTCATGCTAGACAATTGTTTAGACAGTGGTAGGTGACAAAAGAAAAAGTTTTACCAATAATTTAACCATATAAACAAGCAGGTTCCAGGGCCTGGTCCCACAGCCTGGTACCACCTGATATATTGGGATAGCCTGGCCAATCTGTAATCTACCCAGACTTCACACATGTTAGTATTAAGCAGTGCAAAGCTAACAGTTGTTCTTTGTGCCCACACCACCAGTGAGCAGGGCTTTAAAAGGAGATTGTCAGTGTTCTCAGCACTCTGGGACTGGTTGTGCCCATAGAGGTCTCCAAGAAAATGTGCTTCTAATTTAAATGCTGTGTCATATAAGTGGTTACTGAATTTGAGAATGGATATTGTGAGCTACATTCAACTGAGGCAATTGACTTAGATGTTGCCTCGCTACAGGAATGACTAATCACACAAGTATTTATTGGATAGAGCACATCCCCCTTGTTCACATGAGTGAGCACGCACTAGCTCACACATGTTACCCCCACAGGAGCAAACAAGAATAATCATGAGAAGGGACATTCACCAAAGTAAGGGCTGTGTGATCTGGTGGTACCAACTCAACCTACCTGCAGTGAAGAACATGAAAAATTGTCTGTTGCCTCATCAACTTTAGACTGGATTTTTTCTTTGATCTGAACTGCCCCAGGTAAAAGGAAGAGCCATCTGTGGCTCTTTCAACTCCCTTGCTTTTTGTGTGTGCTGCTGGAGCAAGGACCTTCATACCAGCTGACAACTGAGCAGAACAAAGCACAGCTGTATCCTATTCCCAGGACACTCCCTGTCTTCTGCCTTATGCAGGGAATGGAGAGAACACCTGGTGCAGGAGGCAGATCCAGTAACTCTCATCCTTAGAGATTCTTCATTTTCAGATAAATTCTTCACTAAAAATTGTCAGACAATAGTTGAGAAAGGACTTGGGAGAATAAAAAATAATTTGGCCTCGTAAGTCTAGACTGAGAAAACAGCTCTGGAAACTGTAGGAAGATTTTATAAGGGCCTTAGGAGCACCAAAATAACACATAAACATACTTGGAGTATTGCATCAAACCCCATTTTCCATTCATAGTAGCAATACTGACTTGAACCAGCTAAGAGTCAAGCCTCAGGCTTTTTCAAGAAAAGGTCTGTTCTGTGAATACCCAGGAACATCTGTAGAAGGTAAATAGCAAAACACAGTATTTTAAAGGTAATTTGACTACAGCTCAGAGGTATATTGCTTATTTCCCTATCATGAGAAAGTTCCCTATACGTATTCACTTAGTCACAATTATTTCTCAGTGAGTGAAAACATCTTGGCTTGAAGCCATTGGTTATAAGTACCATGGGAAGTCATCATTGCCCTAAACACATTCCCCACAACAGTTAACTATTTCCCTTATTTCAGGACTGCAGGAAAACAAGACATATATAAACTGAGTAACTTAAAGCTAGCTGTGACTTCAGAAGCATTTCACAGTCTTTTCACCCACATTTGGCAAAATAAAGTTCACTTTCCAGACAAATTGTTTCCTTATGAGGCCACAGGATGCTTCACAGAAGCCACTCAGATGCATTAGTAGTGGCCCAAAATGACAGACTGGTTTTGCTTGCAGCTCCCTTCAGTTCAGCTGGCACAATGATAAGACATTATTTTTCTCAATTAATATCCCATCCTGACACTGTTTGCCAGTCTTTGAAGGTCACAAAGCAGTCCTGTGTCAGCCTGAGACCTTCCCCCTTCCCCATATTTCTTCTTCCTCTCTGGGGAAATTTATGTCCGCCTGTGGCATCTGTCCCCTGTCCTCCTTTTGTGAGTATCAAGCGACAGCATACGTTACATTTAGAAATGTTTTCTGACCATAAATTACCTTCACAGCATCTTAGAAGCCTTATGCTCTCCTTCACTGACCTCATGGCCCTGACACTCTGGAAGCATTTTTCATTATCTCTCTTAACCTCCTGTACAAGCTTCCTTTCATTCTCAGCATTTGCTTTCCTGATCACTTTTCTGCACTCTTAATCTCATTCTGTAATCTGTTCAAGTCTTCTTCTTTCTCTGGTGTTCTATACCTCAGGCTTGGTTACTCCTTACACATCCAGCTGTAACAATCATTTGAACTGCACACAGGCTTCTGTTCCCCGTGGCACCTCAGTTCAGCTCCCCCATCTCACCCATTTGCCTCATGTCCTTCCCCTTCATTTCAGGCTTCAAGGCTGAAATCTGAGTGCCATCCTCAGCAGCTGCCTATTCCCCAAAAATTTTGCACCCTCCACCTGATTAGCCTCCCTTACTTGGGCTCTGAAGGCAGCATGGAGTGATGTGAAGCCACTGTCCAGTGTGACAAATCAAACTGGAAACCTGGGAGTGCACTTGTGTCAGTGCAAAGCCACACTGGTCATTCACTCATTCACCCCAGCCTGGGAGCAAAATGCTTTCCTTTTCTGGCCTTTTTCAGTTAGTATTCCTCACTTGCCACTATGAATTGTGATACTGCCATGAAGGTGAGTTACAAAAGTGTTAATCCACCCTCCTTTGAAACTGAGAATGAGTTCAGGTTCAGCTCAAGAAATTAACAAAGCTTCCAACAGGTTCTTGTTTTCACCCTTCCCAAGGAGAAGCGAACTAAAGAAAAATATTGATTTAGAGAAAAAATAGGATGAAGAATTTCAGTCTCAATAATGTTAAGGTTTTCCTTTTAAATTAGTGGGATAACACTTCCTATTGATTATAAGAAAAACTAATCCAATTCACACATACAATTAAATAATAACTTCCCCTTCTCCACTTACATTTCCCTGGAGAAGTTTTTTGAAGAAAAATCTCTTCTACCAACTGAAGAGGGAAGCAGCCTGCAGTTTGCTCTGAAGAAAGTTAGCTTCTGTCTGAACCAATATCCTTTCAGTAAATACCATGAAGCAGAAATACTCTATTGCTCACATTTCCAAAACCTTACCAAAAAGAAGTGACCTTCCCCTGGTTTCATCAACAGCGACCAGCTGCTTGGCCTCTTATGTTTAGGCTGCTTCACTGCCTGAGCTCACTTTAAATATTGTCTTTTTATAGTCACTCTCAGAAAATGTGAATTTGAACAAAGTTGTGGAATTTGTTAGCTGGCAGGTAGCTAATGTATAACGTATGCACATTCAGTTCAGATCAAAAAACTATTTTGCTAGTGATGTTGTTTTCAATACTTGATCAGACACATACAGATCCTTCCTCTTCACCTTCTCATCAAAATGTGACAAATTTAGTCCTGTTAAATACTAGACACAGCAATCTCTTCTGACTACAGCTGGTGATCAGATTATGCCCTGAAGCATAATGACTGCTAACACTTCTCCCTTTCATCCCAGTTACTGGCCTTTCTGCCACACACCTACCCCATCCTTCTGAGAAGCAACTGCAACAGGCAAAAAAAGAATAAAATCCAACTGTAGTCTGGTAAATAATCTGAATATATATTTTATATTGATAATTATGGAAAATAAATTACTTTGTAAAGTTGAGAGAGATTTTTCAGCAGAACTCCTGGGGCAAAAATCAGTTTCCCCAAAACTGCAAAGACTACATTCCTCAATAAAGTGTACCTTTTTAAAGTGAAAATATTGAAGTCTTAATATACTTGAAATGTCATCAAAATCAACAGAAAACACCTTTGAACACTGAAATGCAAACATTTTCCATTGTTAAAAAGACCTTAATATTAAACTGATTTGCCCTTTAAGAAGCAGGGGAGAAAAGTGTGGGGGAAGAAAAAGAAATATATTTTTAGGGAAAACACAAAGCACTTTCAGTTTTGAACTGGAGAGAAGGAGAGAAGGAACAACCAGCAATGAGTAATATTGTTGAGGAGTGAAAGCATTCCAAAAAAAGGGGAATGATGACAGTGTTTCAAACCAGAATACAGGAGGTAGAGAAGTACCCTGTCTACCACATCGGATTAGATCGGCAGCTCATCTGCTTCCAGTAGCTTGAACCAATGAATCTCTAATAGCGGATCAGTGTTCAGCAGATCTCAGGTCAGACACAGCATATTTCATCTTAAATCTTTGCCTTTAGCTATTATATAATTTTTAGGAAATTCATTAGCCAAATAAGAACCTATTCTAATCTTTAATCTCACTGAATTAATTCTCTCAACAACATCCTGTTGCAATGACCACTACAATTTATATGCTTTTTTCCTACATGTTTTCCTGTTATTTGTCTCCTTCCTAAGGAAGACAAGTCAGATCCTTTTGTTTGCTCTCATTAACCAGTTCTTTTCACTCTTTCATATCATCTCCATTGACTTATCTGTAGAGTAAACACCACTGAGGAGCCGATCCTTTTGACTTTATGTAGGTCACAACTGTTGTCCTTTCTTGGCTCAAAACATATACATATCGGTGCATTTACTTGGCATGAAAAAGTTATTTAGGAACAGAGGAGGGTATGCGGCTAAAGAAATAGCATCTTTGCCTTTTCTCAGAGGTTGTGACCTCAAAAACCCCAGGTGACCAAAGGACAGGTACTGACTGGTGGGAAGTGGTCTGCCACAGCCTGGAGGCAGCCCTGAGTGCAGGTGAGCAGCGGGGATTCACACAGGCATGGGAAGTGACACCAGGCCAGTTAATCATGAGGTAGTTCTCTCCATGTACATTTCTTTGCCTTTACTTGCAGCATCCTTCACTGCCACTACTCTGCTCGGCCTCACTTCACCCAAAGCAACCCACTGCATGCAGGTTTGTATAATCAGTGGACTGTATCAACACAATACTCTTATTTCCCTTAAGCTCTTGAAAGTAAGAAACAGTGCTGATTTGCTGCCCTGTTTCCTGAGGGAATGCAATAGGTACTCGCTTTTCCCACTGAAAAGGAGCTCCCTATTCCATTTTTACTTACTCAGCACAGTGTCAGTGTGATTAAGTGTGTCAGGACTGTGGTTAGTTCTCACCACTGAAGCTGGCTGCTTACACTTCCCTATCCACTCACTCCTTGGCTTGCCTGATGGCTGTCCCAGCCACCCTGCATACTGACATCACCCCTGGTCAATAGTCTGGGGTTAATTTTTGTCTCTGTGTCTGGCCATTCTCAGCCAGCTGAGCTCCAAACCATTAATCTGTTCCACACCTGCTTCTCAACAGTCTCCAGTTAATAAAATTCTTGCTTCTGACCCCATTCAGTGGGGTGACCTAGCAATGTAAAGATGTTTGCTACCAAGGCCAGTCCCTTGAGTCTGCATTTGACTGTTCTTTTAGTAATGCTTTTGATTTATGTAATAACCTTTTTCCTTTATCCTTCCAATCATGGGAAACATTAGGAAATCCCCCATTGACAATTTACTCTCTCATTGCCTCTGGTTCTAAGACATGAGAATTACACTTCAACCACAGCCTTGCAGACCATCCTTCACCAGTTGCCACAAACTACTCATCCCTGCTCTCCCTGCCATGCCCCCCATTGGATTTTCCTTCTTATTTACTAAACCTTCACTTTCAGTACAATAAGCAAACACTCACATCAAACTGCTCTAAAGATCACAGACAAGGAATTAAATATTTTTATGTTCTTCATTCATCTTTAATATCATTACAAGTCTGTTAAAGGATTTGTGTCCATTGAACAAAAAAGCTAGAGGCATTACTGCAGTTGAATTCAGATTGCTAAACGTTTAACAAAGATGCTGACATTACAAAAGCTGGAGTCTCTGATCTCTCCTCTTGAAAGCTATTCAGGTTGGTTGCAGGGGAAAACTATGTCATGGGCACCTGGGCACCTGCATTTTATTCTGTCTCAGTAACCCCCTCTCAGAGGAAGTGAAGCCATAAGGTCCTGTCCCAGTAACAATTAAGAGAAACTAATGAAGAGACGGTTTATAGCCTTTTCCCAATCCTGATGTCCTGTCTGTGTCTGGAGGGCAAATATAAAACATGTTTTTCAGCACTACAGAAGGAAGTACAAGTAATTAGTCCTCACCACACAATTCACACACGAGGTTAATCAGGCCCCTCACTGGTTCTAAAGCAGAGGGGACAAACAGGAGGCTGAGCGTTCGGCCAGACGAGGAGGTCAGCACAAGCATTGGGGGAGGCAAATGGAAGCCTGTGTGCATCAGCAAAAAAAGGGATCTGGGTGAATGTTTTTAGGGAGCCTACCGTGGCCCTTTCTTCTATCCATTATCCTGCCTTTATCAGCTCTGTGATCTGTGAATGACTGTCAGAGGAGCCCCTTTAACCTGCTGGTCTCTCAGCTGTGCAAAAGGGCTCATTGCTCTACAGAGGTGCTGCACTCTCTTACAGATCCAGGGAAGGCACCACACAAACTTTTCTCCATCCTGAGGTCCACCAGCCTGCTGGCCTTCTCTCACCCAGCACTTCAGCTTCTCCTGAGGTCAGACTGCTTGGCTCAGAACATGCCAGATAACAGGTCAGGGATAGACCAGAGGGAGAACAGTTTTCTTCTGTGTTCAGAAATATCAAAGATACAGGTGTTTTACCTGGAATAGGTGCAATTACATCTCAAGAGAGAAGATTTTCCTCACCTTAATACCCCTTGAAGTCTGACTACAGTTCTGAAGCATTGCTTTTATTCCTTCAACTTGCACACTCAACACCAAGCTAGTTCTGTAATATCTTATGTAAACCAAGGATTTCCTAGTGAGTGCCAGGGGCTCTCATGATGCAAACCTTTGCTCCAGGACTTTGTGTATGGCACAACACACTTGGCTGCAAGATGCAACATGTCCATCTTCCAGTTCACTGCTAAGTTTGTCCACTGTTAGAGAATCTGGACTGGGGGTCCATTGGGCTCATGAAACATCAGTAACTACCATAAGAAACAAAAATTTCTTCATTCTTCAGCACACACCATCCTCTGAAATTAGCCATAACAGAAACATACTCCTGATTCAGAAGCACCTACACTACCTATTACAGGCTTTAGACTCTAGCCTCTCTTTTCAGGTTTTCCACATTGCAGAGCACTCCCCCTCCAAAACCATCTTTGGCTTCCTCTACTAAACAAGTATGCTGCCCATATCATAAAGATACTATCTGAGGTTAGGAGAATTCACTCAGTTCTTACCTTCAAAACCCATGAAGCTAGAACTTTGCTTCAAAAACACCCAACTCTTAAAATACAGGGAGTAGTCAGTTACTGTTCATGGGTTTGCTCAGATGGAGCAGCTCCTTGGCTTTATGAACTCAAGATTCACTGCCTGCCTCATAAAATCTGCAACAAGAGAGAGTTTTGCATTCTGAAGAAGAACCCCCCACAGTACTTTTGGAGCAAGTAAAATAGTTTTTGTCCGTTTCTACAAGACATCCACAATATTTTCTTTAAACAAGCATGGCTCCAATTTGTACCAGGCCTTAACAACTGTATTTTCACAATAGTACGGTGTTCACTCTGTATTTATTTTAAAACCTCATCAAGATTTCCTTATCACTGATGTATTTCTCACAGCTGTATGTTTTCACACTGGCTTCTGTTGCCCTCAGTTTGACCAGGTAAAATCCACGTACCTATTCTGTAATTGCATACACATAACTTTTTCAAATTTCTTAGCAGCAAACACAATCTGGATGATTCCAAGGCTGGTGCACACAATCCTGCTAAGAAGCAGAGGAAGAAAACGTAATCTTAAACTTTTCTATATTATGGTAAATATAAGATGAGGTGTTTACTCTCCCTCTTTCAGGCATTGTTCACATAGTATCAGGCTTTTCCTCCCAATTTCTTTTTTCATCCTGAATAGTGTTTTACTCCTGAGATAGTCCTGTTAACTTCAGTGGCACTCTAGACAGGGTAAGAGACTTGCCAGTGAGGATCAGATTGCAAAGTCAGGGCCTAGGATTGTAAAATCTTCCTTGTCTGGCATTCCATTGTAAAGTACTGTGAGCACTTAGCCTGCTCTGAGATGGATGGCCAGCGTAACCATATCAGTGTCGGAAACATTCGTAGTGCTTTTCAACAGTATGCCAGGCAAGAAAGGTTTCCAATCTCTGGCCCTCACCCTGCAATCCAATCTCCACAAATAAATCCTCACCCCTGGACAAAGTATTATTGAAGTTGATGGGGCTCTAAACAGATACAGACTCTTTCCTGGGTGACAAAAATGGAAAGACAGTGAGTTTAAGGCACAAACAGGCTAAAACTTGACAAAGTCCTATGAAAGTAGCTTTAGTTTTGAGCCAGAGAACTTTTAAAGCAAGTGAGTTGGTCATAAGGGGTTTAAAAGTGAAAATAGAAAGAAACTGGAAAGTTAAATGGTTGGTCTTCTCCACAAATTATTTGCATTCTTTCCCACAATGGTCAAACACTCGCAGATCTCCATTTTTTACTGTATTCCTTAGGCTGAAGCTTACACATACACCCCAGATCTGACCATTCACCTGCTGCACCATAGTGGGATGCTGATAACTGCATCCATCCTTTAAGCTCCAGTCCAGTGGAGAGCTTGTTTCCATGTTACTTTGAGCATGTGAATATGTGCCATTCATTGTTGAATAATTGTCATTATTAAGTCTGCCTGAGCGTCTGCAGTTATGCACACTTAAGAGTTTTGCTGGATGAGTGCTCTTTGTTTCTGGAAGGCAGAGGAGATGCAGGCCTGGAAACACCGACAAGTACAGGTCTACCTCTCATTTGTCTCACTTTTATAACTTTGAAACTCTTCCTTCACTTTGGTAATAATGTAAAGTATCAACTAAAAATTGCAATGCATGCATTTCATTTGAGTTTTATTGCCTTAACAGACAGCATTAGATTACAAAAGAGGACATTTTTCTTCTCAGTTTTAGCTTATTCTTATGATTTATGATTAGATACAGCAAGAGTTCATAAACTTCCCTGACCTGCTGACAGTTTTTACAGGCTCCTTGATTTATTTCCATCTCAAACTTAACAGCTTTCATGTGACTGATATTCCTAGAGTCCTGGCATGGCTGCAGCACAGCCTGCAAGGGCTCCTCTAATCTCCGTGTTACTAATTTAAATGAAGTCTTGGTCTGTTGTTTAAAAAAGACATTCGTCATCTCACGGAGGTTTACAGATCCTGTTGTAATGTAATGTCAGACACTTCTGAGATATGAGTTTTATAAAGCCTCCCGATATTGAGTGTTGTAAGACACACCAAGGTCACTTCAATATGCCAAAGAAAAAAAAACATTTGCAAATCAAGAGAAGAGGAATTCCTAAGAAACTGCATTGTACCAGGGACATTTAGAAATGATTTATACCATCTGTGAGTACATTTCAAAGATAAATCTGGTATTGGGGAGAAAAGCAGGGGGAGGATAAATTTGAATCCAGAAAAATCCACAGACACCCAGCCAACAGCTATGAGTTCCTGATAAAAAACAACTCACAGAGCAATATTCTCACAGTCATAGAGGTTGCAGCATCAACAGTTTCCCAGTGTGCTCCGAAGCTACTGTGCTAACTAAGGCTGCTCTTTCAGCAAAGATGCAGCTGGCATTCTGTTTTCATTGTACACTTTCCAAACAACAAAAAAAAGATACATTTTGTAATAACAAAGACCTAACTAGTAAAAGAGAGAAGAGGGAGTGAGAGCGAGAACGACATAAGAAAAGTGGGTGTCTCTAAGCTCACACACCACCCAGCTGAAGACAGAAAGACATAATTATTTTTGTCTCTAGAACATTGAGAAACTGGCAAAAGGTAAGTGATGGAAAGGTGTATGAAGGTGGAAGGAAACTGAATGGACAGCATCAGGTAGGTTTTCTTTGATACCAGTGGGTACAGCAGAGAGGGAACAAGACCCATAAATATCCATGGAGCTTTGGAGGTTCTCCAGTGGGTATGCTTAGACGTTTGAGGTCAACTGTGATCAAGCCTTAGTCTGACAGAAAATTGCTTTTGTAATATTTGTAGATCAGTTAAGAAATGACAAGCAACACTGGGTTATGACACACTGGAGATATAAATACAGGTTGCCCAGATCATATGATTGATTGAACCCTTTTATTTTTGCTGAAGAAATTTAGCTAGTGTTGCTGGCAACACACACAGAGCACTAAATAAATGTTACATACAGTAGCTTGTCAGAATTTATAAAAGAGCAATCGACATTTGCTTTACTGTCAAAACATCAGCCTACGAGTTTCCTGTCTTTGGAAAGAGAACGTGGGAAATAAAAGAATGCTATACAGTGTATTACCTTCGAATCACAAATGCCATGGGTAAGCCTGCGCCAGAAATGAGAGCTGCTCTATGCGAGGAGCTCTGCCTGTCCTCAAACCAAACAACCTGCTTGTGAGCCTCATTGCAGCGAGCCACCAGCAGCAGTTGCTGTATAGCTGAGAATATAGAGTCAAATGTGGATTTATCACAGAGCTTCCTATTCCACAGTCCAAACACAGATACTTTCACTGCAGATAGATGTGGAAAAACAGTGCTGTACAGTGCCTGCAACTATATTGCAGTGAAGTGGATTATTAAGAACACAATGAGACTTCATGCCTAATTTCAGAGTTTGGGAATATGTTTGGGAATAACAGTCCACAGATCTTATTCACAATTACACTGAATAAATCCTAAGAATTCTTTCCACTCTTCCAACAACATGAAAGAGCCATGTTGCACATGAAATAAAAACTCCCAGCAGTTTATCTTTCTAGGATTACATGGTGTTTTCAATGTAAAAATCACATCCTCTGTTGGGCAAAGGTTCATTTTACAGACCAGATCTATTGGATCAAAACAAAGACAGCAGTAAATCAGCTTTGTGGGGCTATGCTGATTTTCCCTTGCTGGTCTATATCTCAAGAACCACCTTTCAGGCATTTGTGTAGGAGGAAAAGTTTGTTATTAGTATTACCCTGGGAGATGGGTATTATTCTCCAGGGAGTAAAAAAGAACAAAAGCCCAGCATCCCGTGACCTACCTCTTCTCACTCTGATAAGGGCACAGAACATGTGTGTGCACAGACAGATCTATTGTCAGCAAGACTATCCTGCTGCATTTAAAGACATTGCATTAATTAACACGTTTCTAAAGAAGTATTTGTGTATCTGTGTGCACATTTGTCCTTTCTTACAGGATCTCTCACAAGGAAACCCCCACTCTCCCTGAGTAGTAAACCCACCCACATCAAGCCTCTGGAGAACAGGGAGTTCAGTGGGTCTCAGGAGTCCACAGCTGTGAATTGCAAACCAACTGAAGGTGTATCTGCACAACATCCATTTCCTTACCTCTTCCCATGGGCTTGCCAGGGGACAACAGACTTGGGCAACAGGTCAAGGACAACCACTTTGTCATCCCTTGTTTCTTTCCTAACTTTGTCTCACTTCTGCCTGTTGTGAAATGAGTAATATCTGCATTTTTGGTCATGTAGAGCAAAGGCTGTCTCTGGTAGGAGATGTGCCCTCCTATAGAAAGATTTGAGGTCATAAAATCAGTAGCATAGTCCACTACATCTGTGTTAACCCCCTTTTCTGTTTTTCATTCCTTCTTAGAGGAAAAGAAGACTCAACAATAACCTAGTACTTTAGTGAGGACACATATTAATGTCTCTATTTTAACTGCGGAAATAGCAACCATCACAATTCCTGAGCTTTAGTAGAAACTTTCCTTTACATTATTTCTACTAATTCCCAGGTTAAAAAGGGTAAAGTTCAAGTACATTCCAGGCCAGACAGGGCAACTCAGGACTAGACAAATTCTTTCAAACGCTCTATTGTGAACAGCTTCTACATATTTCAGTAAGGCAAAATACACTGGAACACTGTCTCTGGAACAATGCATAATGTTGTTCAGTCCTTCCTTTACTGGATGGAGTGAGCATGTGTCAGACTGTCTGCAATCTCTTCTATCATGGTAAGGACCGGTACCCAGATTTTATATTCTTCTAATGGAAAAGGTCAACAGATTGGTAGTAAGAGGCAAACCTTGAAATAGAGCTAAGAAGGTAACAAAAGAGGGAGAAGAGAGAAAAGAAAGAATTTCAATACCATACACTAAATACCCAGATGTTAATAAAAAAATCCTCAATGGTTACTTGACAGGGTCTCACAGAAGGAAAGCTTGAAAAAAGAAAGATCTATCCATTGTGCAGCATTTTTCTTTGTTACTCAATTGTATCCTTTATATCAGCCTTTCATCTTCCCAAAGCTAACTCAGGGCATATTTACAATAAAAATAGAAGTTGGATTTGTTACAATTTGTTGAGACTGCAGATTTCCAATTAAAGGTGGTGATATACCTTCTGTCTATACAGGCTTTTACTTGGCTACTAAATGTAAACTAACTGACCCTTTAGAATAGCCTCAAAAAAATCACAAACACTGGTCTCCTTGAGAACCCATGAAGGATGAAAGAGGAGAATTTCTGCTTTGTTGTCTAACGTTTACTCAGTAAAAGGTAGAGACTGTGAGACTTCACTAGTTGTATACTGATTGTATGGCTTTATTTCCTAGAACAAAGACGATGTTCCTTCAAAGAACACTACTAGTAGCACAGGAAAATCATTTTAATATTTGACATCCGTAATATTTAACAGTGCCACTGGATTTTGTTCAAGTGAAAAGAATTTATCCATGCCAATTAAATAATTCACTGCATAGTTCAAAAGACCCTGATAAGAGATACACCACAAACCATACTGCTTTTCCTGCTTTAATTATGAATTTGTAGTTAAAGCACATGACAGGGTTTCAGGGCTGGGCTCCACTTCCCGCTCTGTGATGGGTTACTGGGGGCAGCTTCCTTCATCTCAGCCTTCCTGAGCCACATCCTTGCTGGTGTAAATCAGTAGAGGTCCACCAACTGGAAAGGCACTCCGCTGATTTACACCAGCTGTTAACTTGACCTCTTGACCAAGAGAAAAAACGGGAATGGAAATGCATTTTCTGTGTCAGAAAAGTTGCTTGTTGATGTTGGTGAAGGCATTTGAGAAGTTTCATTCTTTTTAACGAATGAGACCAATATCTAACTTCAAAGCCAGGATTCAGATGAGTATTTTAAAGACTTTAGAAGGACTAAATTGAGAAATAAATTTAACTGATGAACAACATACAGAAGAACATTCCAAGAACAGGGTGCAAAACTACACTGGAGAATTTTCTTTCAATTTTCTTCCTTACATTTTGTTGAATATTTTCACTATTTCGGATCAACAGAAATAAAAATACCCAGATTAGCTCTGAAAAAAATATCCTGCTGCTTTTGCTGGGGCTGCTCCTATCCATCAAGTGCTTTAACTAACATAGGGAAAATGGTTATTTCTTACTGATGGACTGTAGTATGAGTAACTGAACTTCAAAGATGCCGGGCCAGATTGGATAGCAAACATCAAAAGCTTTTGACTCGTGCTGAGTAAACTTTGTATTCTGACACACAAGTTCTTATCTGTTCTGTTCCAGACTTGAGAGAGAGAGGGGCTGAATCTAACCAAATCACATTGTTTTTCCTTGCAGCTGCCAACTTGGAAAAATATCAGGGCACAAAGGAACCATTAAAAACAAAACAAAAAAAGACATGTTTTTGTTAGTTCCTAGGCAACACAATATTGCCAAGATGGTGGCTCCTATGAAAATTAGAAAATATTAGTTACACATCACACTGTTATTTATTTATACTGCTCTGTGAAGCATTATTTTTTTCCTTCTTGCAAAACTGACAGATATTATGGAAAATCTGTTCTTTTGAGCAGGGTGTTTACACCACAACTGTTATGTATGTTTTGTCAGCAGCTTTTTCCATTTGTTAATTCCCATTTCTATTTTAACATTTATTTTGCTAGTTACTGAAAAAAAAAAAAAAAACTAAAACAGAGTATGAGATAAAAGGAGAGAGAGAAATAGGAGGGAGGAGGAAAGGAGAAGAGAAGAGAAGAGAAGAGAAGAGAAGAGAAGAGAAGAGAAGAGAAGAGAAGAGAAGAGAAGAGAAAGAGAAGAGGAGAAATTCAAACTTTTACATCCACCTGAATGAATCCTGTTTTTAAGATTGTAGAAGCTATTATAGAAAATTGGAAATCCTATCCCATTACTATTAATTGCAAAAAATTCCAGAACTTTTTAAAACCTCAGCCTGCTTGCTCATAGCACTCTAGGGCAGTGTGGGACACATGAAACAAGTGTGTTTCATTCCACCTTTTTATTATTCAGTCACAATGCATTTACCACATGGATCCTCCTACTCATGACAAAGCCCTGATTACACTGATGATGTTCCATGCTGGTGAAGGATTGAAATTACAGTAAGGTGACAAGGAAGTGTAATAGCTCTTGGGAAATGTAATTGCAGCAGCTGCCCTGGAAGCAAGTGACCAGCCCTCACATTTTGTAACATTTTGTACCCAAGAATTAAGCTTTTGAGCCTAGAAGGTCTGACTGCTTACCTCAGAAGGTAGAAGTCACTTTAGAAGGCGGCAGTCACATCATGCATCCTTTCAGCCTTTTGATGGAATGCTTTAAAACACAGCTGTGAATGAAGAGATTACAGTAGAGTGTCATTCCTGATTGCCACAGAGCACTCTGTTTCCACAAATATTCCACATCGGTTGTACCACACACAGTCCTTCCATTACAACTGAAAGGTAACCTATCACAGAGCGAGCGAGAGAAGAGAAAATGGAAGTTTCTCTTATTACAAAATTTTAATTTCCTGATCCACAGTTCACAGATCTGCTGAGACACTACCATCTACCACATGAAACTCCCACCTTTGAAACAGACTGAGGAGTAAATGCTCCAAGGGCAAATTCCCACTGAGCACATATGAACATAAACCCATTTGAATATGTTTCATCTGCGCTTGTTGTAATGAGCTGGATGAATGTGGAAAGAGACTCTTAAGGAACAAAAGGCACCATTGATGCATCCCAATGATGTATAACTCCAGACCACAGCTTTTTCAAGGAAGCCACTGCAGCATGCAGAGTCAGACCCCTTCCAAGACGTGCTTCCAGAACTTACCAGGAATCTTCCAGCAGCACCATGGTTCAGGCAGCACTGCACAGGGCAGGCACAAACCAGAACAGAGCTACACTAAAGTCAACATGGAGAGTACAGCCTCTTTTACTGACACAACTGCTGTACTAAGACAGAAGGGACGTGTCTTGACCTTCCTTCTCACTCATCCAAGGAGGAGAAATTCTGTCTGTATCCCAGTATGAACAGGAACCTTTGGAATGGTCTTGTCTTCAAAGTTATAAGGTTTATTCAACAGAAATATTTAATAACCTGGTTTTGAAAGTGCGTATGGCTTTAAGGAAGGACATAAGAGCAAATTGCTCATCTATTATCAAGGTTTGACATGAGATGTGCCACTGTACATCTCAGCTTGCTGTAAATTCACTTCCAATGTACTCCTGTCTTGTGCTTTATGTCCTGAAACAGGCACACTTGGGATGATTGAATTAATTGAATGAAACAATCTGAAGAATTTTAGATTTCTTTCAGCTTTAGGGTAACTAAACCCCAGTGTCAGATTGGAAGTTTAATGACCAGTGTGAACAGGCCCACCATAAGGCTCTTAAACAATTAGGATATGGTTTCATGTGGACATTTAAAAGTTACTCCCAAAATTAGTACAAAACTGTTTACAGCACTTACTAGCTTGTTCCACAGAAGGCTTCTTTCAGCTTCAGTATAACTCGAATATTTGGGAAGAACTGAGTTTGATTCACTGACCTAAATGAGATTTTTCTGTGGTATCATTTTTAGGCTATGCAGATATTCCAGGATAAAATACAGGACTTCTCCAGATATTCTGTGGGAGTGTGAGAAATACGTTCTTTCAGAGAAAATTTGGGGGGCTGTAAGACAACAAGTATTAATCACATCTTGAATTTTCTTCCACATTTACCTATAATCAGTAAATTTGAACACATTTTGGGTCTTCACTGCTCTTGTGGGAAACATAACTCATGTGTAGTTGAATGATGAATTTGAAAACACCCAAAATGACCTGAAATGAACAAACAATCATTTTTCCTGCAGAGTTTGCACAGATATCTGCTTTATGGAGCTCTTAGGACTAAGGTAGAAATCATCAAGAGAGAATAAATATTTAGCTTGGGCTGCAGTGGGAGAATATGTTAACACACCTCTGCAGTTCTGGATTTTCGCTGGAACTCTAAGCAGAAGTGGCAAGAAACCACAAAGAAAACTGGTTTCAAACTATGCTTAGATTAACCACAAGTGAGACATTCCATTAATCATTTGTTGCATATCAGTTTTATTGAACAGAAATATTCAACACAACATAAATTTGGACTTTCCAGAATATACTAAGCAAAGGTCTCCAAGCACCTTAATACATGTGATAAATCTAATCTCAGTTTGCTATGAGGCTTCCTGTGAAACAGCCATGAGCCCCATATGGTGTGTGAGGAATTAGAACATCCAAGAACAGCCACACCAAGCAACATTGCAAAGGAATTTATGGCACAGATATGATTTAACCTAAGTTTCCTAATCCCTAGTCTGAACCTGAAACCCAGCCTGGAAGTTTATCTCCACTGAATCAGTGGGGTTTTTTCTGATTCTTCTTATTGTATATCTCAGTTTGGAACAAAATAAAATAACAAGCAACCAGGAATAAGATAACTCTTATTTCTTAACTGTAAGGGGATAGGCACCTGCTATGAGTTGGGCACTTCAGGTGTCCCCTGCACTCAGCATTGCCTCCCTGAAACCTTGCTACATGCATTTTTGAAGTGTCTGTGGAGAAGTATGTCCCATCAGTGTAAAGGCAACTCCCACTTAGAACACAAATACCAAAGTTCTTCTAATTTGGCTGGCTGGCTGACAAAAGCCAGTTCTGTTATCCTGGATCTCAAAAGCCAGTGGCACCTGAAGGCAGAGCCTGAAGGCTCTCCTGCTTAGGTCAGGCTTTGCCCTCCTTGAGTTTGAACATGAACTTTGTTTGTTTTTCATATAGTGAGAGGGTTTCTTGGGTAGAGCACTGCCCTTTTTTTTTTTCTTTCTTTTTTTTTTTTTTTTGGTTCAGAAAGCAGTCTTTAGGAAAAAGTATGCAAGGTATCAGTTTTCACGCCATTGTTGACATGGTATATATGAATACCATCTTTTGTAAGGACTTTGGGAAAGAACTATCACCTAAACCAGTTTTTACCCAAGCCATTATGTGCTGTTCCCTCACTTGAAGGTCCGATAGTCCAATCAGGCATGGCCTCAGTCCTGGCAATACCCCCCTGAACCAGGTGAGGTTCCCTATTTTAAGAAGCACAGGCACCCAGGTGTCCCACACTCCTGAGACAAGCAGAGCCATTGTTGCATGAGTTCAAACTCAATTAATGTTTCCAACATCTTTGCAAGTAAAGGACACTTGTCTCAAACCTGGTTTTACATGTTTTTTTTCTTCTGTGCTGGCTGTGGCCTACAAACCACTGGGTGATCAGGTGCTGCTTGGTGAACAGAGGTGTGTGAGCAACTATGCACACAGGCACTGGCATGTGCAAATGTGGCCTCTTGTGAACTCTTGGTACTGTTTCATTACCTGAATTCTTTTAATTAACAAACATCTGCCAGCTCCTGCACTCTGTCAGAATATACCACTGATGTTCCCTTTGTAGTACCTTGCATAACATATGTAAACAGGTGGAAGGAAAGCCATGCTGTTATCATCTTTTGATTTTATGAGTATCTGGGACTGTTTAAACTATAGATTAACTTTTACAGGCCCATCTCTCTCCCCAGCTACCCCCACCGTGTGTGAATAGCCAACTTTCTTGTGTGGGTGTGTCAGGTAAAGATCATTTTAGTAGATGTTTAAAAGGGAGGGAGTCTTGTTTCACAGAAATTGAAATCATAACACTCATTTCATGTCCACCCATGTACTTTGTCACCTTTCCTCCCCACAGCTTCAACCAAGTCTATACTCTTTAGGCCAACGTCCCAGTAATGTGACAGGTCTCCTGTGTGCTATCACGATTGCTATGCTGGGAAATTATCCTCCAGGAAATTCAAGAAAATGTGTATTTTTTTTTTCTTTTTCCATGTCAGTGCTTTTTACAAAGCTACAGTTCTTACGGTACACAACTCCAGATCTCTGACAAAGTCGAGACCAGACTGTGAATATATTGTCTAGCCTAAATGTGAATTACATGTCTGCCCAAAGGTGAGTTACCTGGGAACAGTGAAGTGTGTCTGCAACAGCAATTCTTCCATCTGAGTGGTGTTGTGGGAACACTACACACTTTGGTCTGCAAGTTGGCACCTGCACAGCCAAACACATCACAGATTAGGAGCAACCTGGGTGTTCTGCTTCTACAGCCTCACACAGAATGTTTTATGAAGATACATCTCTCTCTCACCTCAAATGACTAAGATGCTTTTGTTTGCACTCAGCTTGAAAACTGGGTGTGGTTGACAAAAGTGGAAAGAAACACCATACATTCCCTGACTGCCTGTACTTCTCTTTCATTTTAATCTATTTGAAATGTCTTCCTTTTAAGACTGCCCAAAGAACTAAATACAAAGACATAGAGATGCTATTCTGCGTGAGAGATCTTCCACAGTTGTCTTCTCTCACGCTCCTGTACAAAATAAGCAGAGCATGCACTTCTAGGATTTCACTTCAGGTGATGCAAGCCAGCAACAAGAAATAAGAGTACAATATACACAGTTTGAAGCGTCCCAGTGACTCAAAGTCCTAGTCCCCTGCCTCTTTTCCCACATAATCTTTCTCCTTTAAATACATCTCCTTTCTCTTGGAACATTATTTCAACTTAATCTGCAACCTTTGCTTTCTGGTTCTGAACGATCCCTAGCTCCAAAATCCCTTTATGCAACCAATTCTTCCTCTCAGCAATGAAAGGATCCTTAAAACTTAGAAGCCCATCTCTGCTTGCTAACCCCCTTTTTTTTCCCCATTATGCTGTTCTTTCAGCTCTAGTCAGTTCTGCCATTTCCATGATCAGTTCCCAAGAGGACCTCAAATGAGGTCCCAGGTGAGACATAGACTATTCTTTCCCTGGTCACATCATAATAAGTTTCATGTACTTCTCGGGGCTTTGAAGGTTGAAAGCATTTTCTATTACTCATTAAAAGTGAAGTCAGCGGCTGATGTGGCTGAGCTAGGCTTGGATAAAGAACCTAGGTGTGCTGGAGTCAGACCGAAGGAAGGGCTTGAACAAACATTCCTTAGTTCAGGAAAAGATAGAGACAGTCCCACCAAAAACACAGAGGCAAATTTCCTTTTCCCCACAAATTTCCTACCATCTAATTTTTTTTTTTTAATTCAAGATATTAACAGTATCTTCTCTGAACTTGGATTAACTATCCAAGTTAACTATCAACATAAGCACTTGTGAAGAAAAGTCAGTCCACAGATACTACAGAGAGATGGTTTTTCTACATCAACCTTTTCTAAAGTGCTTGTAGCCACACAGAACATCTGAAGTGTTTGAACTTGTGCAATTAGAACAAGTTGTCAGGGACACAAAAAGCTTTTCAGAAGAGCACAGAAGCTGCCTGTATGTTATCTACCAGTGTCATATACCTTCAGCCTGGGAATCATCAGAGCCTAGGCAGCAGGATATGAAATAAAAATCTTCTACGCCAACCCTATTTCAGCAAGCTGCGATTTTTTTCTCTAATAAACCCTCTTCCCTGCAGCTTTTCCTTCTGTCTCTAAGTTCTTCTTTTTTTGTTCTCTGCCCTCTGTACTTTTTCTATTTTTCCCCCATTTCTTTGTCTTGTCCCTCCTCTCCCCTTATTTCTTTTCCCCTTTCTTTCTCTGCTCCTCACCAGCATACGTTCTCTCCATATCCCAGTCCCTCCTCAGTCCCAGTTCTTTGATTCTCTTTTTCTTTCTTGCCTCTTCCCTATTCTTCTCCCTCTCTTTTCCTCTTTGACCTGAATTAGATTGTTGCAGCTGTCTGTGTCAAGTCAAGAAGCCCTAATTTCTAGCCTCATTCCAGTACACAAATCTCTTTCTTATTACAGAATTCTTTTCAAATTTATAAATCAATTTTTTAAGGAAAAAGACAATGCAAAAAGTTATCCTCCTGAATGAATATTCTCAGAGTTCAGCACTTGGACATAGAGTTTGGTCCCATGCCCTGTGAAAACTGGGTCCAGTTGTGAGAGTCAGATGAATTTTTCCAGATTTTGGCAATGTTTGGCAGCTGGCAAAGCCTTGTGAATGGCAGACTTCTGGTTCTGGATTTTATGCACTGGCTGTGTTCTGAATCAAAACGGAATATCCAAAATTTGAAATGCTACAAAAAAAATTACTTTGACTCATGACATTTAGAGTATATAACATCAAGAAAAATTATTTTAAGGTAGAATTGGAAATGCAACCTTCCTTTCTAAATACTGAAATGGGATGTCCTCCCTACACTTTCATCTGCACGAAATTTTCATTAATTCCAGCAGATTTTTGAAAGTGCTCTCAGAAAAGGCAGGAAGAAGTCGTGACAGTATGAAGATCTCTGAGAAATGGCACTGTGAGTTTTAAATGCCTTGCATATATATGGTCCCTGGGTACACTCTGCTGTTCTGCAGTACATCATGATAAACAGGATCAAATGTCACCTTAGCCTTGGCATTCTATGGACATAACTGAGCTAGCTTTAAATTAGCTAACGTGACCTCTGCTAGCACCACAGTTATGGTAAAATTATGATCCCCACGAACCCAAGGAAACAGGGAGATAGTTTGCCCAAAACAAGGCCTCTTGTGTTTTGTCTTCACAGTTTAAAGGTAATATAGGTTTGGCTGCAACAGCTGGAGTCACTGGGTGGATTTCTGCAGGGTGTGAGCTGTTGGGGAGGAACAGTTCTGTCCTGTGCCCTCACTGTCCCCAGCCAGCCTGAACACCATAAACCAGATTTCAGCTGGCATTTGCAGCCAGCAGGACCTGAGCACAAGCAAGCTAAGCTGCTAATTCACACGTTTGATCCTGTTCTGAGCAAACATCCCTGCACAACCATTGCTGAGGTGTCTCTTATATGGCAGGAGCCCTGGAACATGAAGGATAGTGCCAGTAGCAGGAAGTGTCCTGTGTGAAGCTTGGGGCACACTGAGACAGTTTGTTACAGTCAGCACTGGTTCTTGTTAATGGACAGCTGGAAGGACCAAGCTGCCACATGGACATCTGAGGTAAACATTTGCTTTCATCCCATTTGAATGTAGAAGGCCCATCAAACAAGCACAGCTATGGCATGTCCTTTTCCACAGCCAGGGACACACATTCCCACACAGCCCTGCGTGAGCAGCAAATGGCCGTATGAATTTACAAACCAGCCCCTGCCCACAAGGGACAGAAGGGCTGGGGCATCTGCACACACTTCTGAGGCTCAGACTTCTGCAGAAGTCCCCTTTGTCTATAGGACACCTGGACAGAGAGCTAAGGGCAGGCCAAAGTGAATACCACTCTGGATAGCAAAACACCTATCTGTGTCCAGCAGGACTGTTCATTATATCCACCCAATGAAAGCAGGGCCTCTTAAACTCTGAAAACCCAGTGACTCCTCTCTGTTATAGGATTCTTTTTCCTTCTCCCACAGCTCATCTGTAAATGGCTCTGTTAATTTCTTGAATTTTGAAATGTACTATGATGGTCCTTCAGATTAAATATTTATAGAGCAAGAAAGAGGAGGCAGTACAGATACTTCAACAGACAACTCTCACAGAATCCACTGAAGAATGGCTGGAAAGAAAATACAGATAGAAGTGCAAAAAAAGATGGAAGCTGGCATGACAGAGACAAACAGGAGAGTGGATGGAGAGATAGTTCAAAATGGCCTGGTTTACAGAAGCTGTGGAAATTTAGTCCTCATTAACTGGACAGGCCTTAGACTGTGACCAATTCATTACTACAAACCTCCTCATGTACCCACATGTTGGTTACTGGCAGAAGAAGGAAACAGATTAGAAAGCACCACAGACACAGGAAGTTTAGGGATTGATTTAGACACATCATTCTCACAATATCTTAAAGAGGAGGGTATTTATAATTTCATTTGTTCATGAAACAGACATGCCAAAGGACCAAGTATCTTGACTAAAGATGAGTGAGTAAAAATGGAGAGTGAAGTGGCCCTCCGGATTTCCAGCCCACTGTCTAGGCAGCAGAGGGAACCAGCTTGAATATAGATATTGGAAATGCTGCTAAAGGATGAGATAACACCATTTGAAAAGGTTTTTCTGTAATTTGCATAATAATAAATACATGTATAAGTGGAATTAACTAGCAGGTATTTTTCCATCTGTTTGTTTTAATTATTTCAAACTGTAGTGTTTGTAAATGTGATCGACACTAAACCTTTCTTGAGATTGTGCTTTGAATAAGTGTATCCACATTAAAATTAGTAACCATAACCTATAAATCACAGGTTGGGTTTGGTTATGAATGTTACAAGTGCTACATTAAGTTTGCAAACAGAATGAATTTCTTGCTCTTGAAGATCTTGAGAAGTTGTGCATTTCTAATGCAGAATGATATCTTCCCACAACTTGGATCAGTTGTTCCCAACAGCTTTAATTTCTGAGAACTGGATTTTCTCAGTGCAACCAGTTTAAGTACATGCTGAGAGACAAAACATAAGTTATATACCCAATACTGCATATGTGAACTCTGCCACAATAGGGGAGATTTTCAGCAGCACAACTGAAAACTTGGCATTTGACTCCTTTAAACTGTCACTGAAATTTGGATGCCTTTCTTGTTGTTGTTCTTTGTGCATCCAAAAAAAAAGCCTATATGTAATTATGTGTTTTTATGGAAAGGACAGAGCTTGATTTCTAAATATCTGCTAACTTCTACAGTATCAAAAATTCAAAGTATATCAGTTGTTCCAGAGGGAGTTCAGTTTATTACCTATTCATTCTGTGATTTTACTTCAGATCAAGACCAAAAATCTTGGCTACCTTCAATTAGGACTATAGTTTTCCATACTGATCCTGCCTTTCTTATCTCAGTAGCTTATTTGTTAGGCAGAAAAGATATGACTAGGCATATGCCACTGTGGAATGCAGGAAGATTCACTGAGATTGATGCAAAAGCAAAGGACAAGCATTAACCAATCCAGCTGTCCAAAAGCCAGGGCCAATGCTAACCAAGAAGCACATTACCGTGATTCCATCAGAATGTTCTTTTATTTATTTAACTTTCCCATTTTCATTTTTTATTTGGGTAAGATAATTGCCTATGATAAGCTCTCTCTGTGTCGGTGGGAAGCATGCAGAAAGCCAGCCTTTAGACTGGAATATTTACACTAAGCCTAAGCATTAATGATGTGTAATGGCCAGACCATATTTGCATATTGAAATGATCTCAATTAAAATCCTTTATCAGATGACTTCAAAGAGAGAACCTCTCAAACTGCAATATATTTTTCCATGAAACACAGCCTATTAGGGATTTAATGTGTTTATCTGCATTTCTAGAGACAATAATTTTAGTGTTCATTTCATAAGTAATAAAAGATACACTTCTTTCCTTAGGCTCCGTACCACAAAATTCTTTTATCTTTCTTTATAATGCACTTACTTAGCCTTGAACTTCTTTGAAGGACAAAAATATAAATAGTCAACAGAACTTGAACTACATAATGCCTTGGCCTTCGATATTTTTTCTCATCCCAAGAATCTAAGTATATTACAAAGATTTACAATGTCTAAAAGAGATAAGAGACTTACAGGGTTCTCTTCACCACCCCTGCAAGACAATCTACTCTGAGTAGGCACACAAAAACTTTTTATGGCATTGAGAGGCAGAATGCAAGTGAAGAGCCTTTGCAAGAAGCAATAAAGTAACCTACATAAAGAAAGTAAAATGCCACAAAAAAAAAAGAAAAAGAAAAAGATAATTCACCAATTTCTTAACAGATTTCCATTCATTGAAAAAGTCTCCAACCACATGCAAATTTTAAACCTTACATTTTAAAAGGTTATATGCAGCTTGAAAAGGAGGAATTCTGAGAGTCTTCTCAAGGGATTTCAGTTATTTTCACAATATTTTAAAAGATCCGTTTTTTAAAATAAAGACAGTGGCTGGAAAACACAGCATTTCAATTATTGACAGAAAGGCCTAGAGATAATGAGTTAATAAATGGGGGGGAAAAGATATCATTTAACATATTAGAGTGAAAGTTAACACATACAAACCGTTGGAAAACTGGGGTCTGATAACAGATTATTTTCTTTCTTGTAGCTGGGATCTGTCACTAAAAGCCTATGTGGCAAGTATTTTCTTGATATTTGATTCTTTTTTGTTTTCTAAAGCCACATGAGTCACTATCAGCGAGGTCCTGGATGAGAACTGTGCCTTCATAAAAGTAACCTTAAGTTCCAAAGACACAAAGATTTCAGCACAAAGATTTTTCATCCATAATTTCTCACGGGAACTAGTGCCACCTGCAACTCAGACATCCAGCAAGAGGGAAGGAATGATACAGTACCGTGATTTGAGCCACCTACAACCCCCTGCAAATAAAAAATTGCCAAAGAAGAGGCTCTATTTCCTCAAATCTAATACTACATTTTCTCACACTGTAAGGAGTGATAATCCTGGAGTCACCTATTAGGGATAAACTCCCTCAAATTATCTCACATATATCATAAGATGAAGTGTACACAGGGAAGCAGCTGCCACATATCAGCTGCTCTGGGGTAATTACCGGTGTGTATTCTCACGGTAACGGTGAGGGACTTCCTCATCTTTCACTTCAGAGTAAACCACCTTGCATTTATGACAGGGTAAGAGAATAGACAGCCTGGTTACCACACAGCCACTGATTTACAACAGCTTACTCCCTTGTATGCACTCACACTTCCCAGAAAACCCCAATAAGTCAAATTAGCCCACTTTGAACTTAAAATTTTCATTATTTGAAAAATTTCTTATCTGTTATACCAAGGGTCTTTCACTAAACAAGAAAATCAAAGCTATTAAAACAAATCATTTGTTGTTGCAAGAAAATGCAAGCGTTTTGTTTTAATTAAGTTAGGAGAGAGATGGATTGGTAAGAATAAAATAAACACAAAGTCTTGGGTGTTACCTATAATGTGACTATGGCATAGTGTTCTGACTATGAAATTTGAAGTCATGGAGTTGAACAGAAAATCAAAGACTACAACGTAGTGGAATCACACTAAAAATAATGGATTAAACTTACTGTAATATCTCTCTTGAACCACATGTGTGGATTTATGGGATCAGCATCGATTTACCCATAGAAAAGGGTAAATATGATCAACATTGAACAGTCTAAAGTGTCTTTATCTAAAGAATTTGTTTTAACTTTAATAGTACAAATATACTATATACTCTATGGTATATTTAGCAACTTTATTGTAACATGGAAGGACCTTTTGCAAGAAAAACCCCTTCCATGTCAAACCACAACACTAGTATTAGAGGGTAGCAGTAGTAGCTAGAATTTAGCTTTACTAGTGTCTAGTACTAGTACCAGGTATTGATGGTACTAAATATTTGTACTACCTGTAGTAATATTTATCTGGTCAGAAGACAATCAGAGTAGCCGGCAAAGCATTTGTCATCAGAATACTGCTGTGAACCAGAAATACAGACAACACTGTCAGTGAATTTGGGGCTGAACACACCAGAAGACAACCAAGAGTAGCCCACAAACCATTTGTCACCATAATCCTACCATTGAAACACTGAAACCAGCCTCAGTGAATTTGGGGGGTGAGTATACATTTCCAGTGTGCTCTTTAAAATTATTCTCAAACAGCCTTCCAGTACCAGTATTAGACTAGCAAAAAAAACTTCCATCAGCTGAGGTAGAACACCAAGTTACCATCTGTGTTTCAGGAGGTGCAAATTCCCCTTGGGCAATAAAAGCAGAAAGAAGGGCTACTGAAGAAAGGAACTCTAAAGCATTTGCAGCAGAATATAAACATCCCATTTAGGTTAATGTTTTCATTTTATTTGGAAGCTTGAAAAATGTTAGCATCATTCATGCTTTGCTGTAATTGGACAGAGTGAGTAGAACACCTTTTTATATTAAATGCACATTTTCCGTTCAGTAATGTCCATGTTAAATGAAAAGAATGCCATTCAGCCAGTAAGCAATGATTTATTTTATCCCTAATTTTTAAAGCTTTTTTCTAATTTGTGGTTTTGCAGAGAAACTGTACATGAAGACTGTCAATATACACTGGCTTTGAAAGGAGAAGAATCAGAAGAGAAGCTCTTTTGAAATGTAGAGGATCCTGTAAGGAGAAGAATTGATTACTGGCAAATAAGATTTCTGAAAATTTGTCATTCAAAACAAGAGGTCACAATAACTGACATTGACGAGGGAAAGACTGCAAAAAGCTGTATGAGAAATTCAGACAGAATATCCTTCTGCAAAGGACTGTCATTGCACAGAATAAAATGGTCTTTGTTGAAGTCAGTAATAGATGTAAATGGTGAACATCGGTTCAAGAGGGAGCTGAATACGTTTGGAGCAGGGAGCGAATGTAGCCATGCAGTCATAAGAGAGATAATTGTGCATAAGATGGTCAGCTACCATACCTGGTGATTTGTATTTTCTGCTGCCAAAGGGAAGGGTTTGATGGACCATGTGCTTTTCTCTGGGCTATTATTATTTGTGTGTCTGTAAAAAGTGCCCTCTGCTATCACAGCAGCCATAGTAATAAAATGTAAGTTAATAATATTATTTATCCTGCAACCATCACTCACGTTTACTGCTCAATCACATCCTTTTCCCTTCCCACTATACCTCCCTCCTATTTGCATTTGAAGACTAAAATCTCAACAAAAGCTATTTAGTGCACAGGCATTTTTTCAGCTCTCACTGTCCCAGCACTGCTCTGCTCTCACATGTGTGATGCATACACACATATAAACACACAGGAGCTCAGATACTGTCTCAAGATCTTTCACTTCTTATCTCCTCTATCTACCCAAAACCATGTTTGAAAACACTGCATAAGAGAGGGCCATGACTCTCATCATGTTTGCCTCTGAAGGGGAATGCCTGTCAGATTCCTACCTCCCACAGATGCTAAAGCCACCTTTAGCTGCATCTAAACTGGGATGTTCCTAATATCTCAAAAGGAAGTTACAGTGATTTGGAAATGGGGTTTAACTGAGACACAAGCTGAAATCCATCCCAGCCTGAGAAACTGGACCATCACAATTCTCACATATGCCTAACATTTCCTCCATCCTCCAGGGGCAGGAAGGAATGACAGAACACAAACCAGGGAAAAGATTCCAGTGAGTCTTGCAGGTGCTCTAACACTATGATGGTGCTGAATTACACCACTTTCAATCTTATTTGTCAAAAAAAACAGGAGATGTGAAGAAAGTCAGCAAATTCCTCAATTCTATAAACCACCTAAACCAGAGGAACATCTCAAAAAAAAACCCAAAAAATTGTCTAACATGTTTTGTATTTAAAAAGAAAATAAACTCTCTTCTTAAGTGGTCTTTTTGCCTTTACATCACTAGTCCCAACCAAAATAATCCTCACTGGACAGACACAGTCTCCTACATGCAGTTGATGCAAGCAGGTAGATGGAGGAGCACAGAAATGAAAGTCACACACCCATGAGAGGTGCACAGAAGTGAAGTCACCCCCATGCCCATCCCAGTTCGGCACCAAGGCACAGCAACCCTCATCCCAGCTAGAGTAAGGTCTTTTCCATTTCACACCATGCAGGAAACAAACCTCACAGCTTCATTTCAGTCAACTCAGCAACATCAGTACTTGCCTAAAGAGAAGACAACTGCATCCTATCTGGTTTTGGTACGAAATCTGCTGGACAGATCACTGTGCTGATTTTGGCTGGGATGGAGTTAATTTCCTTCATAGTGGCTAATATTGAGCTGTGTTTTGTATCTGTTCTGAAAACAGTGTTGGTAACACAGGGATGTTTTTGTTACTGAAGAGCAGCGCTTACATGGAGTTCTGCCTCTCACCCCACCCCACCATCAAGTGGGCAGGAGGTGCACAAGGAGTTGGGAGGGGACAGAGCCAGGACAGCTGACCCAAGGGATAACCCACACCATCTGGTGTCATGTTTAGCATATAGAGCTGGGGGATAAAGAAGGTGGCAGGGAGGCATTTGGAGCCCTGCTGTCCTGGAGATGTCTAAACACCTGCCTGACCATGGGAATTGGTGAATGAATTTCTTGTTTTGCTTTGCTTGTGCATGCAGCTTTTGCTTTACCTGTTAAACTGGTTTTATCTCAACCCAGAAGTTTTCTCACTTTTGATTTTCTGATTCTCTCCCCCATTTCATTGTGGAGCAGCTGAAAGGAACTCAGCTGCTGGCTGGGGTTAAACCACAACTGCCTACATTTCATGACAGGTTAGAACCATGTATACCTGAGGCACTTGCTGAGGGCTGCAGTCACCCTGGGCTCCCTCTTGCCAATATCTCCACAGGGACAGAGACAGGAGCCTCTAAGGAGCAATTTAAGCTACATAAAATCTAACTTGCTCTCTGAGATGACTGTTGTCCTTCACTGAAAAAGGAGGAAAATCAGGTATCTGCCCCCTTGATGGATGCAGTTAAGTACCTTCTCTTAGAGAGGATGCCCCACACCCACCTGAGAATATACACAGGAAGTGTTCAAGGCCAGGCTGGATGGGGCCTTGAGTAACCTGGTCTAGCAGAAGGGTCGAAACTAGATGGTCTCAAAGATCCCTTCCAACCCAAGCCATTCTGTGATTTTATGATGTTTGACTAGACATACACAAAATGGATTAAGGTGTTCTGCTTGCGATAGCATAGGGTAAGCCAGGAAAAAAGCCATAAATTCATTGTCACACTCTGACAGTACCAGCTCTCTGCAGTTCTTTCACAGCCTCCTTCCAGATATCAAGAAGCACTTTGTAGAACTAGAAGTCTTCTCTATCTAGCAAAAATACATCATCTAGGAATCACCTTGCCCCACTCAGTGGACTTCTAAGACAACTTCTAACCACGTACACAAAGATGAAACCCCTTCACTCATCATTTCCTTTAATACCTCAGCCTCAGTTTGCATTGAAAATTCATACTGCACTAACTCCATTTGAAATCCCATTTTTGTGGGATTTCTTTTGTCCTGAAGAATTTAAAGTCTCCTTAGGCAAGGAAAGATAATCCTTGCTTGTGTTCTTCAGAAGGGAAACTGAGGCCCAGGAAGTTATTATCGTACTGATCACACTCATTACTAAGACTTAGAATTGCTTCTCCACTAAAGTATGGAATTACCAAGAGCCCATAAGTTAAGAGAAAGACCTAGCATACAGTTTTGCTTTCTGAAATGGTATTATGGGAAGAATAGTTGAGAAAGAAAAATGGGAAATCAAATATTGACGAACTAAGTGAGCTATAGAAACATCTGTTGTCATATCAGAATTTTGAAATGAAGAGTTCCTTGTGTCCTGTAAGGAAGGTTTTGTCTGGCAATAGGAACCATACTCTCTCTTAAGAATCCCATGTACAAAGATACTTCCTGTAAGAAAGTCCAATGGTCTTCCCCATGAGAAGATAAGAGCTCTTCACTTCCACCTTATTAAAAGAAAAATATTGGTTGTCAATCCTTTAACCCTTCTGTAATTAGTTAAAATGCAAGAATTCATCTTCAGTAATGTTTTCTTCTTCTTTAGGCATATTTATTGCCCTCTCCCACTCTTCCTCTTAGACCAAGATTCACTTCATTAGTTCAACAGATAGGGCTGAATCCAAACCCCAATTCCAAACATATTTGGCAACTAATGAAATTCCAGTCAGTGCCAGCTTTAAAGGCTGATTCTGAAAGACATTAAGCAGTCTTACAGCAGCCACGGAATACAAGGTCCTTTTGAAAAAAAATCCCCTTTCTCTTCATCTGTGCTTATTAGAGCTCTAGAGACTTAAATGAAAGTATTACTGCACCTGCAGCTTTTCAGAGAAACACACCCTTCTTCACACTGCTATGAAAACCAGGCCAACAACAAAAAAGAAGTAAAATTTCGTCTTGAAAACAATGAGGTTTCAGGTGTGAGGAAGGTCATAATCCAAAGACGGTACAGTTCACAAGTGAAAATGGGGACAGAACTCAGCCTGAGCTCTTTATGGTGATGGTAGATGAGGGCTGGCTTTAAATTCCTAGGTAGAATTTTGAAAAACTGAGGCTTTAAAAAAAACCAAATCCGAAGTCTTTTTGTTCATAAACTAAGTAAATTTTCCCTGGAAAGCACAAAGATGCAAACACAGAGGGCTGCAGTGTGCCATTTTAAGAGTCAGTAGAATGGTTCATGAAGGAGTATACTAAACAGCTTTCCCCCTCTCACTGTTAGGATATCATTTATGCTTCTTTGTTTCAGTAGCATGAAAGGACATTTCCAATACATATACCAGACAAGGATATCATACACTGCCACAGTCTTTATCTGATTTTTTTAATTTTTTTTTTTTTGCTGAATGTGCATCCTATCCATAGGAGAGGGCCTGGCAACAATGCAGTGCTCTTCTTTTTTTTTAAGTATGCCATTACTTTTAAGTGTTATGGTATTCTTTGTAAAGACATTTACACTAGAAAGCGAAGAGTACTTTACAGCACCCTGCAAATTTCCATAAATAACAATTGGCCATGAGAGTTTCTTTTCACCTATTCCACAGAGGGGGACATCCAGAGAAGAGCCAGAAAAGGTGGAGATCACTTTAAAATGCTTCTCTCTGTCATTTCCAACACCCCGCCTAATTCAGCTGGGCCAAAATCTCACTTGAAGTGAGCTGAAGTAGAAGCTTTTTGTGTGTGTATGGAACCGTATCCAGCTGGGAGAGCAGTTAAATGCTTGCCCATCCCCTTAACTCTGGGCATGTAAATTCAAGACGAAGAGAGCTGTTTTGACGTTCTTGGCTGGAAATCACTCTCCACACCTATACTTTAATGCATCTCCTGTACGTGGTAGTTTGGCTGCTTTCTCTCCCTACCATCTGTTCTGATGGCACGATGCCTGCTCACAAGTTGAATGATATATAGGTGCCAGGCAACAATGCTTTTTGATGGGCAGACTGCACAACACTGCAATTGTCATCTCTTGTGCATGAAGGCCAAGCTCAGTGCCAGCAGTGAGGCACTGGCACTTTGCACCTCCATGCTCTTGCTCACACCTGTTGACACTTATGTGCCAGAAAAGGACTACTTGAACAAGGGAGTTGTTTAACTCCCCATCAGGGATTAGCAGTACCTGAAAGTATATCCAGCCCCTGGCCCAGCCATCATCCTGTGCCTTAAGCAGATACTGGAATATTTCTGTGGGTTTTCACCTTAATATTTTTCTAGAACTTTATGTCTGAAGGGAAGAAGGAGCTATTTTCCCACTGAGATGAAAACTGACTGACCAAGCAAGCCAATTCTCTTCCATGGTCCTATACAGACATTTAAGTCCAAGTCTATGCAAACCTTGTATTTTGCTCAGGTCCTATCTAAGGGCCTACAAATTTAGCATTCATTTCACAAGCACACCCAGCTTGCTGCAGATCAATGCCAGCATCACTTCTCCTTTCCGTATTTCCATATTCACATGGATCACCACTCCAAACCTCACCTATGGACTTTTTTTTCCAGAGTTTAGATCAGTCCCTCCTCATGGATCAGATTTAACCCCGTGCACCTATCATTCAGTTTCATGAGTAAAGCTTATTCTTGTAGCTTCTAAAGTAGCAACAATTTATGCTGATGGAAAAGGTTATCAAGAAATGACGGTAACGTGGAACATCGCAGAGTTTAACGTTTTAAAAACAGTATGTCTGGGGAAGGGAGAGTTTCCAATCCCTGCAGCAGGGGCAGGGATTTAAAGAGGAAAAGAACTTATACACACTAGCTAGAGCTAAAATACGTGATTTCAGGAGGAACTGTGGAAAGATCTGGGAATGCGCAGGGACTGGACCAGAGCATTCTGCTCTAGGGGAAGAAAAAAAAAAAGCAAGAAATTTAAACCTTAATCTTAATCCTTACCTTTAGCAGAACAGATAAGTAAAATCAGATTTTTTGCATATCCTTCTAGCTAAGAAAACTGAGAAAAAGGGGTAGGGGCTGGTGATGGGGCTTTGCTGGTAATATCAGCCAAAAGCAGCTGAGAAAAGAACAAGAGAGTCTCTACCAGTACCACACAGACCCACCATCTGTGGGTTACATGTATCTTTAGCAAAGACCAGAAGGAAGCAGGAAATCAGTAAAATATTTCCCTGATGCAAAACCCCTGGGGAACTGTCCAGAAGAGATGGAAATTACCTCAAAATGCTTTCCTCTCTTTCTACCCTAGCATGCCCACTTCAACTTATTCAAAATCTTATTGCAAAAGGCACTCAAAGTGCTAATTTTTGCTTATGAGAAAATGAATGCAGCTGGGAGTGTAGATGCTGGTTGTACATCCCCTCAGAGACAGTGGAGAGCATGGAGAAAGCTTTCCAACAATGTGTTTGCACATCCATGCATCAACTGGATTCAGAGCTCAGAGATGGAGCATTTTCAGCAGGGACATCTTAGACATTGATTTGGGTGTGGGTGTGGATTTTATCCTAGATGTACCTGCCCAAAACTATCTATACATTTTTGTTAGACTGCTGAGTATCATGAGGTTATAAATTTTTATTATTACAAGCCTGGCTTATAAATACAGATGGAGAGGCTGAAAGGCTGTAGAGGACTTGATACATTTGCTTGGTCAGAGGGAGGAGATCTGTTAAAGACATCACACTCTATTCTGCAGCACTACAGCCAGCAGCTGCTGGTTTCCCTGAGCAGGGCTTGGCTTACCTGGGGACCAACCACCCAAGTCTTGCACACCTCAGTGCACTGACTGGGAAACAAGAGAGATTCAATCACAAGTGTTACTGTATATTTAGTCACTGTATATTCACTGCCTGCCGTTACCAGGTAGCTGCTATTTCATTTCTATGAAATGTCATAAATAACTCAAGTAATA
Organism: Lanius collurio; assembly: GCA_020086605.1. Taxonomy (NCBI): domain Eukaryota; kingdom Metazoa; phylum Chordata; class Aves; order Passeriformes; family Laniidae; genus Lanius; species Lanius collurio. The sequence goes on along the minus strand of JACBWW010000002.1, from coordinate 38,808,330 downwards.
ATTGTAAATGGATGGCTGTACTAAGGGAGGTGGGGGCAGGAACCATAACTGTGCAGCTGCTAAGGCTGTGAAAATTCAACCTTAAGCAGCCTAAACATTCATTTTACAGTGTACACCACTGATTACTTAATTACATCTAAAATACAAGTCAGATCACTAAAAACTCCAGGGAGTAAATTACAAGCAGCTATGAAGCAATGTGCATGCATACACTCTACTTTGACTTTAAAAAATTATTGTTTTCCAATGACTATGAAGGATTTTTTTTCTATTTCTGTTCTGCAAAACATCATTATGTTACAAACAGGAAAATATTTCTAAGTAATATTAGATGTGCGTGGGAGCATCCATCTTCAGCCTTTCACTGTGGACTCTCACTAAAGGTTCTTATCTTTATGTATATTTGAACAAGAAGATCTACATATGCTTGATCTCGGTATGAACCTCTGTATGACCTGATTTTGTTGCCATGGCCACCAATTAGACCAGCCTTGTTGACTGCAGAACAACAGTCAAAGCATCTCTATTAAGTTCTGAAAAAGAATGTCATATTTTATCAGCACACCACAACAGCTTATCCTTGTGGTAGTGTTGTACTCTTTGTTTCTTCCTTTAGTTCTGTATTTAAGCATGCAACTTAAAAGACAGGAAAAAGGGGAGAGGAGTGTGTGAAGCAATGGCTATGTCACTACCCAGAAGGTTCACTTCTTTTACTTTTTTTAGTATCTGCTTTTGTTTTCCAGGTTTTGTCCTCTTAGAAGGTAGGAGACAGCCAAAGACTCTCTTTACTTCATTGAGATTAGCATAATTTTTTCCCTTCAGTTACTGTTTTTGAGTATCCTATCCACATTTTCCCAAATGCAGTTTTTTTAAAAACTCTCCCTTCCAGTTTGCGACAAATCAGTAGTTTCCTCAAAAGCTCACTTGGCAAACACTGCTTGTTAAAATACCTTTGCCCTGCAGTAAGCATGTGTAAAGATACTGAATACTGTCACATGCAAGAAAAGACAGTTCAGTGCCATCAATATTATATTTTGTTAATGCCTACCTGAAAAAAACCAAAGCCAACCAACTTGTAATGTAGTCAGTTTACATCAAAACAAATAGAGGTTGGAGGATAGCAGAGTTCCATGACTAAATCTTTTATTTCTCCGGCTTCCTCTTCAGAAAATAATTTTCTTAGTATTGTTTTCATAAAAGCTTTCAAATGCCCTAAAATAATACCGAGAAATTGGCTTTTATTTTGAACAGGATTTCTCAATATGTACTGCATCTCTTGGCATATCTATTATATTAACTCAAGCCTTAATGATACAATGGTTAAAAACAGAGTACAGATGTGTATAAATGAAAAATGTAATAGATTTCCCTCTTAATGTAATAGAATTGGCACGAGGTATTGGAAACAGGAGTGAAAGTAGTCACTCAAGCATTGTGTTTGCATGTTATTTAAATACAAGTGGTTGAGGTATAAGTACCTCTAAGTACACCTGAAAGAGATGGTGCCTTGTAATCATTGTTTCAGCAATTGACAGTTGTTTACACAACAGCAGCACATTCTCTACTGATTTGAATAATAAACATGTTTAAACACCAGCTGGATAATAGAAGGATAATTGAAACATAGTTTAAAGCTCTGATTTACAGGCATTGTGGCAACACTTTTATTTGTGGTACAATGCTATACTTCTGTGCAGCCTCTTGAAAAAATTAAATAGGCATTGTTTCAAACAACTTTGGGATATATTTAACTCAATTAATCTATCATGGGTTTGTGTGCCTACACAGACAGACAGACAGAACAAAGAACACACCATTGAAACTTCCAAAGGCCTTATGCTGGTGACCTCACACTGCTTGTGCTTAGTTTAATTATACGTTTGCTGGGCCCTTACCTTGTGCTGGTACTTCCCAAGTGTGAACTTCAGTGCTTACAGAGTTTATAAAGCCCACAGACTGCAGGGACCCAGAGCACCAAATCAGGGACAAAGCAGGTGGAGAGAGAAGTCTTCCTTCAGACACCTGGCAGACCATGGGCAACAAAGGAACCACAAAAATGCTGTGAGATTTGAGGTGTCACCCACTTCTCCCTTCTGCTCTGCTTCAGAGTTTTAACTGCTCAGAAATTACTTGTTTCCTAAAATGAAAATTCAAAGAGAAGCTGAGGCAGCCGCACTGAAAGTATATCTCTGTATTGGTTTTCTTAAAAATATCTCTGTAAATGCTTTCTCGATGCAAGATCTCCCAGCTGAGAAGCCTAAAGATGTGACTACAGATTTCCATTAAACCTTTTTAATTCCCAAGCATCAGATAATCCAAGGCAGTCTAGCTTTTGTTTTTCATGCTGTTCCTGATCACTTCTCCAGGTTTTGAACTACAATTAATTCACTGACTAGTACGGAGGTGTAGACAGTTTCCATACATGCATTTAGGTTCAGCTCTCTGACTCAGTTTTACACTTTATTCAAATGCAGTGGGGCCTGCTTGATCCCAGTCTGCACAAAACATACAATTTAATCAAGATTACAGATACCTTGACTGGCTTCTTTCATGTACCAAGTCCTGGCAGTTCCTGCTGAATGATTCCTAAGTTAAAGGCTTTCAAGAATCTCATCAGCTCAGACCCTAACTGAGAAAAGCCTCAAAAGAAATAACTTACAGTGGCCCCTGTTTTCAGGTTCTTCATTCTTTACAGGTATCAGGTACAGACAGGAATATGGAGAGATCGGAGTCACTGCTTCCAGGACTTAATTATGTTTTGGATATATAAATATGATAGGCAAGACAAATTGTGTCAACTTTTAGGAAAAATGTCTGTCACTCCTACTGAAAATTTGTTTGCTTTGCACTTATAACAATGTTACCAAAATTTTAAAAATTGGCATGGAATAAAATTACTTTTTTTGTAATTATTTTTGCCTTGATATTTTTTTTCTAATGTTCTTAAGACAGTGGCTTTTCAGAGCAAATTTTTTTTTAAATGGCCCATTATTTTCCTTACCAGTGCTATATTGATTTTTACCTTGTTATTGATTGAAAAACCAGGGCAGGGAACTCATACCAGGCTTGTGTGTTCATGTTGACTTGTGTTGCTATACAGATACTGCTGCCTTTCATCCCATATAGAGCTTGTTCAGGGCATGCGATTTCAGTCCTAGATAACCCAACTTGCACCTCTTATGAGCTCACAAAAAGTTCAAAAAACTGCACTCTTCCAGCACAAACCAAATCAGACCATATCCCTATGTAAATCAGTTTCACAGTATTCAAATTTTGAAAAGATGGGAAACAAATCATGAAAGGTACTTCATGATAAATCCTGAAACTTGAAGTGAGGGGAAGTCTTTAATGATATTGCTATGTCTATAGTTGAATGTTTGTTGCTATAGAAATCAAAAATATACAGGACTGACAAATATACTACAAATTCAAGAAACTTTCTCCCCTTTCTATAAAAACCTACTCACTTGATCACTTTGTGATCTCTCATGTGCTTAGTATGCCTGAGGATGTGATCAGACCTTCCCTGGAAACAGTCTGTTAGCTATGCCAAGGTATGGACAAACACACCCTTGTGCCCCAGCAAACCTGCCATGGATAAGTTTGAAAATAATAGAATCCAGATATAAAGCACAGAAGAGAACAGGACACATCTATACATACCTTTCACTTAATAAAAATACAGTCTATGGGTGCAGCTGGAAACTGTATTACTTTAAGAGGCCCTAATCTCTTTATGATATGGAGCAGAGTTCTGTACAATGTTGCTAAATACTATGTATACCATACATTTTTACTTCTGGAAAAGAGAATTATCACAATGAGCAACTGCTATCACCAGATGACGGATGGATGCTCTGAGATAGTTTTGGAAGAAACATAAAAGAAGAAATGCACCACATACAGTGATATAGGAAGAGGTACAATAGCAGAGTGTGGATCAGACTTAGGGAGGCCTTTATCTAAGGAACTAACAAACAGAAGCTGCATTTGATAACAACATACAGTTGGATAAGATGCATGGAAAAAATCACCATGAGCTTCCACAAGATATGATGGGCAGACAATGGTGTGCTGTAGCTGCGGGACAGAGTTAAGCAGTTCCAGTGAGCTGCATGTGTTATGGTTCCTGGGCCAGATTCTGGTCCCTTTGTGCTAGGTCTCAGGAGTGCCCTACAAAAGCCAGGGGATTTTCCTCAAAGAAAGGAGCAATGCCAGGTGGCCTAGTGCCAGGATGACTCACTCTGCACTACCCATTCCTTACAGGAAGACAGAAGTTCCTGAATAGGAAAGGATGAGGCAGGAGTGCACATAAATCCAGCTGTCCTGGACCCCAGAGAACAGGTCTTGCCTTGCTAGCCCTGTTTGTGATTTTTCTCTTTGAATGTCATGGGGAACCAGACCAGTCCTCACCGTTCCTCTCGCTGTCAGAACTCCTCTATATTCCTAGACCCAGGGTCATGGAGGAAGCTGTACTATTATTCTAATATCCACAGAGAAAAGGCCTATTTCAGAGGTTTTCTGAATCACTGAAGAAACAGGATATTGAAACTCACCTTCATGTGATGAACAGCAGAAGCTGAGAGAAAATCTGCAGTAGTGAAAACTCTAATCCTAGAAAACATACTCTGACTTCCTATGGACCTATCCTATCTGCAAATGATAGAAAGGATTCACAGGGGTCTTGTTTGCTTGCTTGACCACTCTGAGTGTGCAACCACAGCATTATTGGTATCATGCTCTAACTCACTGAGCTAAACTACACAGCTTGGAGGCAATCTCCAGGTCTGGAACAGTTTGCCAGAACCTCAATAACAGGGAATGGTTACTGTGTGAATGCATACATGTGTCTATAGAAAATCTGGAAAGGCAACCACCTCCCAATCTACATGTCCTGAGCAGCTCAATCCTCTGATATTTCCTAATATCAATCACACTGAATGTATAGTAAAGAAGAACCTCTCTACAATTTGATCTTCTCCAACAAATTCATGGTGTTATTTTAAATATATTTTGCTAGGCAAACAGTTTCAGTCAAAACATCTTGTTTTTATGTGTCTTAAGGGATATTAGCAATAGAGGGAAAATGACATTTCTTTATCAGCTATAATACATATAATGTGACATTCAAACACAACAAGTGCTACTCAATAGCTTGTAAGCCACAAAAGGTGAATGAAAACACTTACCTCTTTTGTAAAATAAAAATATTTTAAAAAAGAAGATGGAGAATTCTCAACAGAAATATACACTTTGACTTAAGATATAGGGTAAGCAGCATTAAAAATTTCTAAGCACAAAGCCCATCTATTAAGATTCTGAACAAATAGTAAGTCTAGCCAGGAAGAAGTGCTCCTGTTAATGTAAGGTTAGTTATGTCAAGGACAGTAAATGAAGCTGTCTTTCATATATACCAGATTGATCTATCCAAACTGGGGCAAGCTGTGCCACCAAAAATGTACCTCTACGAGGTGTTAAAGGAGATCAAATGTTAACAAACAGAGAAGAACAATTAATAAACAATAACTTCCCACTCCACAGGAGCTGTTTAACTCACACATATTGTTTATGTGATATTCAGCTCAAATGAATGCTCTAGTAAACAAGTAGTATGTGTAAAGCTACAGACCTCCACAGGAGCCAAAGAAAAGAGATTTGCCGTTTTTAAGAAATGCTTGGGTTGAAAAACTATTCCTGCAAAACTGGTACAAAGCAACTGCAGCTACTCCGTGAGACCGTGCTCCTATCATCTGCAAATGAAAGCCAGGCAAATTCAACTGCGGAATCAGGCGCATAATTTACCAAGAGCGTCAGTAAGGGATGAAATGGTGCGTTCATCTTTTAGATCCTTCAGATGAAAACAAGATGTCTTTCTGGCTGGTATGTTTTAGCCAAATATCAATTTGTATGGCTCCATAAAGAAGTGACTGGGTGAAATCAAATGGCTTCCTCTGGTATTACAATGAACTATTTTAGGTCAGCATTCTACAAAGTGTTCAGGAATTTACACACAGAACTATGGCTATATTTGTACGACAGAGGATGTCCCAAAGGATATCTATCTTTTCTTGAGCTGGCCACCTGGGCATCTCTGCTTAAAGCTGTTTGGGATTTAGGAAAGACAAAACCCAGCATGTAAGTCCCTGGAGAAGTTAGGTATATTCCAAACACTCATTAGTCACTCACACTAGTGATGGTGCCTACTTCTTGCCAAATATTCTGGCACTTACAGCACTTATCTAATTGTGAAGTCAAAATATTGGGTCTCGCTTCAGCCTGAGGCTTTTGAACTCAAGTCCCATGAGAGTGCACAAACCATGAAGATATAGAAGACTTTCAAACTGCTGTGCAGTCAGGAATGGAAGAATCATGCCTCCAGAAATATCTGATCCTCATCTTGTAGTGATGCTACTCTGTTAGGGGAGGAAAGGGCATAGGGCTCTCATCCGTTCCTTTTGAAGAGTTTCTGGATACAAGTCAATAATTAGCTACTATAAATCAGAGTCTCACGATTTTTCTCACTCCCACAGGAATGATCTACTGCACCACAACATCTGACTCTGTGTATCTTCAGTTCTCAACTGCATAACAGCTTCGGTCCCGCAAGTGAGATGAAAAATGTCAGGGTTTTGTCCTCTGGAAAACCTCACAAGCAACGGTTTTGTACATATTCCTGTGTTGTAAGAAAATGTGACACCAAATGCTACCTATATGAGTAAACTAGAACCCATCCTTCCTTTTCACGTGCAAGAGCCCAGTCATTAGATTTTTCTCAGAGAGAGATTCTTCTCCCCCTCCTCCCTAAGAGAACAAGGTTCTCTCTGCGAAAAAAGACTCTGAATTCCTCATTTACAGAGGTACCTGCCTGTGGTGCTGAATTTGTTACCACAGTTCATAATTCCAGGCAAACCACCACCTGTAATTCCTATCAGGTGGTGAAAGTGCCTCAGGAATTAGGTTGCAAGTGGTTCCATGTCTAGAACCCAAACTCTCCCTCCTCTACTGCTTTTGGACCCTATGTACTGATCTCAGCTCTGCCATCACTCCTGGGACTGACCACTCTTTCATACTGCCCATAGATAACTAAGGAACTCCACACCTTTCTTGAAACAGAGCTGTAGGTCTTTAATAAAAATTTCAGTCAGTTGCTTTATAGGCAGAAATGCATTCCAAATTATCCAACTGTATGACCAATGCAGAACACCTCAGGAACATCCTGTTACCCAGTTTGGCCTCTTCATCATCTGTTTGGCTGATAGGAATTCCCCGTAGCCTCAAATAAAACATGAGAATTTCCCACAGTTGGATAAAATATTCCCTTGCAAGAAAACCATCATGCTGTGGTACCAGCTGCCTGAAAACAAAATGTAGGCTAAGTCAGGAGTGATATAATCCTATCAAATAGACCACAGAAGTCCATAAGACTGTACACATTCGTAAGCACACACTTCAATGCTCCACTGGGTTACAGCTTTAATTACATATTTATAACTACAAAAGGGTTCATTTAAGATACAGCTCAGAACAGAAATGTTAAGTGTGTGTTTTCTTAGCCCAAAGCAAAATGCTCACATACTCCATAGAAGGCTGTTTAAATGAATAGCTCAGAAAAAGATGTATACAATGCCTACTGTAATGAGCCTACCCAAAGGTTAAATACAACAGAAAACAGACTTAAAATTCAGCCTTAACACTAAGACCATACTTAGTGTTAATTTCCATGGCTCCAATGAAATTCCACAGCCCTGTGTTGCTTTGCATCAGACAATGATCTTGTTCATAATGTATTTCCCTGTGTACTTCAGACAAATGCATTGTGTATTTAAATGGAGATGTCTAAAAGGAATATTACAAAAAGAAAAATTATCTTTGAATTCTAGCAGTCTCTGGGATAATATTTCTGATGATCTGCTGAGAAAACGAAGTGGAGTGTTACTATTCCCAGCAACCATTTATCTATTGAGAAAGAACTTACTTTCTAGGAGCAGGTTCTCAGGATTCCTAATGTGCTTTCCTCTTGTTTATACTGCCAAGGGAAATTCAGGTTGCAAAATTCAGCTGGAAAATTAACATCACCTCTGGTGTTTTCACAAGCATCCCAAGCAGCACCATGCAGCTGTGCCTACCAAAAGCTGTCACAAATTAGCAACTGCTGCAGCTTCACTAGGCCAGCCTGGGCTGGACCTTGGGCAGAGGTCACAGCCACCATCAGTGCTAGACTGTAGCTTTGTGTCATCAAAGTGCAAAAAGCAAAACCCCAGACTGAATATTTATACTTTGGCAAACATCAGGAACGCTTCCATAAAATGAAACTTTCAGATGAATACTTCTTTTGAGGTAAAGTATCTCCTACACTGAATATGTCTTGGTTGTGGCAAAAAAAAATCTGGTTTACCTAAGAGATACTTAAATGATTATGATCAACACACTCTCCAAAAATGTTATAAGCAATGATCAGCTCATCTCCATATCATCTGCCCTGACTTACAGGACTGTGTCTTCTTCCTTATCTTTCAGAGAAGAAATTGAGGCACAGGAAGAGTAATGTTAACATTTTCAAAAGTTCTGGGTGATCTGTACTGTCTTGGAATTTGAACACTCAGTGCCAGGCACCTAAATATTACTAATCCAAATTTCCATAAACTTGCTGAATCCAGATCCCCTAAGTGTGAATCCAGTGCCCTCACCAAACACATTGGAATGGATGCTGCTCAGAAAGGCTCACTGGGGCTGCAGGACTGACTAAATTGCAGCCTGGATTTGGTAAAGTTCTCAATTATACCAGGAGGGAAAAACTGGAGTGCACACATAGCTGCATCTCCACCCCATCTGTGAAGGAGATGTTGCACTTTCTTGCAAAACAAGGTGAAATGTTCAAAGGATTTTCCCCTTGCAAAACCACATTTTTAAAATGCAACATCTTAAAACAGTATTGGAATCACCATGTTGTGCTGTTTCATTTTTCAGATGCTGTTCTCAGATATTCTTATGATCATTGAATCCTGACAGTGTTATGACTGTGGCCAATCTGAGCATCATGTAACATTTTTAGAAGTCTTACAAAGACTTAATAAATTTTGCAAATATTTAGAAAGAGAATTAATGTAATATATGTAAAGATCTGCACATATTTGATAATCTTGAACCAATTTAATAAATCCTGTCCAGTTTTAATAAACATTGGATTAGGGTTAAACTTATTACAAACAATAAATTAATAATGAAAATGTTTAATGTGGACTGTATATACAGTATATTTAAAATTTTAATTGTTTTTCAAAGATCAGGAAAATACCTGCAAATCGTGTTACAGTTTTAAAAACTTTGTTATCCTGGAAAACATGCACACAACCCATACTGTTACCAACATGACTACTTCTAACATACCACAAAAACATGGTTTTCCTGTCCTTACAGAAACAAAATCTTGTTAGAGTTGAAGCTGTATCACCAGCAACTAAAATCAACATGATCATAATTTGGGTAATGATAGGACAATCCAGGGAGAAAAAAACTTGATTATGTAAATTTATAAATTAACAGGGGAAAGTGCAAATAGAACCATGTTCTTAAATCTACCTCTGTTTACATGTGTAGCCACTCTTCAAGGGCAACACACCTGACATTACTAATTTATGATGAAGCATAGCACATGCATAACCTTGTGCAGGGCCATCCTGAGCTTCTCCATAACATTCACCCTGGGGTACCTGAGATCTCCAATCAAATGAGGAACTGCTGCTGTTGGGAAAATTGAACTGCTACATTTCTCACAGAAATGTACCATTTACAACAAAACTTTTATTTCTATTTTCCATACCACCCGTGGAACAATTAGGTGATGTAAGAGACACTAAAATGCCACAGCACCTTTCATGTTAAAAATTTACCAAATGAAACCTGGTAGGTGGTGATTTGGGACTTTTGAATAGGGATTTTTTTAGTCAGGTTCATCTCAAATCAAAAGTTCTTCAATTTAATCTTTTAATTATTTTATTGCAGTTCCTTTTTTTTTTTTTTTAATCATGAGATGTTTAAAAAATGTCTAAGTCTCTTGGGACACCTGAACAAAGTGTGCTTGGTTATGGCCTGTACTTCTGGGAAGTCCTTAAGGAATAAAAATAAGGGAGGACCTAGGTGAAATATAAAAGAATGCTTTGGGTAATAAATATAAGATGGTAACTGAAAATAGAAGAAAAATATAATATAAGGATCCATAAAGGACACAGCAAAATAGATAACCTATAAAACAACAAAATACGTATCCAAAGGATTGTGATGTTACAATATCTGGAGCTGGAGAGACCAAAAGGGAGGGATACCTGCTAATATGAAAAGACAAGATGTAACACCAAACTGGACACAGAAAGTGTCCTTAAAAGGACTCTCTTTCACCCCTTTTTTCCTAAAGTATATATTTACCATAGCATATGAAATACTGTCCCTGCTCTAACGAGACACTTGCCTGCTGCGCAGAGCAAAGAAACGATGTCAGGACAGGACAGCTGCAGGGCAAGGTCCATCCCAGTCTTGCAGTTTGAGTTCCTTTCAATACTCCTGCAGAAAACATCTGTGTGTTTAGAAACCAAAAGCTTTTTTCTGTAAAAACAATCCCATTCTAAAACACTATGAGGAGAAATGTCTTATCCTCTGAGAAGTGACTTGATTTCTTAAGATACTCAGGAAGGAATCAGCAGACTCAGTCACTGCTTCAGATGCTTTCCACAGTGGAAGCTTTCCTACAGGCAGAGCAAGGGAGCTTGGAGGTAGTTGGAGCTGAGAATTAACTGTCCATCATCAAATAATTATAGATAGCAAGCTGAGGGATTCACAGTGATTCTATAAGCAGAAGATAGGATACATTCTTCTCTGGTCTCTTCTAGTAACAAAACAAATTATATCATGCATATAAAACTTGAGTAGGACTAAATATTCACCTTAATTAGTCAGAAAGATGGAGCAATATTGTTTCTGCCTATCTAATTTTTCATTGGGCAATATTATTTTTTTATGGCAGATATATAAATATCTGAAACAATTAATTAGGAATCTCGGTTTATTAAATAAAAAATTATTCTTAAAAATATACAGCAAAGTATGTGGAGAAATGTCTATTAGAAGGTCTATTACTACCTTTAAATTTTTGTAAATGACTCCTTTATTGCCTGAGAGTCAAAAGCCCATCAACCATAACTTCTCAATGTAGACAGAGACAAAAAAGTTTGCAAAAATCTTCCATTGTCTTGTTCCACCAGCGATTTCTCTGGCTCTTCATATGCTTCTCTAGTCTCAGTAAACTAGAATTCTAACAGAGCTGTTTTAGGCACATAAGCCTGCAACAAAAATTGTACTGATTTTAACAATCCCTCAGCAAACTTTTACAGTGTATTCTGTTATTATATCCCATTGTGCAATAGCTCTTGTCCACCTTCAGGCATGAAGTGGCACGAACTGTATTTTAACAAAACTGCTCATCTAAGAAACAGCAGGGAGAGTCTTTGCACCAGCGTAGCAAAGTTTGCTCTCCAAACTGCTACAGATTAGTGCCTAATAAAATCCTTCCAGAGTAAATCTGCCAATGAGAGGAACTCCTGAGAAAACTGTTATAATCCATCAGCTACAACTCTCTGCAGGAGAGGCATCCCTCCCCCTCACTTTCCATTAGACACATTGGCCCTTCACACACAAATGAGCTGGAATGGTACAAAGGCATTTTGCTTGGCAGGAACAGGGTTAACTCTGTGATACACCTTGATCACCAGCAGGTATCAAACTTTGTCAGGAAAGGAGATATCCTCCAAACAGGAAGAGACACAGCACTGCTGAGAATCCCCCATCAAATACAATAGAACATGAAGGTATGGCTCAGTTTTTAGCTCTGGCATCCAATAACGAGTCAGAACCCTGAGGACATTGTCTTACTCAGAGATGTGAAATGCAAATGAACAGTAACATTGACAACTCAAGACCAAGCAGAAAACAAAGGACTTGAAAGCTACCTGGGAAGGTCTTGTGCGAACATTTTGGTTTGGGTTTTATGTGGGCCAGAAATATATTCATTTATGTGAAGAAGTTGAATGGGTGATTTTACTGATCACTGGAGTCCCTGAAAATGCTCTAGCAGAAAGAAAACCTTGAGATGGTACAGAAATCATTTAACAGTGAAAGTCACCGGGAGCTCAGAAAAACTGGCTCAACACAAAAGTTGTGCTGTGTGAGAGAATGGATGAATTCACTTTCCTAAAACATGGTCACACAACTTTCCAAGGTATTTTCCATCTTGAAGATATATTCCTAAAGGTGTGAAAAATCAAAGGTAAATCTTCCTGTCTTCCTCTAGTGCGCTTTCCTAAATTCTGTAAGAAAGCCAGGGTAACACAGTTTCTACCTGCTTAATTCTCCTTTGGCTCATGTGTTTGTGTTCTGTAAAACAGAACCATATACCTGGGAGAAAAAAAAAATCAGTATCATTCTTGGTTTATGAAGGTCAAGAATTCTTTTCAGTAAGCTGAGAAATGCTAGCAAAAAGTCATATATATCAAGACAGAGTACTTTGCTGATACCTGAGGATTAACTCAGCAAGAGGCTCACCTCAGGGGTGCCACACGTTCCACAAAAGTGGTCTGTGAGCTGCCCACATCAGCCCCCACCATGTCACTGGCAAAGCTAAGCCAAAAGGAAGGACAGATAATCAAGCCTTCAGTCCCAAAATATGATCCAGCCTGATGGGGCCAGTGACAATTCCCCTCTCCAACCTGGGCATCCAGTTTTTCTTCAGGGAACACACCAGCCCTCCCTGACCACACAGTGGGAGGAAATCTGGGCACAGAGGGAACCACAGCACCCTTGGCATCCACTCCCCAGAGCCCATCACAGAACCACCTACCAACTGTCCAGGCAGAGGTCAGGAGAAAGAAGCAAGAGGATAAACAGTGATCCCCAGCTCAGCACAACCCCTGCACTACTGAAACCCACTAGGAGGGTTTGCAACAAATCTAAAACAGGTTCTGAGTTGGAGTTGTGTTACACAATGAAAAATGGGGTCATATTTTCAAACTTTTCAGGGAAAGTGGGACCAAATTTCAGTAATCCAATGTCAAGGCTGAATTTCACTTTCTCAAGATAGGGTAATGGGCAGCTTGCAGCTTCAGAAAGAAGCAGAACAAAACACATCAGGAGACAATACTGCCTGACCTAAGGTTGGGGACATGCAAAAAATGAATTAATTTCTCATGATTCCACCCCAGATATGACTCTCTTCCCAGCACCTTGGGGAAAAAAAATATTTTATTAGAAACTGAGGGCAGGGTCAAACAAATGTGGCATGTGCTATCAGAATGTGAAGATTATAAAAACTTATGGGAGAACTCAGGAGACTTAAGACTAATAACAAGTACAGTAAATGTTTTTGTGAACCCAAAACAGGAGTGTATGAGGAACAATGACTTCAAAGCTATGGGAAGGGTAATTGTTTGCTGGTAAACCGGTAGACAGTCTAGTGGAAGCAGTGTCTGGGGGAAAGATGTCAAAGAGCAGTGAACTAATAAATACATGGAAAAGAAATACTGAGACCCCTTCCTGAACTGCAAGCACTCTCCTCTTTTTTCCCTCAGCAGCTGGTACATTTCCTGCTTTCTTGTCCTTACATACATGTACAGCCACATCTCTCAGGGGTTTTCTCCCTGGCTAAACTGCTCAGGGGTAAATTTGGAGGTTCAAACAAAATGTCTTTTTGTTATATCTTGAGGAGACAAAAGAAAACAGCAACCGGTTTTATAGCAACAAGCAGACAATTCAGCAGGGTAAAGCACCTGGTATTGACATGCCTAATAGCTGTCTTACATGTGTCCTAGTGCAAATATACTCCCATTTCTTTATTTCATCAAGAGATTTCTTGAAGTTTCTGTCTGTCTCCCTCTTTCTTCCTATCCAAAGAGATTAAATCTCTTTTTTGACACACAGGTCCCAGTCTGAAAGCCAGAGACCCTTGAAGCCTGTTCATATCTCTACCACTGGCTGGTTTCCATTAATATCTCCTTCTCACAACAGGAAGACTGAGTTGTGAGCTGCTGAAACTCTTGCAGTTCAAGCAATGTTTTTCTAGTTTGTGCTTGAAGCCCACCACTTGCTGCTCTTTGCACAGTATCCAAAGAGAGTTGATTGACCAGACAAGGTAGATATGTGAAGAACTTTGGGCTGAATGCCTCATCCCCAAATTAGTTACCCAAAGTGTCTGACTGATGCCACATGATGAATGCTCCCTCCTGGCTGCACTGATGATGGAGGGAGCCTGGACACTTGGCTGAAGTGCTCTGAACCTTGTTGAGAGGGCCAGACACTCACCTGCCTTGTACTGCAAAAGCAAAGTCAGGCTCTGAACAGGGCAGTGTGAATGTAGCCCATTCAGCCCAGGAAGTCTCTAAATACTATGTTCATTCCTAATCCTCTCCCAGGATCTGATATTCAGAGAAACACTGCACTATGCAAACAATATATCTGAGCAATTCCATGTGCTCTGCCCACAGAACGTGCCTAAAAGTCCCTTGAGAGCCACATGGGGAAAAGCACACACCGTTTAGCAGAGACATCACTACACACAAAGTATTTTGTTCCTTTCCCAATAAGGCCTTTTGAATTTGTTAAAAAGTATTTGCAGAGAAAATGAAAGGAGCCCCTGGCATCAGGAGTCCTTGGAGAGCTAGCTGTGCACTGGCTAAAGGCTCTGCTGATCACAGTTGGAAGGACAGCCTGACTTTATCAGGAGGATCAAGGAGAAGAAGAGATGGAATATGGGAAAGGTTGGAGGAAGATAAAAAGGAGGAATTTATCCATCAAGGTCAGCTAATTGGAGAGAAGTTTCTGCATTGGGGTGGCTGGAAGCAGTATTAATCCAAGCCAAAATTTTGCCCTTTGGAATCTTGTGTGTTCCTCCTGTAAGGCTTTTAGATTGCCATAGAAAAAAAAAAGGTCTATTTTGATATTGAATCATTCTGGGGCAGGTTTTCCTCTCCATATGTTTGCATAAATCTACAGAGGGCAATGGAGTTACACCACTGCATGTTGGTGTGAGATCAGAGGGAAGCTTAGTATCTCTCACCTTGTCTGACAGACTCTTTGACCCATTTCACTCTTTTTTACATTGTCAGCGTTCCAAGGTCAAAGACCATGCCCAAATCTAAAGCAGATTCTAACTCTGATGCTGTATTTTAAAGACGTAGGCTCCCTTTTTTAATAATGCATTATTTAAAACACACTTCCCTTTGTGTTATCCTTACTGCTACATCCAAATGATCTTGACTTGGGCTAGGAGGCACACATATTTCCGGGAGGAGGGATCCCATTTCCTTCACACCAGTTTCCATAGCATCTTCATCATCATCATCCTCTTATTTCTGCCCTTGATCACATCCTCTGAAAAGCTGGCAGATGTGAAACCTAAGCTACCCATGGGCCTGCATGCATCCCATAGCAGTAAGTATCCAAAATGGTTCAGATCATCTCTAATTTCTCTCTGGATCATATGTCTCCTTCAGAAAAAGGGTGGGGAGCAGATGTGCAAAACAGAGACGGAGATACTATGCTAATCATATTTCTCTTTTACAGAAGGGAGGGGGTGAGTGTGTGTATTGGGGTGGGAGGGAGAGAGAAGTATTTATGCAGAAGAAGAGCAGAAACTTAAAACATGGGTATCAGATTGGATACATCGACTGTGTGCAAAAGTTTCCAAGTGAGAATATTTCCTTTTGGATGATTTAACAAATGTAAGCTGGATCAAGTCTCCATTATGCAAGAAATATGTTAGGTTTCTTCTCTAGCTATGCACAAATGGCTGGGGAAAGCTGGATATAGTCCCATCCTATAAACCCGAATCAGAAATAAATTAAAAGATTTATAAATTGGAGGTGCAATTCTTCAGCTACATTGGTTTAAAGATGGTGAAATGAATGACTAAAGCATTCACTCACAGTGTTTTATGAAGCAGATCTAATGTGCAGGTTTTGTGACCTGCAGTGACTTTAACTTCTCAGTAAATCAAAAAGCTTAACAAATATTAAGATGGCAAAGATTACCTGTGTGTGCCAGATTTTATCTTTTATCCGTTATCATTTAGGAAATGAAAAGCTTGAGTCGGAAATCAGACAGCCAGTCACATGACTCGGGCGGTCTGGCAGCCCCACAAGACAAGAACCTGCAGGAGACACAGAAACTACACATTCACTGATTAGTTTTTAGTCCTTAAGAAATGGCTCTTTTTGTTATTATTATTGTTAGCAACCAATGAGCTTTAGAATCAGAGCAATTCCTTTCTAAATTCCACTGCGATGAAAAGTCATTATCACAAGCTGGAGGAAGCAGCTGGGTGTATAGCTTAGCTCATGGCCAGGCTTAGGGGCAGCTCCACACACATGTGAGCTTTAGAGGTGTTCAGATTTGGGGTACAGACTGCCAGCACCTGTTTGCCAGCACAGAGGCCAAAGAATTCTCCTTTTTCAGTCTTGGCCCAGAGCAGCAGGAACCTGGCTGACAGATAGGATCTTGGCTAAGCCACAGGTTATAGATCCACAGCATATGGGGAGATCTACTACAGTTCAAGTACAGCATGCCCTTGGTTTGGTAATACTGTGCTGCAGTTCCTTCCTGAGAGCACAGGAGGAAGCTGCCCCAGCACAGGTGTCTACAGGCCTCCAAGTACAACACAGACCTTCAGGGTGAAACAAATACTTATCTTCTACTCCAGCTCCCAGCATTTCCCAAACTAAGGGCTGAGGGAGTCACTGTAAGATTAGTAACTACTGCCACAGAAGAGTTGGATTTTTTTTGAATATTTTTAAAATATTTGCTGATAGATTAAATTAACATCAGGTCTGCTGGTGTGATGCTGAGGTGGAGTGGATAAGGCCTGCTTCAAGGCCACGGAATAATAAAGAGGCATAACTGCAACAAGAATTTGAGCCTTTCTAAGGTCCAGCCTCAAATCCATGCAAAGCAACACCATCAGCTCTATTAACTTGCAATTTTTTCTTCATTTTCCATACAGAAATTTAGATAATCCCAGAGGTTAGTCAATCTCCAAAACAAAACGAGACCTACAACAATCACATGAGCTATGGGTGACACTGCAGGCACCAGGTTTGCATAAGTTGTCTTTGCTCCAGGAAGGTCTTCTCCTCCTTGCACCCCTGCAGCCCCTTTTCCCAAAACCAAAAGCATTTATGGCCATCCCTTTCTCTTCCATCTCACAGCCATAAGTGAATACATGTTGAACATAAATTAAAGCCCAATGAGAAAGCAAATGTAAAGAGTTCCATAAAATGGACGATCCATTTTTATCTCAGAATGTAACATCTCAGTTTAAAAATGGCATCAGTTTTCTTCTATTTGGAAGCAATACTATAGCTGTTTAATACCAGGAGATGTTGATTTAAAGCACAGCAAATAACAATCAATTTCTCTTTTCAGTTGATACAAAAAAATGTGAGAAAAATAAGACGACCATTCAGTAAAATGAAAAACAGCACTAGGTTTACACTGTTATTTCCTGTATAACCGTCCCTCTGTCACAGCCTGAAAAGGACCATAGGCCAAAACCTGACAAAGTGAACCATTTCCATTGCTTCTCCTTGATATGCACTGGTAAGAAAAGCAGAAATAACTCCAAGCAACCCTACTGCTGGGGTAGTTAGCTTCATTCCTACAGTGTATTCCTCATCAAGCAATATTTGGCCCAACATGTAATGCAAACATAATGCTATATCCAAAATAAATTACCAATTTGCAGGTAAAATTACCAGTTTGCAGGTAAATCAACAGAACAGCTTATATACCAATAAATAGAGGCCAGCATTTAAAAATAACAAAACAAGTCAAGCCAATAGAGAATCCAGCATCAAAGAAAGAAACTGTGGGATCCTCTGTGTTAAGTAAACAGTTTTGCTGTAGGTTCAAACATGTATTAGTGCTCTGTTACAAAAGCATGCAGTGATAGGACAAGGAGGAATGGTTTCAAACTGAAAAAGTGTAGGGTTAGATTAGATACTAGGAAAAAAATCTTTACTGTGAAGGTGGTGAGGCACTGGAACAATTGCCTAGAGAAGTTGTGGTTGCCCCATCCCTGAAAGTGTTCAAGGCCAGGTTGGATGAAAATCTGAGCAACCTGCTCTAGTGGAAGTGTCCCTGCCCACAGCAGGGGGGTTGCAACTACATAATCTTTAAGGTCTCCTCCAACCCAGACCATTCTATGATTCTGTGATTCCATTACATCCATTCTAAAACTACTGTGGAAACTCAGCATTAAAGACTAATATTTGTCCTGAAAGTCAGGCCACCTCCTGTGGAAAAGATGGAAATGCAAGTCTCCAAGACTGTAGACAGACATCTGCATTCTAATAATCCTTTGATGTTGTGTTATATAATAGGTATATATTTGATATAATTAATTAATTAATTATAATGTATTTATGGAATCTTCACATCTGCCTTCTATTTTTAAACTTCTGGATTTGACATTAAAGGAAATTGTGAACTAATGTCCCTGTATCGGAGCATGAACAGAACAACCTCTGTCAACAACTAGCAAAGGGCTAAAAGGTAACTGTACAATCTGCTCTGAGCAAGGGTTGCTGTGTATCTCTTTTCTGCCAAAAGCAGATTGCAACTCAGCAAGTCAGTTTTCTGCCCTGCTCTCCCTGACTTTGGGAAGATGTCTCACGGCATGCAGTCAGCCCAGCCACACGCACAGCCTGACACCTCTGGCCAGTGGCAGGTGTATGGGGATGAGGGCAGTTTGCTTTCTATGTCCTACCCACTTCTGCCTTGCTCATACCTTGATAGCTCTGGGGTAAACCCTTGCTCTCCACACCCAAAACATGGCATCTGCAAGAGCCTGAGTCTGACCAAAGGAATTAACTGACACCTGCCTCACTTCACTCACCAGCCTTGTACTCCAAAGGAAATGTACTGATAACTGAAGGTCAAAATAAACCAGAAAACCCAAACAACCCCACGAAACAAAACAAGGAACAAAAGGAAAACATCCAGAAAAACAAATCAACCCTACACTGCAGTTGTATCACCACTGCTTGACCACCTTACTCCAAGGCCTGAAGTAACATGGAAAGAGAAACTTGCTATTAAGACATAAGTGTCAGTTTGTGAACAGAGTAGGATGGAGTGAAATCCTCTGTTTTGCCAGAGACTAGGACAGTATTCCTCAAAGAGGCACAGTTGTTTCCATCAGTACACATATCTGAACCCTTATTTTTATATCCATTGTTTAAACTCACTGAAGAAAATACACTACCATAATCCTTTCTGTTCCTACCCATCTCCAGAACTGGTTTTAAAACGTCTTTGCTCACACAGAGCAGACCTTGTACAAGCTCATGGCTGAAGCATTTCTGACCTGACTCAGAAGCTGGGGCACAATAGTAGAGAACCTGCAGAAACAGAAATAGAAACTGTGGTACCAGGTACAAGAAGAAAGCTTTCTCGTTCTACATGGACAGGTCTGAGTAAAGAGCATGGCAAGTCCATGAATACTTTGACACAAACTACATGCAGTGGCACTGCATTCACTGTTGTTAGCTGCAGGGTGAGTCACTTTAATTACAAAACTTCTGCAATTAAATGGGATTTAGTAACTAAATACATTGCCATTTCTTCACTTCTTATTACAATTTAATTTACCCATTCATTTTTCTGTTCTATGAGTTCTTAATAAAATGAATAGCTGGCATCTTCTAGCCCTGCTCCCTTTCATATTCTTGCCAATAGAGTAACATCATAGCATTTTGCAGAAATGTGGTTTGAGCCATTTGACATTTTTATGTCAAGTACCTTTTATATGCAATTCTAGTATTTGTTTTACTCTCCATTGTTTCTAATATCCCCTGAGAATCTTGAAAGTAACATTATTTCCTTAACAAGTTTGGCCTTTCTTCCTCCTGCTTAGCAAATAATTTTCTTGTAGCCTTACTACTTGCTATTATAGAATACAAGCAACAGCTACAAAACATTGCTGTTCACATACATCTGGGCTAGCAAAAAGAATCTAGAAATAAATAAGCATATATCTTGTTTTCTTCCTAATTTTTGACACTCTGCAAGGAGACTACTGGAGAGCATCTCCCCAGGTGCTGAGTTGTTTACTGCACTAAACTTCTATTACACTTGAGAAATCCCGTAATACTTTGCTTCTTCAGCTATAAAATTGAGCCTGTGATGATAATCCTGTCATATCTTATTGTTATTTAAAATAAGAGGAGGAATAGCACTTGATGGAAGGTCTTATGGGAACCTCTTTAAATTTTGAGAAAGGCAGGACCTGGCAGATAAACTCCCACACAGGAATCCAATATGCAAGATGGAAACCAGGACATACCACCAAGGCATAATTTAAGATGACCCAGTAGATCAAGTTAAATGAACTCATAGCTTTCATTTTCTAAGGTGCAAAGCTCACTGCTTTTACTTTGTTTCCTTCATCTTTTTTGTGTTGCTACCACAAGCATTTTTTCCAGACCATAAAGGTTTTTCTTTGGAAATATCTTTGTAGTTACCAAATATCTTTTAGTTGTTCGGTGCCAGGGATTACATTCTTCAGAGTGAAACAAGGTGCATTAAAGTCCTTAATCAAAGTCCCTCAGCACATGGCATGGGGGCTTTAAAATCTTTCCGTGGGGCTGCATGGACTTAGACTCCAGTCGTTAGGTCCATAGGATACCACAGAGCTGAGTATCACAGGGACCTGGCTTCCAGAGTCCCAACCTTTCCCTTCCCTGTAAACCTATTCACAAAGCATTTAGTGGACTTGGGTTCCCTCTTACCTATCCCTTGGTTTTGCTTTCTAGCCTGTCAAAGAGAAACTGTTCCCAGGCCTTGTCCTTGGCAATGTAAGTAGCGAAATAGGCAAGGGTGGTTAACATAGGAATTCTCTCGTGACAGAACATATGCATTCATATTTTTAGCATGCAGCAATTTTTAGGACTTATATATATTTAAGAACCACAGAGACTAGAAGCTCCCAGTTCTTAATTTTAAGGTTGTGGCAGGGGGGGAGGAAGGTGGCCAAGCTGAAGTGTTTATGGGAGGCAACACATGTAATTGAATCTCAGCAGCCCTCACACAAACTGCCCAGGACACTGCTTGCACAGGCAGAGGGACAGCAAAAACAGAACACCCTGTCTGCATTTCACAGACCTTTGTTGGGCTGGTTTGTTTTGAATGCTAATTTCCAAAGAAAGGACCTGGTATTAGTAACTCAGCCAACAGGCCAAGGGAGTCACAATGGCTATTTAATTATGAAACTCTTCTAAGCACTCATAAATTAATTCATGGTCTAATGTGGTGTCAAGCTGAGGCGAATAAAGGTTAACATATTCTATTAGTCCCAATTGTCACAAGAATTTCATAGAATAGTTTAGATAGGAAAAAACATCTAAGATCATTGAGTCCAAGATTAGCTTAACACTGCCAAGTCCACCACTGAACCATGTCCCTCAGCGCCACATCTTTTAAACACATCCGGGGATGGTGACTCCACCACTTCCCTGAGCAGCCATTTCCATGAAGAAATTTTCCCTAATATCCAATCTAAACCTCTCCCAGTGCAACTTGAGGCCATTTCCTCTTGTGCTGTCACTCGTTACCTGGGAGAAGAGGCTGAGCCCCACATGGCTACAGCCTCATTTCAGGGAGTTGTAAGGAGTGACAGGGATCCTCACCAAACTTCCTTTTCTCCAAGCTGAACAACCCCAGCCACTCCTCCTAAAATCTGGAATCCAGAATCTTATTCAGCTTCATGGCCCTTCTCTGGACACACTCCAGCACTTCAGTGTCACTTGTAATGAGGGGCCGAGAACTGAGCACAATATTCAAGGTGTGACCTCACCAGTGTTGAGTACAGGGGGGTGATCACTGCCCTGGTCCTACTGGCCTTATCAAACACCACAGTTCAGTAAAGGCAGAATCTAAAAATTATGTCCCTCTTAATAGAAATTGTTCATATGAACATCATTTGAATAGTTGTGACTTATTAATTAGACATAAATTTAATTAGCAGATTATTTCAAATGAGTCTCAATCTGAACAATAAGTAAGCCACATACTGGAAGCCCTACCTAAAATGAAATATAGAACTCTAAGGCACGATGCTTGTGGGTGTTCTCAGTTTCTATCCCAGCCTCCTGCTGTGTAAGAATAGCACACCTCTCCAGCACAGAATCCCATTAAAAAAAAAAAAAAAGGGGAAAACCTGTCTCTTACCAAATTCCAATAGTTAAAGATCTCTTTGAAAAAGAATTGCTGAAAAGTTAAGCGAGGTCTTCCAGGACAAAGAACAGGATGAACAGCTCAGCCACCAGGGATGGAAAAAGAGTAAGAAGTCCATGTTGAGGAGCTGTAGTAAAACATATCACAAGATTACAAGAGGAAGGAACCTGCTAACTCTTATCCACAAAACACTAATGCCAAACTCATCCTCCTGAGACTCCCCTTCACCACATCCCTGCTGCAGCCAGTGGCACATTTTACTCCCCAGAGTTGTGTCCGTGCTTCTCTACAGAGCTGTAGGGATCCAGGAGCACCCCACACAGCACCACCCTTTGCTATTTCAGCAGGGACACTTAAATTCTTCATGACTCGGTTTTCCCCTCTGTACAACAGGGATAAAACTGCAGTCTTGGCAGAGATCTGAGAACCTTAATTCACTAATGTCTATAAACCCCTCTGAGGTTCTTATTCGGAAGGCACAGCAAAAACGCGAAGTATTATCACTGATTCAAACTGACCTTCCCCTTGAAATATCACCATTTGAGCTATAATTCCAAATCCTGACTCTAACCAAGTGCTACGCTGTGGGATTAACCACATTAATGCTTAAAGCTGTTGCTCTTTTTTTTTTTCCCCAGTGTTCACAAGCTAATGCTTGTAGGGGTCTAATCTTGGACAATTCCTTAATGATACAGATTTTCAGATGAAAATTACTACTACATTTTCCTGTCTTCTAACAGATTTTAGTCTCACTGCATGCACAATGTTGGAATGTTGTTTAATTAAAAATATATCATTTTTTTGGATAGTCTTTCCTAATTTGAGTGTATCTATCTGTTGTCTGCACACAAACTGTAAATCATTGTATTAAGAGTGATTACACACCCACTGACACAGAAAATTTGTGATCGGGTTGTGAGACATAAGAGGTTTACCAGATTGAATGTGGCATGGCCACATATTCTACAGAATCTATTATTATTTCTAATCAATCCTCCTCCTCTAAACCAAGATCCCTTAACTATAGCACTCTCGCGGTACTTAAGAAGGACATTTCAAATGGATGTATTTTCAAAATACATAGCTACACACAGCAGTGCTGCAGTCACATTTTTGAACACAAGGTTACAGGCAAGTGGTTGGGTTGTCATTGTTAGGCCAAATCTGGCTTCACTTGTATAGACCTAGGGTATGGTCTGAGTGCATGCTGGTTGTTTCTCACCAGCAAAATACCCTAAAATAATAGGGTGAAGAGAAAAGGGTGGTGTCAACCCTATTTTCTCAATTATTGATCTGCCCTGGGGCTGTGCCCAGGCACCGCTCCTGCCATAGTCATTCAGCCTGTCTCCAGTAAGGGGTCTTGAGCTGGTGCAATTTCAGAGCATTCCTCATCCCTGCAATACCAGGCTGCTATGATTTTATTACATGCCCAGAAATAAGCACTGGGGAGTCATTTAGTAGTAGTAGTAATATTGGAATAAATAGTCTTAAATCTAGTTAACCTGTGAATCTTGATAAACAGATATGTGGTAAAGGACATAATGCTGATTGTAGCAATGGCAAATGTGACCAAGAGAGAAGAAGGTTCCCGGTCCTGTCACCACAGGAGCCAGGGTGCCATGGCAGAAATGCATTTGTTAAAAGTGGGCATGCTATTATGTTAATTCTAACACAGAAAAGATCACCCCTGGGAAGGGGACAGGCGTGGGCAACCACATTCCCACCTTGGGATGGACTGCCATCCCTTTATCCCTATATCCTGGTGAACCTGTGGTGAGAGGTGCTGTTCTGGCCACCAGGCTGTTTGGCTGCTGTGGGTAATCAACGATTAACTGTCCCCAAAGGTCCCTGGGGGTCCCTGCAGTGCACAGCAGCACTGCCATGTGCAGCTCAGTGCACAGCCATCCGACCTGAGATGAGATTCAACATTTGGGGGGAAAAGGGCAAATTGGCCTCCACAGCAAAAGCAGTAAGGTGATCTATGCAGTGCACTGCGTTGTGCTCTGGGGCATGGCCTCAGGGTGCTCCTGAAATACCTCATAGAGCAGAATTTGCTCTCATGGGAAGTAATGGTTAAGAAGTTCAGCTTTTCACTGGCATATTAAACTCTCCAGTTTTAGAGTGCCCAGAAACTTGGCATTTCAAGGAATGCCCAAAGGACAAAGACATCTACATATTTTGTCCCAGAATCCCGGACTATAAAAGTCGGACAAAGGGACAGACAGAGGATGAGCGAGATTAACAGGCCAAGTAGGTCAGGACCAGTGTGATTCTCAGGCCAGTACAACACAGCACATTGAGAAAGCTTCCAAGAAGCGTAAACAGGAATGGATGTTTGAGACAATGAATGCCCTAATTGGATGCCCATTCTCACCGCTTCCCTCAATTAAGAAGAATCATGGATAATTCTGCCAAGATATTGATGGACAATGTAAGCATTGGCTTGAAAACTTTGCAATTTAATGAACCAAACCCTACCCAGTTGTGAATTACAACTGATCCAAAAATAAATCCAGCAGAAAACAGTCCAGTGACAGTTAAGTCAAAAAGTTACAAAATTATTAATCACTGAATCTTAATAATTTCTCATCAGAGTTACTACAGTGCATAGCTTTTGATTTCATATGTTAGCTTCACGAAGTTTCTGAAAACCTTGGAAGACTGGGTGTTCCAGAAGACAGAATAAGCAGCTGTGCTACCCCTTTAAATTAAGAAAAAGGAGAGTCAACTTTTGCTGAAATTAAAGATTAATAATTCCACAATCTCACACATTGACAGTCTCTTAAAACCCAGATGCTGAGCCAACTGAAAGCACATCTCAACCCTGAAGTGAGAGGTAACTACAGAGCTCTGGACAGACTGATCTGCAGTGACTCATACATGCACTTCAGGAAACAACAGTTATTGCAACAACAGTGTGAGATTAACACTGAAATGACACATGTTGCAGATGTTTTAATCTCTTCATCAATCAGTTTGGTGTCCTGCTATGTCATTACAGTGTGAGGCCAAATTTACTCACTGCCCAGACTGTTAATCTGGTTCTTTTACAGATGCACTGGAAGAGCTGAAGAAAGTTTCGGGGCGATCTTGTGCTTTTAGAGGCAACCAAGAACACCATCCCTGTAAAGGGAAGCTTCCAAAAACTCACTTATGCTTCATCTACATTTTGAGGGACATTATTACAAAATCAGCGCAGGCCTTGGCCTTGCCTACAAATTCCATTTTCCTCCTGCAGCAGGAAGCCTACAAGGGCAGTGTGGGCACAATACTGGGGTTTGGTACCACTAATTTCTTTAGTGACAGGACAAAGTTCAGGCACACAATAGATATAGGCCATATGTCTAGTGGAAGAACTTCAATGTGATATAGTTAGCTGTGTCATCTGTGTGATGCACTGGCTGCCAGCAGAAAGAGAAGTGCATTGAGAAATGCTCTTCCACTGGCATTACTCAGTATTACACATGCTAAGATCAAATTAAAAGGAATAAACCTTAGAGTACAAATGTTTATGTTGAGAAAAACTCAAGTATGTATATAAAAGGGAGGAGAAATTATAAAGCTTCCTAAGTCAGAAGTGATAGAACACTTCTGCTCAAAAATCTGCTGCTCTTGATTTCAGTACAGCCCAGGTAGTGTTTGGCTGTTCCCAATGCAGAGTCATTTTATCCTAGTTGAGAGCAGTCAAACCCCTTTCTTCATAAAAGAGATGGGAAGATTGTCTCAGCAGCATCATTTAAACTTGCTCTCAAATGTTTGCAGACAGACCTTGAAAAAAAATGACAAATAAATACATGACCTTGTATAATAGTCCCATTCCTATCTCTCCTCTACATAAAAAACCCCACAGGCTTACCCAGGTTTAACAGTACTGTATTAAACACATTTTTGCAAAGGTTCCTTTCAGTCTATCACAACCTTTCACTTGTGAAACTTGGTGCAAAGGGCATCACCGTGAGGTCAAAATGACAAGGAGCAGAACCAACAGTCCAGCAGTAATGCTCCAACACTTGGTACTCTCACTTGCATTGCTGTTTTGTCTGGTGTGCACATCACAGCATTATAAAATTAGTGGCCCCTTGTGAAAGGTGACAAATCAGCACTGATAGGATTGCAGACTGCTGACAGCAGCAATGGGAGATGTATTTTACAGAGTACACCAGGCTGTATATGGTCAGAAGAACTGACCAGAATTACGGAAAGAGGAAGCAATCAACGACTTAGGGAGCAGTTGCTTGAACAAGAACATCCAGAGAGCACTAACTAACAAGCAAAGTAAACGGGAACAGGCAAGTCATCAAGGGCAGCATCAGTTCGGGGCATCCACAGGCCTGGCTGGCAGCACAGCAGTCACAACAAATCAGACAAGACAAAGCTGGAGGAGTCCCCAGGACCCACAGCTCAGGCAGCTGGTGCAAGGTCTAGGTCCATCCCTGCCCTGTGTGATGGGAAGAAGGTGATATTGCACCGAGAGCGCCAGTGCTGAAGCAGGCACTGGCTGCATAGTCTAAACAAAGAGGAGGACAAAACAAGATAAGCCGCTTCACAAAAGATGCCATGAGGCATCCAAAAAACCAGAAAAATAATGGGCTTGTACCTCTGCTGACATTTGCCTTTGTGCAAGCACAGTCTTTTGAAATGAAGGGCTGTATTATTAATGTTTGAACTTTAATAATATGAAAAGCTTGAAGTGTATATTATTGCTTAGTATAGCTACATACTTAGGACAGAACTGAACACCATCAAGCATTTAAATCATAAAACCCCCACGTGCCTCTTGGGCTTTGTGATTTAAAAAACTTGAAAGCACTCAGAAACCAAATCACTTCTGGCAGTTATTTCACCCATCCTCTCCTCTGCCTGCCAGCACACTCAGGTGCTCATGAACTGGGAGGGGTGAAGTGGCACAGATTTGGCTGATAGTTCATGCAAAATATTTCTTCCTGTACTCAGTGCATTCAGGTAGACTATCAAATTCCCACACCCCATTGCTCACAGTGCCTAAGGGTCTCCTACAGTGGATGATGTCATTACTGTCCCAGATTGGATGAAATCCAGCCCCACAAGACCAAACTCAGTCAAGTCCTTAAGCCTGTGTCTAATCAAAGTAAAGGAGTAGACTCTTGAGCCATACATTTATTTATTAGACAGATTACTAATTAGATACAAGATGTGCTTAGAGGCCCTAGAGAGCCTTCAAGATGGCTATGCAATCACATCTGAAGAAAATATAAATTGTTTATGTTAAAAATGTACATAAAAATACTTAAATTTATTCAGAGAGAAAGTTTGCAAGCAACTGTATGTACATTTTCTTTTGTGCACACACACAGAATCACCATTGTGGTTTGCTGAAAATTTAAAAAAAGGAAAAAATGCTCTCATAGATGTTTCCAGAAAATAAAAATTATTACAGATAAAAAAGCATAAATTCACATTTTTAATTAAAATGAATACTCTATTCTTACCTTGCCTAGCTCTCATGCTGTGTGTCCTTATCATATGACCACAGAAATGTTCCTGCTACCCAATATTGCTTTAAATTGCTACGTTTGGGGGAGGAGGGCAGGTGGGTGTAGTGGGTGTGTTTGTTGTTTTTGTGCTAGGTTTTTTTAAGTCTCTTACAAATTTTACAAGGCTGCATACACTTAGCAGAGCTCCGTTTTCACATGTGTTTCACTCTCTTCACTCTCGTCCATAAAAGCTGCTCACTTACTTTAAATATAGCTACAAGTCAATAGAAAATCATTAGAAAAAGCACTATCATTAGTTTAGCACCATCAGGACAGTGTTTATATGAGTTTAAACGACAGAGGAGCTCATATTTGAATAACACATGCATATTGTCCTTAGACAAGAAAAAAAAAATCTAACCAACCATGTAAGCCAAGTCACGAAATTTAATTAGGAAGATAAGAGTTGGGTTTTAATTTTTTTGTTTTTAGGTTACAGAAAAAGATAATTTTAGGCAGCAAATTAGCATCTTCTAATAATCTTAGACAAAAATGATTTTGTTTTGCTTTGGTTTGTAAATTAGCTCATGATTAAAGTATCTCTCTAGTTGAGCTTCATTGTCTTTTTGTGCCTATTTTCTGAATGCAGCCCTGACCTGAATACTCTTGTAGCTCAAGTACAAGATTTGAAAGCATGAGAGGAACAATTATTATAAAGTGAAGTACTTACAGTTTTACTGCAAAATCAATGAACTTTCAAGTGATTTTTATCATATTTTGCAGCTGTTCTGTTCGCTTTGAATGATGTTTATCACATCAAAAACTGTAGTACTTTTAAAGGATGCTTTATCTAGAAACTTCCTCCACCTTTATTTTCTTGCCCCACCCCGTGCTGTAAATGCAAGAATATTTTTATCTTGGGATTTACCCCTGCCTCAGAAGTCCTCTCTCTCAACACTTAGGCCAGTGCCATTGCTCGCTCCTGGCCCTGTTCTTTCTCACAGTTGCTTAAATGAGGAAACATTCCAAGTTCCCAACTGAATTCACAGTTTTGCAGCAGTTCAGTTATATGTCCCCATTGAAGGCTACCTCTATGACCCTTCTACTGTCTAAAGAACTGATCCCATGTGATCTCGGTGTGCACGAGCTCAGACTGTCTGTCAGGAGCCACAGAGGCAGGAGTGGTGAGTGGCAGTTCTTCCATGGGACCAGATCCATAATGTCCTGTGGACACTAGGTGTAAATAATCCATTAATTTCAGTGGCATAGCGTTAGAAGCACACCTCTTCTCATTCTCTGCTACATTTCTTTCCAAATCCATCCTCCACCTCAAGGAAAGCCATCTCCTTCCCCAAATGGGATTGCTAAAGCCATGAGGTTAACAAGAAGCCCTGCTTGCTTACCTTTCCCCACCTTGCCTTTTCAGCCAATGCTGTATGCTTGCCCTCTATCTGCTTCTCCTTCCCAAATGCTGTGCTAATATCTGTTGGATATTAGCAACTGAATCCTACAAACCTTTATCCCTGGGCAGAGCTCCTTTAGCAGTTCCTTGGACTCCAACAAATCTATATAATTATTCATAAAACCATAGAATGGTTTGAGTTGGAAGAGACCTTAAAAACATCTAATTCCAATTCCTCTGCCATAGGCAGGGACACCTCACACTAAACCAGGCTATTCCCAGCCCTGCCCAACCTGGCCTTGAATATGTCCAGGGATGGGGAAGCCACAACTTCTCTGGACAAGTTTTTGGAGCACCTCCCTACCCTCCTGCTGAAGCATTACTACTGTGGTACTCCACTGTATGAGCCATTACACACACTTCCTAAATGGAAGGCCTCTTACCTCAGATAATTTACAATCCAGGTTCCAACCAGATCCAGCAGGGGCAAAACATACATGAGGGGAGGTGAAAGACAAGAGAGAATGAGGTGAAAACAAAAGGCAAACAAACAAACTCAAAATATATATAGACTGGTTCAGTCTTTTAAGCATTGCAGCAGGAGAGAGTTTGTTCATGGTGCTATACCCAGCAGCACAGTATAATAAAATTATATTTTGTACATTTACCAGTACATAAAATTAATGCAGCTGTGTAATTCCTATTATACTTCCTTATGTAATTCATATCATTTCTATGTTTAAATCTGTTTAAATCAATAGAAATTTAATTTTATTTAAATGCTTACTGATCACCAGTAAAACCTTTGCTTTCTTTTTTTTTTTAACCTGAATTATTTGTTTTACAGAGCTAATACAGAGCTGTACTCACACTGTTTCACAGTTCAAGTAACTGTCAGTCAGACCTACTTTTAAATCCCTTTCACTGACCTTTGAGACAACATCCTTGGATGTTTCTGACCAAAATACAGACTATGGAAGTTTTGCAATGTACCACTCTGCTGCTTAACAGGAGTGAATGATCCTTAGTATGACCACTCCATGGTACCTGACCAGATAGGTACGTCTGCCATGGGAAATAAGGTAAAAACACATCAGCCAAAACCAAAGTGAAGGTGATGACCACAGCCCATCTAATATATGGCAAATAGATCATACATCTGTGCCCAAGGAAAAGAACAGAGAAAGACTTTGCATGAAAAAAGTACAAATCCCTCTGTAAATTACATAAATACTTAAAAAGATAAATTTCAGAGGAAATACTACTTTGATGATGTGTATTGGCAGCTATACCACTACAAGAGCATTTATTTAATGGATCACACCCCGGAGTACTTGAGCCATCACTGCTTATCTTCTGACCAAGTAGGATCATAACAATTCTCTTAAACTCTTCCCCTGGGGCTGCCTAATTGGTCTTTATTTAAATTTACCTGGTTACAACCTTACAATCAGCCTATCTTGTATCATCTAGCTTTTCTTCTTTTCACTTCTTTTTTTTTTCTCTTTTTCAAAACTGCTGTTAATTTGATTTTAAAAATGACAAACCTAAGCAAGGATATAAGATGTCCAATTGGGATTTTATGTGCAGTACAAGTGATTTCAAGTGGGAAAGATATTTGAATACTTGGAACACAGATCACATTCTTCCAAATGCAAAAAAAGGTCCCACTTGTAACAATTCCAAATTATACTTTTACATGGGTACTCCTACAAACATACCCATCCTGATGCAAAAAGGAAAAAAAGAAGTGGGTGTTGGTGCAAGACTCACTTTACAAAAAAAAAAAAAAAAAAAAAGCAGCACAATTTCATTTTTTATAAAATTAGGAAGAGCTTAATTTCAGAATTGTGTTGGTATTTTCTCTAACATGTCAATATTTACAGTGCATATACGTACAAATACAGAATAATACTTAATGGGTTTTGTACTTCACTGTAAAAAGATTGAGCCAGTTGCTACTCAAACCTCCTGGAATTGAATCTTCTTCTCTCCAGTGTGAGCGCCTTAAAACTGTTCAGCACTAAAACACATAGGTTCTTTACTAATTTTTCTTCAAAAAGTTGTAAAAATTTGTTTTTCCAGATTACTATAAGGGCTGTGTATGTCACAGAACAAATTTTTTTAAGAGGTAAAGATATAACAAAAGGAAATGTTTGCTTCTGCCAATAATTTTGAAAGAAAAAATACTGTGCAAATGAGACTTGATAAACTTCATAAACAAGCATCAATGTTATTGTTTATTTTCACCTTTTCCATACTGACTGAATCTCTATTATCTCCCATTTTGAGTCCAAAAGCTGTGATTAAACTGCAGCACATCTTACAGCACAACACAGCAATATTTTCCAGTGACAGAAAACCCACTTCAACCCTTAAGTTTCTCAAATAGTTAATTATCCTCATGATAGAAGTGTGCCTTATATCTAGTCTGAATAAGGCAAGCCTCATCTTCCAACCTTGGACTCTTACAACTTTTTTGCTCATGCCAGTACTTGTGGTTTTTTCCTCTGCAGATATATTAATCACCGTTTAACCTTCAATTTGATGAATAAAATTCATTAAATTCCTTTGCTCCCTCATTCCAAACCAGGGTTCCATTCAGATAATTCTTTCTGTCACTCTTCCCTGAACTCAAAGCTTTCTAACTTCCTTGTGGAGTGTGGCCCCTTGGAGCAGATACAGTAGCAGGCACTTCTCCTTAAAGTTTTTTTCCTGTCTCCAAATCAAGGGATTTGTCCTTCTGGCCACATTTAGCTGTAATCCAGAATTTCTCTGCTGGAGCCTCAGCAAATTCCCAGTATCACATAAAGCAATTTGGCTGCTAGAAGAGCCAGGTGAAAGGAAACAGAAAGAAAAGTTGTTAAGAAAGGCAAGTCTGCACATTTGGTTTGTTTCCACTGCTGCCCTGAATTCAGCTGTGCACAGGTGCAGCTCATAAGCAGCTTTCTGCAGCTTTGAGGCTTATTTCATTTGTGTTGCTAATTCTGCAGTGGGAGAAGCTGCAGCAGACCTGTAAGCACCAAAATCTGAGCATATGCAGCATCTCCTTAGGCAAGCCTTCCATCTCACTTGTTCCCTTAGATTACGAGCATAAAAAACACATGATCAAAACCTGCAGGAAAACATTTGACACAGATAGGGTACAGCTCTTGTAACGGGAGCACTAAGTTTGGGGAAACCTGTTATCTGGCACAAATTCTAGGGCAGAGTGCTTATTTCAGCTAGTTGCAGCACAAAAGCTTTAAAGAACATTAAGGAGGAAAATGACACTGAAAACGGTTCCCTCTGCAACATTACCTGCTCTCAGACGGGCTAATACCCTCTGTGGTTTTGCAAGGCATTAGTGAAAAAGAAATAATAATAAAAAAATCCAACAGCAAGTAAAGAGCCCTCAGAGTTGGGGCCAGAAATTCATACTAAAACAGCATTAGTAGTGACTTTAAGCCTCTCTAAGAAGGTTTCAGAAAACAGAAAAGTAGTCAAGATGCTTACAATTTTAATGGATTGTTTGTCTTTTCTAAGAAATAACTTGCAGGGATGAATCCAAGCCCTGCAAAAGCTGGTGTCAGAGGTCTTACTGACTGACTGCTCTGCGTGCTGTCCCCACAGACTCCATGGTTAGCTTGTCTGTGAATGCAGGACCAAACCAAAGCCTTTGTGCAGTGCAATGCAACCTTTTGGAGGAGTTTTAAATATCCACATGCCTTTCGAGCCATTTGTGTGTATTAAAGAATCAGTGAGTCTTTTTTACATAAGTGTCCTTGTATGCTGTATACTATCAAGTATCTTGAATTACATTCCCCAAGATCATTATACATCCTTAAAAAGCTTCTACACTCGATATATTTGATGCTGAAGTAATGTATTTGATGGAAGTTCTATTTAGAAGATGAATGCTCAGGCCTTATGAAGCATCTATTAAACAAGTGTAACTTATTGTCCTGAACTATTCTGTGTCACACAGACTGCTTATAAAGGAGTGGGGTCTCCCTTACTCTGTACAAAAGATAGTGGCAGGTTGTGATGGTGTGTGTTTGGAATGTTAGGGAAGGCAGGCTCTAGGTAAGCAATAAATTGCTGTATATATTGCCTTAGGAGCAGGTTAGAAATTTCCCTTGTTCATTGGCATTGACAACCCCCCCAAAGGACAACACTTCCAAAAGCACAAAGTTTAACACAGTAATAAAAACACATCTTAAAAGCCCAAACCCCCGTGTTCCAGTGCTTAGAAAAGGTGGCAGCTTGACAGACCTGGAGACTGACAGCAGCAGTGTCAGCTTTCCTCACACTTCTCTGCCAAAGCACCTCAACCTTGACCTGAGGAGAAAACCACGAAGGGTTTGAGTGGGATTTCATGCCCATTCACTCTGGCATCTCTGCTGAGATTGCCAACAAGGGGGCCAATTAGTGGCTGCTTCGGAGGATGGTTTTTCTCGCTGTGTGGAAACGACACCTGTCCACTGAAACTGGGCAGAGACCCTCCAATTCCCAGGAGCCAGCCACTGTGCAGCCACTGCAAGGGTTACTGCTCCTGCCTACTCCCCTTGCACCAGGCATGCAGCAACTCCATGTTGTTGGCCAAGTGGGACCAAATGCATTTTCCTTTCCCAACGAGTAGTCCTTTCTGATTTAAAATAGTAGCCTCGTGTCAAAGATTTAATTTTAAAAACTGAATCTTACTATTCAAGATCCTGGAGCCCGAGTGAAGATCAAAAGGCCACCTTTGCTGTGCAACCAAATAAAATCCTATCAAGAACTTGCACCAGGGCAGAAGGGGATGAAGAAATAATGTTTCAGCCTTTTTTATTAAGCAAAGAGAAAATGAAACTTTCCTGCTGGGCTCCTTGCCTCCTCACAGGACCTAATTGGCAAATTTCTTGTGTGCTCTCTTGGTATTCAGTGCAACAGCAGCTACCTTATCTATCAGTAAAAGAGAGTGGTACAGGAAGGCTCTTCCCTCACCAGGAGATGGACAAGCTTGAGTAAGCTGGTACAAAACATGGGATTGTATCATAAAACCATCAATTGATCTTCATGGCCAAGAAGGGAGTAGCTGCCACTGTAATATGGGTAGACAAAGGTCTCTTTAATTTAGCTACCATAAAAGTCATTCACACTTTAATTAATGACCCAGCAGTGCAGTTTGAATAGCAGCCCATTTGCAGTGTAAACTTTGAAATATTACTTAATGGAATGGGAAACTTCATTACAGATTAAAGTAACTTTATAAATATTATCTTTCATAAATTCCAGTCCATTCAGCTTCACTTTGTCAGGCAAAAATTGTAAAAGTCATTCTCTTTGAAATCAGACATCACCCTCCTGTTCATCTGTCACCTAGTCAAGCTTGCTAACCTCTCTAAGGATGTCATCTGACTAGAGTTTTCTATCATTCTTTGTCATTCCAGGTGCACTTCTTGACAATTTTTTTAGATCCCTGTCCAGAGTCTCCTCCAGGAATCTAGAAGGACCATGAAGATTGCATCAAGGACTTGATTAAACAACAGACAAAATGCCTATCCCGCACAGAAGCTCTCACAGAAAATGATTGACAGCTGATGCCCTAAGCAAAACTGCTGTTTATAAAGTCCTTTTCAGTCCAGCTACATTAGTTTCTCCACATAGCTGAAGTCAGTACATTGCTATCAAAACCAAGTCTGTGACTGATAATACTGAACTTTTCATTACCCCAAGTGTTGCTGCAAGTAACACCATGAGTTTGGACACCATCATCCAATAAAGGCTTATTATTATAAATATTCAGCTTATGTCCTGACGAGAACAAACAGCTTTGCAGCCAAGGTGAAAGGGGTGAGTTGCAAGTAGGTCTAGGTTATGATAGAGATAGTGCCCTATTTTTGTGAAGTGACCTTGTAGCCTCGCAGTGAACACAAACTCAGTGGAATAAACTGGATCCTGTATATTCAGACAAAACTGGTTGGGTACTAGCAGTTTTTAGAAAAACTAAATTGTGGGAGGAAGAAGTTCTTTCAAATAATGCATAGAAGGGTTCTTTTGTTGTTTTAGTCTGATATTTCTAATACTTTTGTTGAGGTTTAAATCTTCGCAAAGGCTTAGCAAGAGGTTTATACAGTTTCTTGAATTAGATAAGGTACCACAGAGAAACAGCGTCTGGTATTACAGCCCATGTAACTTATAATAATAGAGACTTGTCCTGGCCTCCTCTCCTAAATTCACTTTCTCTCCACTCCAGAGGTGGCTGCATGCAGTACTGGCTGTCCAGAGCTGGCCATGCACCAGAACCTCTCAGCAGGAGAGCTGCTGATCTCTCCCTATGAAGAGCATCCAGATTGCTTTGCCTAAAGTCACAACACACTTCTCTGGTTCCTTTGTCCACTCTGTATTTCAGCCTACTTAACCAGCAGTTTCTAATGATAAAAATAATAAAAGGAAGGCATTGCTTCTCAGAACTATGAATACATTGATTAATATGTTCTGGGCAGTTGCCCTGCCAGCTTTGTTGTAAGAGGAAAAAGGAATGATGAAAAAGACTTTCATTTGACTGAGTTCCTCATTGCACTTGTGTGCTGTGTGAGTTAAATTAATCAAGAACATCATTGGATCTGCTGATGGGTTGTTCTCTGAAAATCTGTGGCCAATAAGGGTGTTAGATGTTCTAAGGTGGACTAGAGTTACAAAATGTGCTCAAAACCTGCAGAAACTTACAGAAAGCAGCAGAGACAAGGGATTCCAGGAACACACACCATAATAGAATCCCTTTCAGATTATGTCCTGTACATTTATTACCTCTGAAGGGAGCTCATTTTCATCTGTCCCAGGCATATCAAAGGTCCTTTTTACCTCAGCATCTTAAAATGTCACAACTATATGAAACATGTAATATCCCAAGACAGTACAAACACTATTATGCACCAAGAGTTCAGTGGGGACCTCAAGACAACACTGAAACACCATGGTCAAACAGAGAACTGAACCAAACTTCCAGCGATGCACCTTAGCAGAGATTTAAGGAATAGGTCATATATAGTTGAAATACTGATGGCCAACAGAGAGCAAAACTAATGGGGCAGTTCAGAGCCAGAAGAGGAGTTACTGCCTTGCCTTGCTAAGAAACAATTATAAAGACCAGCCCATCCCTCATTCATTCATTAAAGGAGAGCAAAATTCATTTCCTGGAGACAGGAAAGCCAGAGAAAAGAGTCACTTATATTTTAGTGAAAGGTAAACCATTGTTTACAAGGGCAATGAATATCTAGAATGGAAAGAATCAATCCTACTCTAGTGAGAAATTCCTCCTGCTAGCAAACATATATGCAAGAAAAATATTAAAACATTAGACTGAAATCTTAACTTAGAGAATTTTTCTGAAAAACCTAACCATCTTCCTGCTTAAGAAGAAAAAATATGTTCCTAGGGTCTTTCGGTAATCCTTTTAAAGTTTAAATCTCTAGAATATTTTCTCTTCTACCTCATCAATGATTCTCCTCTCACAACAGCCACAACACAGGCCATTCATGCAGTTCAAGACTCTTAAGACAGCTCCCATCATCAGCTTTCCCACTGAATTTGTGGGAATGCGCATGCATGTTTGAAAAGGGGAGTCATATTCAGCAGCAGCTTCTGGAGAGTGACTCAGATGAATCTTTTTGTTGGTCCAATAGGATGGTTTTGTCACCTTTAATGTCATTCTCAACTTACCCTTCAATCTTTCCAAGCAACAATCCTGTGCATGCCCAGAATAAACAGCCACTGTCACTGGTACAGGATTAACACATCCATGCCACAATAAATAGGGCAACTCTTGAATTGCACTTGCTGACACCTTCAGCAGGGATGCTGCACTGAATCCTGCCCTAGGACACCTGCCTGGCACCTTTATCCTGGGATTACCCAGTCTGTGACTGAGAATAATCAACTCAGAGCAGAAAAGAGCCAGCTCTTGAACTGCTGCAATCTACAAGCCAATGAAAGAAAACTGGAGCCAATGTCAGCCTGCTGTAGTATTTTGAGTGATAAAGAGTAGCAATTCAAGAGCTGCTGGGCCATCCCCCTCTGGATCCAGCAGTTGCAAGAGAAGGAAGCGCAGGGGAAGGCAACTGGTTGGGCAGAAATGCTTGAGTCATACCAGTTTTATCTGAAGCCAAAGTGAGCCAACACCTCAGCTAAAGTGATGTGTCTCACCAAAGATTGCACATCTTTCCCCCAAAGAGGTCACTAGGGAGAAGGTGAAGGTAAAACACAGAGAATACAGGCATTTGAAGTAAGTGTCTCACAGTTCACAGGCAAGCCATGCCCCGAGGATCAGAATGCCACCTGAGTGAGGACAACGTGCATAAGAGAGCTGAAGTTATTTAAGGCCCAGTCTGATGAACTCAGGCTGTTCATAGGACTATGTGACTATGCAGCATTGCCCAGGACCTCACCCCAGTTTTGCAATCAATAAACAGGGACACTATTTCTCAGAGATGCAACTGGGAATCCATTAATGATATGTGGTGAAGGTTTTGGGAGGCTAAAATGCTATGTGCCTTTCAACTGAAAAATATTATTAAATATGACACAATTACCAAGCAGCAAAAAAACACAGGACCCCACAAAATTACCAGAGCCGTTTCTGTGCAGAAGCAGTGCAGGCGATGTCTGTGGCAACAAACTGCCAGGGTCAGGAAAACAGGCAAACAGGGACTTCACTACATCAGTTGTCCAGAAAGCCAGACCAGCTTTTTCTGTTTCCAGGAGAAATATCTCAGGGGTCGGGGCATTTTCCACTGCTGAGGAGAAGAAAAGGGTTCTCCCCTCAGGAAGAGCCACCCCTTCTCCCAGACCTGCTGTGAAGTGTCCCATCACTGGAATCAACCCTGCATGGCCATTTCTCATGCCTTTTTCCCTCTGGGGGAAGGGGTGGCCTCTCCTGGCTGTCACACTATAGGCATTCAAATTCAGTGGTGCCTACATTGATGAGAACCCTTGAACAAAAATTGCATGTAATAATTTCCTGTGTTAACAAAGTTATTCACATGACCCAACCATGGCAGTAAATACTTGACTCATGTGACAAAAAAATACTATCTGGACTAAGCATTGTAGGATCAGGTTCACAGATCATCTGTGATGGCCCAAGCAGTGTTTATGCAGTATCAGAAATAGGCATGTGAAGAGTTTGCAGTTTAGGGCCTCCATCCAGCAATCCATGCTGGCAGACCTGTAAAGGGGTTTGGACGTAGTACAATGAATGATAACAGTAAACAATGGGAGAGAAGAGAGTGAGGGTCATAACTGCAAGACCATCTGGTTGTTTCCATTTGCTGTGTACACATCTTGCTAGTCCTGCCGCTAGAAAGGCAGAGAGGTTTGTTGGAATATCGAGTTACTAATAAATAGTTGCATTGGTATCTCATATACCATTATATACTATTCTATCACTAGTTGGGGCAGCATTTTGGATACTGGTTTCTGGGAAGGCCAAAGCATAAATGTTTCTGAATGGAAGTATATCAATTTTCAAAATAATTTGGTACACGTGACAGTTTTCTTATAAGAAATTTTAAGCATTATTTAATGGCTGAGTGTTTTTCCTTTTCCTATAAGATTGTCTGTAAGAGTTCTTAATTCCCTTGCTGGGATCATCAGCACTTGTACGATCAGCTCCATAACCAGCATTGTAGGTACAAGGATAAAAGAATAAATTACAATAAAATGAGGAATGTTGAATGCTCTTTGGTAGGACACATGAAGGAAACTCAATTATTTGTAATTAGATGATATGGATCAATATTTGGTTTATTCTTAATGAATCTCCACTAAGCTTCCAAATCAATGAAAAGAACATAGATTAGGCAGATGTATCTTGCTCTGCACTCTACCTGCAACCAGATGTGGGCTTTACTAAACCACATGTGGGAGTGAAAACAGAGCCAAGGGCCCTTCTCAGAGAATCACCTGCGACTTGACCATATGGTTTCAACCTTGGAGTCAGGTAGCAAGGGCATTCCAGCCTTTTGTAATCTGCAAGTTGACCGAGTGGGAGACATGCTCAGAGATACTGTGAACTATCCAGGAGGGGCAGAACCAGGACTGGAAGTACAGAATGACACCTCTTTCTGCTGAAGAGAGATTTGAACATCTTCTGACTTAAATTAGTGCAGTTTGACAATAACTTCATAAAGGTCAAGAGTGTAAACTGCAGGAAATAAAATATTCAAGGCTGAAGTTTGTTTGAGCATCCTCCATCTGAATTCTGAAAAAGCTCCCCAGCTTAGGTACCCAGAAAACATTTTCTAATCCATAAAAAGAAGTGAGAGGAAGGAAATTTGAGTTGCTCAGGAGATAAATCCTACTGTCCATACCACTATTTTAGCAGACAGGAGGATGCAAAACACACTGCCAGGGAGCTCAAGAGGCTTTATTTCCTGACGTTCATTTTTCATCACCAATCCTGGTGAACAGACCCCAAAACTCAGACTAATTAAAGACAAATAATTAAGCACATTCAGACTGTGAAGGTTGGCAGACTCCCACTGTATTGTGAGACCACCTTGGCATTTAAATGGTTAGGGACTATATCCCACAACATCATGCTCATCTCATTGTGGTAGAGAGCTCTTGAGAATGTTATTAGCTGGGTGTTCGCCTTGCCGTTTTTCCACATGAGGCAGATGGGTAATTACGAAGCTAATAGTCTGATTGAGAGAAATCAGATGCAGTGGTTTGCCCAATTAGATGATACATTAGCTTCCTTCTTTGTAAGCAGCTAATGTGTGAAGCAAAGTGGTATTTTTGAGGGTCAGAATCCTTAAACAAGTGCCGAGTTGCAGATTATTGTGTCTCTCTTTTTTTTTCTAATGGAGGAAAAGTGCTAAGTCTTCATTACTAAAAGCATAGAAAATGCAAATCAGGCTCTGAAACAAAAGAGTGAAGGGACAGGCGAGAATATTTGGTGTCCAATGTGTCAACCTACAACATCAATTACATTGAAATGCAATGCATGGGAGCCTAATCAAGGATAGTATAATTGTAATAATTGCACGCTTTTGTTGGAGAGCTGCTGCCATTGTTATTGTCAACCATTTGTTTTTCTCTATTGTTTAAGGGGAGAGTATTTAAAATATATATATGTGTGTGCATATATAACTGTGTATAGTTGTCTGAAGAACAGTATAGGTAGAAGGTTCTGCTACTACATACAGAATGCATTGAGTCTTTCTTATTCCTGTTCTTTGGATGTTGGAAACCCAAGAATCTGAACTCAGTTAAGGTAGGTAATGCTGAAAACTGAGAAATGGACATTGACCTACAATCTGTGCCAAACAAGGAGAGTTACTTTTCCTTTTGCTGACACATCTCCTGGTCCAGGGAGGTGAGTTACTCCCAGTGACTGGCAAGTCGTGAAGTGAGCCAGTGCTAAATCATCCAAACAATCCCTGAGACATCTCCAGTCTGCCTTCCTTCTTCAAAATAAAAGAGAAAGAAGTCAAAATAAATATTTTTTCTTGTTATATTTCCTCTAGAGCTGCAATCTCTTTCTGCCATTTAAAAGGTTTTTTAAATACCTACAATCTTGACAACAGCATTCAAGATAAATGAACATAAAGGAGAGCACTGCATGGGGAAAAAAATGAGAGAATGAATTTACTCAAGATCTTTTTAAGGGGGAAAAATGTAGGAGCCTTCTGTAAATAAAACAGTGATAATTTCTGTATCCTGAAGTTAGGCTGGAAATTCTTCTTATAGCAAAGTGCTCAACATTCAGATCAAGTGAGAGGTTTATTTTCTCGCATCACTTGGGCTTGCCAATAGGTTGAAACAGAGGCACAATAGAAACGGGCTAAAACATTTAACATAGCTGTTAAATCTCATTCTCCACAGCTAAAAAAGAACAATGCTGTACCGTCTTTACTGAGAATACACTCTCCTGCCATAGGAGGCTTTTCATGTATCTCTAACAATCCTGTACATACTCCAAAACTCACACTAATTAAAAGCAAATAATCAAATACATTCAATTTGAAAAGTTGGCAAACTCGCTTGTATTATTGTGTTAGCACCTTGGCACCAAAATGATCACATCGTGCT
The DNA here is from genome assembly GCA_020086605.1 of Lanius collurio. Lineage (NCBI taxonomy): Eukaryota > Metazoa > Chordata > Aves > Passeriformes > Laniidae > Lanius > Lanius collurio. The sequence goes on along the minus strand of JACBWW010000002.1, from coordinate 38,767,149 downwards.
AATCTCATTGTGCAGGAGAGCTCTTGAGCATGTTATTCAGTAGGTCTGCTCCCTGCCCCCCCACCTCCCAGACCCACCCCATCCTCCTCCACCACCAGCACCCTCTTTCTTTAACCAGATAAAGAAATGAAAAGGATAGCAAAGATAAGCAAAANTATACTGTGCAGAAGAAGGCTTTGTTTTCTTGTCACACAATTTCTACAAAGAAAATCCTCTCTGAAGTGTCACTTACAAAAACATGCCTGGACTCTTGGCAAGAGGCCACCACTTTCCAAAGGAAATAATGTAAACTTAGAATGGATGATATTATGGAAAGGCCACTAGTTTCATGCCTGTAAAAGAAAAACCTTGCACAAGACAGCATACACAAATGGAATTATTGCACCATTCAGTCTTTCTGGGGACTGTGTTTGAGGTGGAGTCTTTTGAATACAGGCCCGCACACACCTGAAGTTAATGACTAACACCTATAGATGCCCATTTGTGTACTGTGAAGAAGTATCTGGTTAATTTTCTGCAAGAGGCTGAGAGGAATTTTACCCAATAGTCCAAAAAATCAGGACTGAACAAACTTTTATGAGTAAAGAGGTATTCATCCCACTATTTCCAGCCTCCATATTTTTTTTACAGCTGCATTGTCCCCCACAGTAGCTATGACCAAGGGCTAGGTATGAGCATGAGCTGGGTAGGTAAAACCAGTCATCACTAGATTTTCTGCCTTGTTGAAGAGATAGGCTAGAACTGATATATTTTTCTCAACACTTTCCTCTTCTGGACTAAGGGAAGCATAATTCTTTCCCAAGTTTTACACTGGAGTCCTGTGTCTATGCATGGACATGAATTTGGCTATTAAACATAGGATCCTTATCAGTCCCTTCCAATTTGAGATAGTCCATGATTCTATGATGTGGTCTGACACCCTCCATCCAGCACTTACAGGTGGTAGATTTTTGCCTGGGTTCCAGAATCTCTCATGAGAAAGAATTGCCTCTAAAAAAAAAGTTTGTATCATGAGAAATATGTATTTTTTCAATTGATTGACATTTATTGGATTAAAACACATTAAAATTAGGCAAGTGTTCCAGAAGTGCAGCGCTGAAGACCACAGCATTTCATGTGGGGGAAAAAAAAAACAAACCAAAACAAAAAAAAACAACAACCAGAAAAAGAGGTTGCTAGAGGACCTTTCTGACAGGACTGGAAGGGTCCCACTCATCTTTTAGCACAAAGGCACTCACAGTGGAACATGGCACTCTAATATAGTCTTTAACTGAGGAGAGTGCTACATAAGAGAGTCTAATTAATTTGTGACCTTCGAGACAGTTCCTATTCATGACTGAATAATGAAGGAAGCCCACATGGCCAAGCCTCTTAGAAAAACAACCCAAAAACTGCTGGAGAGTCAGTCCCACTGAATAGTCCCTGAACTCCATAGAGATGAAGGTGCTGTCCCATACACCATCTCATATGCTCCATCCCTGCTGGCAGAGTCAGAGGACTGCCCAAAAACCTGAGACAGACCTGTATCTAGAGGGCCCATGGAGGTAGAGTCAGGTAGCACAGAGTTCCTAAATTGTGCCAGGGTGTGGTAAAGAAGGACTGCTTCCAAATACCCTGCTCCTCTTACTACAGGGTTCAGGTAACTATAAACCTAACGTCTTAAAAAACACATTCATCTTTCTGTTGACTTCAGCAGATTTAAATCAGGCACCATGTATGGACAAGCCAAAAGACATATACTGATGTTATTTACATTAACTACTACTGCATATTCATAGTACAATGTCTTGTTCATAAAGTTTGTTAGTTAAATATTGCAAAAAGGTGAACTGGGATTCACAACAAAATAGTAGTTTTTTTGACTAAGCAAGTTTTCCTTTGGATCATACCTAAATTTCAGTCTGTTGTGAAGAAAAGTTAATAAGCCAACACAATTACCAAGAGTAGCGTCCAAGCTTGGAAAGCCCTGACTCTCCACGGGAAGAACTCCCATGGATACTACCTGAAGAAATGCTTGTAGACATCAGGGTAGCATATGGTCTCCGAAATCAATATTGATTTGCAGCCTGACACATGGATGGATAGATACCACAGAGAGATTGAAAGAAATATGACAAGCTAAGTCATACAAAGACAAACATGTATACACAATCACACTCAAGCAGATACTTTGGTTGAAACAGGTGATTTAGAGGAACACATTGTAGATTTGAGAAAAGAAAAAATAACCTAAAACTTACTGTAGCATAATGAACTTTTGCAGCAAAACTGAGAGAGGATTCAAAGAAACCCCTCAGGGACACTGCTAAGAGAACATACTGGCGACAAAGTTGTTGATGAACCTGCTTTAGATTTAACAGCAAATCTAACAGAGTTCTTCCTTCCCCCAGCTTCCATATCAATTGGAACAGAAAGGTTTCAACAGAACAGCCCCACAGCATGGAAGAGAATGAGAAGGTGCATTTCTCCTAGGCATTAAAACCGGCTGATGCAAACACTTCAGCCTTGTTGGTGGTTTACTGCATCACCCCAGAGATCTGAGTGTGAAATCCAGACTTAAGGAAGAAAATCTTCATTGAGCAAGGAAAGCACTGCAATAGCTATGTGTGAAAGTTCTTCCAGCACTGTTTTCTGCTTGCCATATGGGCAGCTTCACCCACATTTAGAGCAACTACTGAGTAAAGCCTCAGCATCTTGAAAGATACAGAGAGAAAAGAAAGTGTCTCATCAGCAAGCATGGCCCAAGGAACACTGTTGTCTATTTACACCGTTGCTTTATCTTTGTTTGATGCCAATAACAAGAAAAAAGGAAGTTTCAATGCCATAAAATTTGAGATAATTTACATATTTCAGTGGTTTTGTAGCCAAATTTTTAGTTTCAAACCATTTAAACTATTCCATATGTAGTGTTGCAGATCTAGGGACTATTAGGAGGTATCCTAAGGTCTTCTTACAGACTCATCAGGTCCAGGAGCTAACAGAGATGTTATCCCTGTTTCTGTTAAATATACACACAGATATACCCTATAGGAAAGAGAATTCCCCCCAGCCTCCCACCCCACAAAACCAATTCCTCACCTGTGTTTAGCCCTGATATTCAAGGGTACAGGCATGTGTGTCTGGCTTTCAGAGGAATGGTACATAGGCACCATTCACTCAGACTCAGAATGCCACAAATTTACCACAATGGGAAAAAAACTTTTTGCCTCCCTTTTTTTTTTTGCAGGGATTCAGTTTGCTTTTGTCTGAGTCAGAAAACAGGTTCCTGCATCCCACTAAAATCCAAAATGTCTGTATTTAGAGCAGGTGATTCTATTTAAATGGGCTGCATCACGCTTCTCCCCACAGAACTCAGTGGGCACAGCTCTTGGAAACCAGCTCTGAGTGCAGGAATCCTCTGATCAGCACTTGCAGCTGCAGGGGCAAGGAGCTACCCTGCTACAGACAGAAGTTCCCAGGCCTGCTGACATCATCTGCTCAGCAACATCTGAGACTATAGCCAGCCTTCTATGTCCTATTTATCTGACACACCATCATTCACTGGGAAGACTCCTTGACCAGGGCCTTCAAAGGCTCAACTTTCACATTACAACAAGTCCCAAAACAGAGAGTTCAGAAATAAAAGGCCTCAGATATGACCTGTTGTTTTATATTGCTTTCTCTTTACTGTTTGCTAATTATTGATGCTGCTAATACCTGAGTATGTTCTCTCTTCCCTTCAGTCTCCCATTTCCTCACCTAGATCTCTCAGTGACTGCCAGGTTCTGCCTGTGCAGCAGAATCATGTGTTGGCAAAGAGACACCTTAAATGTCACAAACAGGTAGCATTAGAGGTTCATTGACAATGCCAGTAGGAAGAGGGGGTGTGCCTCAGTTAACAAAGAGCTTTAAACTGTTTATAGATTAATGCTGTGATGAATTTATAGATGAATTCATGTAGCTGAATGCTTAAATGGACTCAAACCAAAGAAAATTAAAATCTGATTTATCCAGGGGTAGATAATCCAGAAACAAAGCAGTCCTGTCTGAAAATGCCCTGCAGACACACTCCTTGGTCCTGAGCTACAGGAACCAAGGTAAATGGTCCATTCCACTGAGATCTTCCTAAAAATTTCCCATTGCTGTTACTGTTGATGGGAACTCTAATGCAGATAAGACACTCATCACTTCCAACATTTTTATGATTATGTCTGCTAGTCTTTCTGTTTTCCAGGTTGGATGACATTGCTTTGCTTATTCATCACTTTTACTTCTGGGAGCTGCGCTTGGACCTATTTGGTAACAGTAGGAAATCTTCGTGTAGAAAAGTTCTGCTCTGCTGCATTATCTGCTTAGCCCCTGGCCTCCCTGGTGAGAATAACATCAAAGAGAGCAGCTAAAGTAATGTACAGATTAAAAATTAAACAGAGACCACCCATTCACTCACCTGCCTCAATAACTATCCTTCATACAGTGTAACAAATTTCAGGCTCACAAGAAGGCTACGGTTCCATAATCCATCCCTAACTAGCCAGGTCCTGAGAAAATCCCTTGCACAGGTGTGAATATTCTCCTTTAGAATTAAGCAGAAATTATAAGCTTGTGTGTGAAAATCAATAAAAGCTAGCACCGGTGCCATTCAAATCCAGAGTGTAGTTATACTTTGGATTGCATTTGGAGAATTTTTCAGTTTTTAGCCTGGCAAATAAGAAAGTAAATTACCAAGGTAAAGAACAGCTATGTTCAGTGAGCACTGAAGCCTGGTAAATATTCCATTTTTAATGGCATCCACTTCTATTTTGTTCACTGAATTATTGGGCTGACCTTAAATTAGAGATCTGGATGGAGCTGAATTGAATATTGTGAAGATGAGTGTAATTACCGTGCTTCCCTTTATTCTAATTCATTTTATTTTTTTAATTCTTCATCTGTATGACAAACTGAATGTCAGAGTGCTTGTGGATTTATCCTCACAGTAACAGAGAGCAGAGCTGATAGAGCAGATAGTAGCACAAGGGAAGATATATCTGCATTGCGGTCAGGGGTGTGACTGCAGGACCTTCCTGCCTTCCTCTTCATGAAAGGGCTGGAGTTGTATGTACTGTCCAGGTGTCAACACAGGCCAAATAAGAATGCCAGAGTTCTGGCACCTGCAAATGAGGTCCCTGCCTTCCTGGGAATTTCATCCAAACCAGCTACACCCCAGGCTGGTAGCCAGGCAAGTGCATCTGCCCACCTCAAGCCACAGCAGAGGCACAGCCTTGGGATGCTTTTGGAGCTGTCTTCCAGTGCTCCATAGAGCCACTTCAGTCAATATCTCTTTGTACCTTCTAATTAACTTCAAAAACTTTCTAATGTATTTTTTAGGCATGTATTTAAATTTTCAAACATCTCTTGAACTCGCCTTACAATTAATGCTATCTGGCCTCCCATATTTTTTTGCTGACACCTTCTCTCACAATTACTTCTCTTAACCCACTTCATCTTGTGTAAATAGGACTTAATACTCTTTGATAAATCATCAAGTAACAACAGCCTCCTCTAGTCAGGGAAACTTGGAGTTACCCGTATGTACACAGACACTCAGCAGAAGTAGATGTAGAAATAGAGAGACTCCAGCTGGTTAATGTACAGCAGGCAAAAAGGGAGAAGGCCAACAAGAGCTCCTGATAGCCCTAAGAAAATATGCAATGGCCCTAGATGTGTTTGATGGTAAATGTGACATGTCAGAGCCTGCCTGGAAATTACCCCTGAAGACCGTATTGCCTCAGAAGTTAAGTATTAGCAGCTGCATGCATGTCATTAACCCCTCACCTACCATGCAACTTTGCACTTGCCCAGGGCAAAAGACTTTAAAGAGAGGTTGACTGATTTTCTTACTGGGGGTACAAAAGCTGCAGGACATGTAATGTCCATGAAAGAGCACCCATGGACATGTGCCCTTTCTTAGGACATTTATGTGATAGCACTGAGTATTTCAGCAGTTTCAGCTGATTTGGAGAATAATACTCCCTTTTATGTGAACAGCTGAATAACAGGCTATATTCCATGTTTTCCCAAATATTTTATAATTATATTTAAGCATATTGCTTTATCATAATACTAAAAGTATAGGAATACTGGTCTACATTGAGTTCATTGTTTCTTGGCCATGTAAATTTTTTATTAAGTAAATTTCAGAAGCATATCTTCACCCATAGGGATTGAGATAAGTATTGAGACAGAGTCAGTAATAAGACCCAATTACAATGCAAAGGGCAGATCTGCAAAACAGTTGTACTATCCACAAAGAGCCATTTGGAAAACAAAGGACTTCATCCTCCTAACCCTCAGCATGAACCCATATTTAGTCCACAGACAGCAAATTCAGTAGTGAAAAAAAGCCTAGAGAAGGGCATTTGGGCTCATAATACGCAATGTAAAACTGCAGAACTATCCATATGAACTCAAACCTGAGAAAATGTTCCCATAATTTAATGGCAGCATAATAGACTGTGTCCAGGACTTTCTATTTTAGCCTTCCCATGATGTCTGAGACTTCACAACCATATTTCTAAAAGTACAATATCCTCTCTTTTGCCTGCTATTCTATAGAAACTTTTTTAAAGTTGTCTAACTAAGGGCCATGGCCATACACTTTGATCCACAAATGAATTCATCATAAATGTAGAAGAGTATGTGAGGAATTTACACTGACTAACTTAAAAGTCTAACTTCAGGTACCCACACTAAGGCCCCGTATAATCAATAGGGAGAGGTGAAACAGGCTCTTCCACAAGGCCATCCAAAGGAGTGAACTCCAGTGTTCCACAATTACCTCTAATTTTTTAAAAGGTTTTGATTCTATTTTGTCTTTTCCATTTTAAAATTGTATTTTAAAATTTTAAAAAAAATTAAAAGAAGTGAAGAGAAATAAAGAAAATGGCAAACTTTGAAAAAAAATGTACCTTTTAAATTGAAATTAAATTTTCAATTCTGATAAAGTCATAGGGAAACAAGTATTAATACTGACTAGTAATTACCTAGAGGTATTTTCTTATGGTAAATTTTGGTCATCAGTAAGTATGTAAATGAAAATTTTTATATATATGACTGGAACTTTGTAATACAGGTCCAAGTAATGCAGAAGACCTTCAAGTAAATACTAATAAATCCTAGCAATCACATGAAACAATCAGGTCAACTGATCTCATACCTCAAAATGTAGAAGTGCCAATAAAACCCAGTGAAATAAGACAGACTTTTCAGCCATGTTAAACAAAAGAATAATGGAAAGTCACAGATGCTGCTGTCATAGAATGATAAAAAAGGCAGAAGGGAAAAGTTTGCTATAACTGTGCAACAAGGCAGAAGTCATATCTGAAAATAGTAATGACACTGATACCTGATTTCTGAAGTTGTACAAAAGCCACTTCTTCCATGATTCTTACTAAGTTGTCTTGACCTGAAAGAATGGTCCCAATACACACTCTGCAATATGTAATATCTAATATCTATCAGCCTGTACAGGTCAGAGTGTTACTTCAGAGTTCATATTTTCAGAACAGCATTTCTAGGCTCCCTGATTCACACCTGTACTTTCCTCCCTATCATCTCATACAAAATCCGTGTCATTTCTCTCATGTTAAACGACCTAGCATGGAACTATTTTGGTGAAGATAAGGATGGCTTCAATGTGTTAATTGGTTTTCTCTCTTCCTAATTCTCTGCTTAACAAAAACACTCAGCCTGATCTGAACAAGGGAAATATAAATCACTAGAGACAGAGTAAATTCCTCTCTCAGAGAAGAAAGAGGAAATAAGTAGACCTTCATTGACCACAGAATACCCAAGACAAGAAGGGAGCTTCAGGACATTGCTGCAGACAGGAGGTGGAAGAGAAGAACCAAAGCAGACCACACTGATGCAGCAGGAACTGGTGTGAAAAAGTCAGAAGCAAATAAAACTCAAAGAACACCCACAGAAATTATGCATAAAACCATGTAACTTTGCACCATTGTTTTCCTCAAAATCTACTACAAGCTTTCAAAATATAAGATTACTGCATTTAATATAATAAACCTGTCCCATACCCGAGTTATTATTGTTAATGAATTTGGACATGCTCAGTAATGTCAGATCTCTAAGCACTCAGTGCAGAAATACCCATTCCCAGCAAGCCCAACCAACAAGAAAATAGCATCAGACCTAATTCCTTCAATTCAAAGAAGCAGTTGCACAGTTTATCATCTTTTCTAATTCTCATTTAGAAATCAATAGATAGGCTTTTAATAGATTCTTTTGTTTTTTTCTAGAGAAAAATGGGAAATAACTAATAAACTGGGATTTATTAAGAAAACATACAGGATAATGTTTGAAAACCCTTATTTATTCATCCTCCTTGGATGGCTGGCTCAGGTATGAGCAGCAGAGCAACTTCTTTGCAGATGAACAGCATTCACCAAAACAAAAATAAAATTATTATCTACCGCTTGCCCACAAGTTAAGCTGCAAGTTTGCAGTCTTATGGTATTCAGATACTCAGACTCAGGGATCTACCTCAAGCATCTGAACCAAAATGTATATTCCATAATGCAACATCCTATTTGAACACAGGACCTAGGTTTTACGACAAATATTAATCAGCTGCCAAATGTACAGGGCTGCAGATGCAATCCAGGCTGAAAAGTCTTCCTTCTGAATCCAAGACACAGCAGTTCAACCCAAGACACTGTTCTGTTCATCTAAGCTCTTCCTGTAAAGTCACTACATCTGGCCCATCAGTATGTTCAACTCAAGGTTTTTGGGAGTAGCTTTCTATGGCTTTGGGGTTAAATTGCAAAATCTGGATCCTAAATCAACAGATCGGATTTGTAAGCAAATGTAAGCACTACATTTTAATGCAGTTTGCTCTGTAAGTCCCCATGAAAAAGCAGTCACAAATTCAGAGTATCTACTCTTACCTCCACAATTCTCTTCTGTATTGCTAGTAAACTCAGAAAAAGAGAGGATAACTCTTGAAAGGATTTCTGGTTTATTTCTACACTGCCAAGGCATTAGTTTGTCTTACTAGTTTCAGAATTTTCCTCCAAGAATCACTATGGCTTTATTACCAAGCAGTAACCTTCAAAAATTAGGTACTAATAGCTGCTTTGCCAAGAGCTTTTCATTGCAATGGCTAAAAGATAGCCAACTCCTTAGAAAATTAGGCAACTTAGAATGCATTTCCAATACTCCAGTACACGTAGCCATTCAGACCTCCAAGAAGGAGGCTGAAGCTTGGGTTAGAGGCATCCAGGCTGGCTACTCTCAAACATCACAAGAGTACACACAGTTCCACCACAAGACTAGGCTGATACTTTGGACCATCAAATTTGGGCATTTTCAAAGCTGGATACAACTTTTATTTCCTTCTCTTCTATTCCAAGACACACTGAACACAGAGGAAGACAACTCAAAGATTTGTAGGTGAAACTCCAGTTTCTCTGCAGGACAGCTTTCTGTCACAGCTACACGTTAAGGGGCATTTTTTGGACTTCTTAAAATACAGCATGATAAACTGAAATGCCTGTAAAGATCCTGCTGTGGTCCAGTAGATTCACACAGCGACCTGAATTATTTTCATCATTAACCTGTGTTATCACAGTGGAATTATTGGGGTGAGAGTGAGTTCACATTTCTGTTTGCCTTTGTTCCCTATGGTCATTGATATCAAAAGCCATCCTGCTTGTCCTGTGAAAATAGATAGCGTCATCATTGTATTAGGCATCATTGAGATGGATCTAAATAGATATTCTCCCTAATAGATGCAATCATAGCCTAAGTTCTAGACAGTCCATTTCACTGATTTGGTAAAACAGCAAGTTCTACCTGTCTGAAAACTTTTTTTTTTAATTATATCATATTTCTATTATAATATATTTCCATCTTAATTTTATCTAATTTCATCATGACGCTATCT
>JACBWW010000002.1:38738924-38756891 GCA_020086605.1 Lanius collurio | reverse complement strand
TATTCTGCTTTTGTCATTTCCCAATCTGTAACCAGTCATAAGAACTGCAGCAAAACCTGGGTTTAAATAAAGATATTGAAGAAATCATTGGATCTCTACCTCTGCTTAAAAAACTTCACTGTATCTTAAGATGTTGGCCACTGAAATGAGTGGACAAAATTGTTCAAGGCTGAACTCCCAGGCTTTTTCCATCACATCCATCTTCCTGTACATCAGATTATTTCTGCCAAGCTGGCTATATTTTTCTCCAAGCAAACCCTAACTATCAGGGAGGTCTAACACACTGTTCCTTTACCATCAGTTTTGTTTTCAAACATACAATGGTTTGGCATGACTCCAGTCACCACCAGGTGATTTTTAGCCCTTGCCCTTTTTATTATCTTGTATCTCTTAGGGAACCACAGATGAAACCAATAGAAAAGGAGAGAAAAAGAAAAAGCAGGAAAAAAAGAAAGACCTTCTCCTCTGCTTTCCTGGTAATGTGACATCTTGCCCTCTTGCACTGTATATTTCTGTCCAGCTGATGCTTTGTCCTAGTGGAATCGTGGTTCTGGTATTAGCTCCAAATGGTAGGCAGGCATTTTCATTAAAAACAATTACTATTTCCAAACAGGAGCTGGTTCCTCAGTTCCAACCATTCTTGCTGTAAAACGTTCAGCTGAGAGGAGCAGATTGTTCCTGCTGAAAATGAATGGAATCTGGCAGGAAAACCTCATGTTTTTCCAATCCTAGTTTTTTACAAAGAAAACACTGGGATCTTGTTGAAAAATTACAATTGTTTTGGTGTGCACATATTTTTTCTCAGTTGAACTGTTTCCAGCTACAGGAGACAAGTTTTGTGCATACATATGTGCATGTGTGTGTGAATATATATGTATGTATCTGCAAACACACACAAGATTTTGTATCTAATTGCTATGTAAAAAAAATATTAATAAGTCAAGGAAGAGTAAACACTAATTTTTTTTTGTTGTTAAAAAGCATTTATGCAAATTGATTTTTTAAACAGCTTCCACATTATGAACCTTCAAAACAAAGTCAATGAGTAAAATACTATATCACAGTAACAGCTAGCCTCACTTTTAATACTAGGAGAAGAAAGAGGCCAAGGTGACTGAACTGTTTATCCCTTGGTTGTTCTCAGTAACTTAAAAACATTGTCAAACTGAATTATTCTGATGAAAATATCAAAGGAAAGAAAACAGAAGATACTATTACACTCACAAAAGGAACACGCTGCAGATGTCCCCACACTGATCACCTGTGTGGATGCTGCCATTTGGTAATAAGTGGTTTTGTTTACCCCAGACAGAAATAGATAATAGGTCAGGCTGACCTTGTGTCCATATGAGGGTGGAAACACCTTTTTCCCTTCTATGTGAAGCAGTCATGCCAGACAGGTTGGGTGCTGGTGTGTCTTGTGCCTGCTGCACCTTGAGAGTTTAAGGGCACTCCCCAGGCAAAGTTCAGCCCACCATTATAGCGACCTTCAGGTCAGGTTCTGACCCTCTGCACCAACAAACAAAAGATCCTGACACTTCAGCTGTGCCATCTCCAGCCACAACCTTCAACACAATTCAACTGCCTTCACCTGCACCTGACAATCAAACCCAGAATTGGGCAATAAAACTTGCTCTACCAAAATTGAGCAACAACCTAGTACAATAGCACAGAGCAGCCCAAAAGCTGATCACTTCAAGGATGTGCTGCCAAGCCCTCTGATGCACTTCGATCACAGCTGCAAATATAACAAGTCATACAAAACACTCTTGAATTTTCTGAAACTGAGAAGTTGAGCTCCCAGTGGAGCCAGCTGTAAATCACTGATTTTCACCAATCTTTTGGGTCACCTTTTGACCAACACCAATAAATCAGAAAGGAAATTATAATGGAAAGAATGACAATATTACAGTAACTGCTCATTTTAAAGCAATCACCTGACAAAAAAAGGAAAAATGAGAAGCATTTCCCTTTTCTGTTATTGCTCAGCTAGTAGAATTTCTTGTCTCCCTTTCAGTTGTTCTCACCCCAAATTTCACCATTATAACAAAAAAAATTAGGTAAGTTTACAGCCACAAGGAACCTCAAGAGATCTGCTGGTTCAGCTCCTTGTAGTCAGGCACGATCAAATACCTACACCTTGTCTGATGGATAGCTGTCGAATTTGGACTCAAAAACTTTCACAGAAGAGTCCAAAACATCCCCTTGTGAGTTTGCTGTTTCAGTTGTTTGTCTGGGAATAAGCACGCAGATCTACCCACTCAGCACAAAAGCTACCACCAAATGAAGTGTAGCATCGCTTCTGTGCTCCCTGCCACCTTCTGGTCTGAGCACACTGCTCCATCTAAGCCCTAGGAGCTTCCTGGCTGAACAGGGGTCAGCAGCTTTACACTGTACAGCTGTGGCACACTTGCCACAAACCGAGACTTAAAATCCCAGCTGCCTTGCACTGCACAAGGGCCATGGTTTCATTGCTCTAACAGGGTATGGCGCTTTGCAGTCAGAATCTGAACGGCACAAAGTACATCGAACAAGCTCACTCGTCTTCTCATAATTTAAAATCAGACACTAAATAAGGTGTCAGCAGGCTTCCCACAAGGATCTAGCTGTAAAGTCTTTATTGTTGTGTTTGCTTTGAAGTCAAGAGGAAAAAAATTCTTGTTTGCCAACTTATAATTCAAAAAATGCCAGAAGAATATTCTTTCAAACAAACAAGATGCAAAAGAAATGCTGGCACCAAAGTGGTGCAGTCTTGTGAATTATGGAGTTATGGAATCATTTTGAAAGTAAATTGTATGCTACATAAATGTTCGTGTAAATAAGATTAGATTTCTTCCACAGAGGGGGAGATACAGATCAGAGGTACCAAAATTGTTCATGGTCAGCCATCAGGACTGTTTACTTGGTACACAGGTATGCAGCACATAGCAAAAAGAGGACATTCTAGTGTTGAAGAACTATATAATAAAAATTAGAAGAAACCTTCTCTTTTTATAAAACACATCTGAGCCTGCAGTCCTGCAACACATACCGCATAACAAAACTATTTCTGTCACTTGCAAATCTAGAAGCCTGCCTTTGTCAGCCATTTGCACATGTAAGGGATCAGAGCATCTATTGCTCAAATGAATCAGTGATTTTTCATGAAATAAATTAAAGCTCTGAGCCCTGCTGAAGGAGTCCTTTTGTATTGTTCCAGCAATTTTGTTATATTTTCTATTTGTGTTGGTTTTGTCTGTTTTATACCATTCTCCAGTGATTGAGCCCAGCAGCATCCATTTTAGAGATAAACAAAACACTGCAGGGGCATTAGAAAGGCAGATACCAGACACCAACCCATCAGTTCGGTTCCATACACCAGAACATTCACCAGCACTTGAGCACAGCTGTGCCCACCAGGGCCTTGCACTTACATGTGGAAAACACCTCACTGTAAGTGCTGATTCTGTTTCTATTGTGTGTGTAACCACACATGTTTTTCTGTGAGCACCTAGTAGGCCTGAGGGTGGCTCTTAAACGTAGGTACAGAAATGCTGTGTCAAAAGCTGGGAAGTTTGCTGTTTGAAATATCATTTTGGAGCACTACCAAAACTAAGCAGCCAACAAAAGCTACATTAAGGTAGAAAAAGCCAGATGTAGCTGTTGCAACACAGCTGTTGTGAGGTACCTCCCACCCTCTGAAGTTACATAGAGCACGCAGCACAAGAACATATTACTGACAACCCATCCCACCAGCAGCTTCAGCATGTGGCAGCTGCTCTGTGGGAATACCAGGACCAGCACAAGGAAAAGCTTTTTCAACATGAGTGTAAGAGCCTGAGGTCAAAGTTCCCACTTAGCCTTAAGAAGAAGATTTGGTTTGGGCAAGCTGTCAAACCCCACATAGCCTTCTATCCAGGTACGGTTCTTCCTGAGAGGAGTTAGCTGTGCACACAGCTCTGCTACCGAGTGGCCTTCAGCACATGAAGGAGCCACAAAGTGGTGGCACTCTTCTAATGACCTAAACTGTGGGCGCATGTCCTTTTCCTGAAATAGCGTTTAACACCCACAGCCAAATCTGCAGCTCCTGGTTTTTGCTTTATCTTGATCCATGGGCTACACAGTGTACATGAGCACTCCCCAATTCACTCCAGGTCAAATATTGCATCTGAAACCACAATTTCCAGTTGTGTACAGTAACCTGGCTAATTTTCCCCTAAATGATTTAAAGAGTGAGAAAGCAGTGACATCTGAAGAGAAAGGTGGTAATATCTTCTATGGGCGCATTAGATTCAGAGGAGGATAAACTCTCTTGGGCCATAAAGGTGAAAAATCAGCAAATCCTTAATTGGAAGACTGAGTTGTTTTCCTGCAAGTTACCTCCAATCCTAAACTCAAGTGGAAGTCAGACATCACCAGTCCTGACCCCACTGAAGTCAAAGGCAGTTTTGTCATTGACTTTAATAAAACTAGGATTCACCCTAGGGTAAGGGGCATTGTGTTTTTCAGCAGCCACTCATGTGGAAATTTTGCTTAGATGACTGACTGCCTGGAAGGTAGCAGTGGTAGGCCACAAAATATCAGAAATGTTTCTGTTAACCCATATACTCCAGCATTTGAAGCTGCAGATATTGGACTATGCTCTTGTCCTCTAAAAAGAGTGTGTTTCTATACCCTTGGCTTCTTACTCCACCTGAAGCTGGTTGTGCACCTGATGTACCTAACCCGTTGTTCAGCAGTGCTACTGGGTCTGACTGTTTATCAGGAAACATCAGGGAGTTTTTATGTTCTCAGATTGTAAATAATGTGACAGACCTTGAAAGTATAATGTGTCCTTTTATAGCTACTGTATGCATTGTGGATTATAACAACTCCTGAAAATAGAGTTGAAAATAGGCTATTACATTCCCACTTCATGTTCACTCAAATTCTGATAAAAAAAAATCCACTTATAATGTACATTGAGAGTATAGGGAAATGGATAAAAATATAGTATGCTGGAATCCAAAAATTAGTCCAAAAGCATGCCTAGAAAATTCCTAAATTAATTTCAGGAATTCTTCTGGTACCTAGGCTCCAGGCTGAATAATCATCTGAGCTCAAAAGAGCTAACATACATATGAAAGGATATTTCAAAATTTCTCTGAGCTGTGAGTCTAAACAAAAGTTCTTTTTATTTCTCATGGTTTGACTCCACTCAGAAACAGAAATGCAACCAAAGTCCTTGGCAAGATTGTTTGCTTGAGCACTGGCTTTTCAGTGTAAGTCCTACACTTTAGTAACATGCATATAAATTTTTACCTGTGCAAATACGGTTTGGTATTAAAACTGCCTCGAAAATGCACACTCTTAAGGGTTAAAATCACATTGCAGTAAATAAAGGTTATGCTTAGCTGAGCTGATTTTACCTGCTGTAATTAAAGAGGGCCTCACATAAATAAAAGATAAAAATCAGAGATGGAAGCAAAGTATCAGAAAATTCAGAAACGTTGCAGGAAAAAAAAAAAGAAAGCGAGAGAAATCCAAATATCGGGCTTTGCATCTTGGGCTTCTTTCTAGTTCAGAAGCATCCATTAAACCTTCTACAAGCTTTTTTTAATTTCTTCAGTCTAGAAATTAGAGCAGAAGAGAGGGTATCTCACAAAATTTTCACCATTTCCTGCTTCTCCCTTCTGCAGTGGGGTCCTTCAAAGTGCTTCTGTGCTTCCACTATTGGGTCAAGGCACACAACAGGGCCAGAAGGAACCCCAAAATTTCCTGAACATCATTCCTAAAGCACAGGAAGGGCCTCCTGGCTCCTTCATGTTCATGCCCTCTCAAAGAATTTTTCCATCACTATGCAAATGAGGGAAGATACTCTCAAGATACAACCCTATCCCCACTTACAAGCTGTCTCTTTTGAGGTATATTTTATTATCACCATCCCTCTTTAGCTACCAAAGAGCTTTCCACCTCATTCTAGTGCCTTACAGAGCAACCACAAAACTCTGTAGTACAACAGAGCAGAGGTTCTATGGCTGAGACAACTGCTATTTTCATCAATTCTTCAGCAAACCAGCTGATCATAAAAGCTATTCTTGACTAGCCTGCCTTTGTAACACCAGTCACCAGGAGAACACAGCACTTACTATTGGCTGTGGCCCTCACTAAAAATACACAGCGTTCTCACACAACAACAAAAACTCCCACAAGGGCCAATGGACAGCAGACTAAAAACAGTAACCAAAAGCTTTAAATTGCACAAATTACAAAGGTAGAAGAACTGAAAGCAGCATGCCACTAAAAGCCATCTGCCATCTTGGCCCGCCCATGTGTCCCTTCTCCCCAGCAGTGTTTTATATTAGTAATGATGTCTCTGTATTATGTATGACAGAGTCTCTGCTGCTTTGAGCGAGCAGTAATGTAGATGCTCCTTCAGTCTGGTGCTTTGCATATTCACACTAGCTGCGGGAGCAGAAGATCTGCCTCCCGTGTCTCTCTCTCTGGATGTAGTTCAGTTGGAAGGCAATATTCACATGCATCTATTTTCCAAATCACGTGTACATGCTGCATTATCAGGACTCCCGTGCGCATTAATAATATACAAAAATACACAGAAATAAGCATGGATTCAGCCGTGATGTAGATTAGATGAGACAAGAATGGACAACATAGAAATACAGGAAGAAAATCAGCAAGGAGTTAGTCTGATTATGGCCAGTTTTCCAAATATAAAACATGGTCTAGGTTTTTTTATTAATTACTTTTATTAGTGGGTTAATTACTTTACCTGTCACTGAAGCTGTCATTTATAACAGTCTTTGAAGGAAGAGAAATATGAAGCAGCCATTGGAATAGCCTGAAAGAAGCTTCAGAGATGGATGTGGAGGCAAGGATGGGGCACAGCAGTTCTGTAAGGAGAAATACCCAAGATAACACTCCATGATCAAGCACAGGTACAAGAAACAGTTCCTCAGGTTAACACATCTGTAAAGGAACAAAAAAGAGAGACAGAATTTGTTAGCCCTGGAAAGGTAACATAGTGATCTGTAAAAACTGCCTTCTCTACCTAAGCTAACAGGCTAGCTCAGGTGTTTTCATGCAGCCCTGCAAATACCATCCAAGCCAACAGGCTGTTCTGAGAAATGACAGTGACCAGGGATCAGAGAAAAGACCACAATATTAATCACAGATAAAAGTTTCCCTGGAGCTGGTTCAAGTGAAATCACTACTTTTGCAGCTGACCTTGGAAACAACTGTAGGGAAATGAAGTGGGCTGTTCTCAAGTTGGTGGAAAAGTTTATTTGCTAATTACACAAGTTCATTTATTCAGAGCATTTTGCTAAATACTCAAGTGCCTAACCCACTTTCTGGGCTGCTGCACACTGGAAGTATGTGATTCCAAAATGGTTGGTGGGGTTCAGTGGGTGTTCTCACAAGACACAGAGCTTGCAGCTCTCTGTTGCCACATGACTACAGACATTAGTTGATCTCCGACTATCTGCTCAGAGAGACCTCCCCCTGCTCCAGTAACTTCCTCAGCTTTCCCAGGGCACTTCAAATGACCTTGACAGACATTTGAGTAACTGTAAGGTTCTGTAAGGAATGTGCCATCACCACAGCTCAGCCCTCCTCAGGAGATGGGTTGAAGGCACAGGATGTCCAGGGGATGTGAAGGGTGAAGGTGGGGAGAACTGAAGAGGTGCATAGTTCACAGAAGGGGTGGAAACATACAAAAGCAAAGGAAGTACCAGAAAAATTGCACAGAGAGAAAGAGAGAGAGAGAGAGAGAAATTATCAGAGAAGAAGGAAAAGAGAAAAACAAAGCCCAACAGGGAGATCATGTGTAACTGTGGATAACCAGCATCTTAGGGAAGAACAAAGCCTGCAAATAACAGGAGAAAGAAATGGTGCCACGGAATGGTTGAGTCCATGAGGAAGCAGAGGAACCAGAAAGAGGAATGAGCTGAGGTTCAGAAAGAGAACAGAAAAGGATATGTATTAGAGGTATTTTTCTATCTCTTTGTTAGAGCATTTATCACTGTTAGAGCAGACAGAGAGCACATGAAAATTGTTCCACGGCTGAGTTGGAGATCCCAAGCCAGTGTAATCTGTATTTGAGCACAGGATGTTATACACTAGCTGATGTCCTGATTTTCAAAGGTCCTGGCCTTCTAATCATAAATTTCACACCAGTCAAAGGCAGCTTCTTTCCCCTGAAAAGTTGTCCTGTAACAATAAAAGTTATTTTACTGGATCCATGATTTGTACACATCAGGCCCCAGCTCAGAGTACTTCTGGACAAGAACAGCTATTTGGCTAGCACACAGTATGGGAATAAGGAGAGGTGAATCAGTTCTTGGGGTTAAAACTTTTCAGGTATTCACCCAGGCAAGCTTCTCAAATCATGGTGCCTCATACTTGTGAGATGAGAACATCTAATTCTGTAATTCCCAGGAATATTGGCCTAGGTGTGTGAAGTGCAATTAGATCCTCAGAAGAAAGGACTAATTTTAAGTCCAGAGAGTTGACATTTACTTGTTTTTTCCAATCTGCTGTTTCTTAGAACTCCAAATCAAAAAAGGATGGGATGGTGCAGGCAACTGGTGGTATCACTGTCACAACAGCGACATCATGGCACAGAGAGCCCCAGCTCATCAGGCAGGAGGAAGCACACAAGTTGCTACATCAAAAAGGACTGGCAGCACAATGCACTGTGTGGATGCCAGATTCACTGCTCTCTGAAAGCTGCACTTTCAAATCCAGCATTTGCCTCATGTTTGAGTTTAAGCTGACTGTAATAGCGGGGAAATATATTTTAAAAATATTCTAAGCCTGGGACATTGTATTGCTCTTGATTCTTGCAGCACAAGGAGGAAATAAGCAATTTTGCGTTGAAAGGCCATTGAAGTGTTAGTCTGAACTGAGTTTTCTCTTGGCATTCTGGCTGTTCCTGCCGTTGTAAAAACTATCAGGCAAGGGTTTGTTTCTTTGTGAGAGATTTAATGAAGCTACAGACATCCATTTTAGCCAAAGTGATTTCATCTGTTTTTCCTCCAAGGCTGCCCAGCTGAAGAGTCATCATTAGAATTTTTCTCATCACAACTGTCAGTCACTGGTTGATGACCAACCTACTATTCACTTCTTCCAGCCCCTCTCCAGACTCGCAAACATCAAACAGTTCAGATGTTGATCAGAAAAAAATAGTATAAATAAAAACTAGTAGAGAAAATAAATAGTCAAGCTACTCTTCAGAGATATATATTTTACTTCACACTGAAGGTATTTAAGAGAGAATCGACAGACTAATTTCTGACTTCTGGGGATGTTGAGGTTCAGGCTCATGGTTTGGCCTCATTTTTAGCAAGGATAGCACAACTACAGGATAGAGGAAGAATTGCTTACAGATCCAATTACAGGACTGAAAGCCAGGAAACTATGAATATCAATATTATCACCAGAATTTTCCCTTGTAAATCACTTAATTTCAATTCCTCCTCATTCCTATGTCTGTATGAAGACAGACAGACTTGCCTATTTTTAAATAAGTCTCAGAGTAACTGGCAGAGAATCCCTTAGCCCAAAGTCAGATTTGATTCTTGACCACTTGTCAGGAGTTGAATATGTAAATTACCAAGATTAGAAAGAGAAGTTTCAAAGCAAAAGAGAACCTCTTTACGGGTTCTGAAGAAGCTTTGGAGAAGCCCAAACAAGTTCAAGGTTGATCTTGTAGGCAGAGAAGTCCTTTTCTTACCAATTGAGATTTATGTTCTTTATGTATCACTGGAACACAGTTGGAAGCATTTCCTTTCTGTCATTTGAGAGTGAAAAAAACATTTCATGAAAAATTGCTCATTCAGCAGTAAAAACATTCCTTTCAGGACTGAGAAACATAAGAAACATTTAGTGAAGACATCCTAAGAAATATTTCACTTATTTACATAGGGCATTACGTCAAGAACGGAAAAACTAAATGAGGGTCGATAACAGAAAATATGCCCTTAGTCTTTAACTCTCATGGGGTATTACAAGGAGTTAGTGCATGGGCTGTGATACTGGAAGCTTAATTTAAGATCAAAAATCTGCAGAATAAAAAAAAAATAAAAAAGACAAAGAATCATAATTTTTAAAAATATGCAAGCTTTTCACCATCTATTTTTATCTAGTGAGAGACTGGCCCAAGAGATGTGATAATGTGCCTGGCGTACTTGGTACAGAATGTCTGAACTGATAATCAGAATAAGTCAAACACAGGGAACTTTTATAAACTCTTAATAGCATAAAATTGTTTGGCAAGGTTCATCACTTTTTAAGGGTATGTTACAAAGTGACTTTGCTTGACATAAAGTACAGCTATAAGCAGATATTTGATCAGTGTAAAAACATGGGTCATCATTCCACCAACATCAGAGACATCCTGATTTACTTAGATCAGTTGCTCTGCCAAAAGGTGTGTCTTCAGGATGATTAGGTCCTGTATATATATAAGAGGAGCAGCCAACTGCATTTTCATTAAGATCCCTAAATGAAGCAGGAAGATCAGGATGATGATGCTGAAAATTGTGTACAGCTGATTTAAATCCTAGTAGCATTTGCTTAGGAATGAAAATAACTGTAGAAGCCAAGTTGAAAATAATAGGGAGTTTGTTTCAAAAATTTACTTTTCATCATGTAATGTTACATTTGCAAGATACAGTCCAAGCGTGGAATACCAGTGGGGTGCAAAAGTTCCCTTGCTCATTTGGGGAGGGATCCATCTCACACCAGTGCAATGTAAACAAATATAAAACACAACAGTGCAGATCTCTTGTTTATTTGAATGAGCTGTATTCCAAACCACAGAGAGGTAGTTAATAATTCTGCAAAGACAGCCTAGAGAAGGAACAAAATTAAACCCCAAAACAAAATGTACTCATCACTTACTGGAGAAGTGTTTGATGAAAAAATACACTGTTTTCTCCATCAGTGCTGGAAAAAGACACAGGCATTAAAATAAAAACAATATCTATGATGAAAAACATAAGCAAAAAGTATGAGATTATGGTTCAGTCCCAGCTGAAATGTTCAGAAAACAGACAAAACAGCACTTTATGATACACAGAATTGCTCCCAAAAAAGCAGAAGCAGAATGTGAGGTTACAAAATCCCCCAGAAATACAGAAAGGCTGACAGGAGACACTGCTGAGAGTGATAAGGTATTCGTAGTAACCACTACCCTTAAAAGCACAGATGTCCAGAAAGAATCTAGAGCTTTCCCAATTTATTGGGGGCAACACCTGCTGTTTTCCAGGCCTTCAGAGGGCCCCCAGTAGCTTCTACCTCAGCCAAGCTCATGCAAAATTATTAAAGAAGGGGAATAAAGGATTAATCTGGAAATCTGGAAGAGTCCTTAGACTAAATCAATAAATGAATATTAAGCAGTTACTTGGATTAGAAAATACATATTCAAGAGCTCCAAAACAAAGATGTTACTAAGTTACTGATGGAGACCTGTAACCAAGACCTCAATTCTGCCTCAGTATCTGAAAAAAAATAGGCAAAAAAAAAGTGAAAATATTGGTGTGTTTCCTAAGGGCTCCAAAGAAGATTGACAGAATGAGAGCTCAGGAAACCTGACCTCTGCAGCAGATAAATTGCTAGAAACTGAAATAATGAATAAAATCAGTAAACACATATATAAGTATATATAAGTATGATGTTTTGGGGAAGGATCCAACAGTTTCTGCAGAAAGGAGGCATGCCTCACAAATTTGTTGAAGTATTCAATGAGCATATGGACTAAGACAGTACTGGGTCAACAGTATGAACATCTCCACTTGCAGTGAAGCCAAGCATTCCCAGAAAAAGAAATTAGTAGCAGAAATCAAACTGTACAATTAGTTTTCCCAACGGAAAAATGGTTCAAGCATGTCCTTCACCATACTCATAAGCAGCCTGGGAAAGCAGTACAAGTGAGGTGACAAAGTTTGCTGAGGATACATGTTGAGATACAGCATTGCTCAGAATGGCCACAGCTGAAGCTAATTGTGAAGAGGGACTGAAGGATGTCATGCACTAAGATGAAACTCAGTGGTGGTAAATGGCAATTAACACATGTGGGGTAATATAACACTAGTTATAGGTACACAGTGATCAGCACTGCTCAGGAGAGAAAGCTTGGAGTCACCTTGAATAATTATAAAAGGTCACCTCAGTGTCAACTGCTGTCAGAAATGCCCAGAGGGGCTTTTAGGAATTGCTGGGAAAGAAAATGAGAGAAAAACAGAATGAAAAAAATATCCATCTTGCTGCATAAATCCACAGTGCACCTGCATCTTGAATACTTCAAGTCTCTATCTCAGAGCACAGAATGCATAGAAATGTTATAAAGAGGGGTGGAATAGCTGACCACAGGCACAGGAGAGCTTTTTTTGCAATGAAGAATGAGACTGTAGCTCATCAGACTGGAAAAAAAGACAGCAAAAGAGGGATGTGATAAAGTTTACAAAAGCATGAATGGTATTAAGAAGGTGAACAGGGAATGATTATGTTAATACACAGAGTTGGAGGCACTCAATGAAATTATCAGATAGAAATAGAATTTTTAAAAAATTATTCTTCATGCAACACAAATTCTGATATTTGCTGTCACAGGGTACTGTGAAAGCCAGAAACCTTTTTGAATGGGTTCAAAAAGGGATTAGAAAAATTAATGGAGAAATAAATCTATCAGGAACTATTAAATACAATGCAGTCAGAGGTTTTGGAAGTTTCTAAAGTCCTGATTGCTGATATCTTGGAGGGTAAATCTTTGGGGTGTCTGAATTTTCAGAAGGTGATGCTGTTATTGATGTATGTTATGGCTCCTTTTCAAAGCTCACCAGTAAATCTAGGGTGTCTCTTATGCTAAGCATGTACTCACATAAAAGAGGTGTTCTCTGTCCCCAAAAATATAACCTGTGCAGGGACAAAAGCTATAAAATCAGGATACTCAGCTTGGATTTGCTGCTGAATCTGAGAAAACACAACTCTAGATTTTTTTTTCAAACAAGCGTCATTCCTTGTACTAGGTAATCAGGAATGATGGGATGGGATAAAGGATAGCAAGATCTTGTAAATGGAATGGTTCCCCAGAATGCCAATAAGTATGCATTTAGTTTGGACTTACTTTAAGAAATAAGAAAAATAATCAACCCATAGGAATACTTCCCACCATAATACCTGAAGTAACAGATTTGTAGTTCAACAGTGTGAATGAAGAAACCAGATCAGGTCAGGACTGGTTGATGCTGAGGGAGCCACAGTTTAGTGCACAAAGTGGACTTAATTGTGATTGGCACACCAAGATTTAAGGACTCTATGAAGTGACTTAAATGTTCCTTCTGTTATGCACAGGAAAACGATGCAAAGCCACTAGCTCTCAGTTCAGGGAGCAGGATCTGAGTGCAGCAGCTTCCAGCAGGGACACTTCTACCCACCATCAGCTAACACTGGACAGGCTTCACTGAGCATGGGGATTTTCTCTCTGACTACACCCAAGTGAAGGGAGTGCTGCTAAGGATAGGAGCAGTCCCTTCCCCACTTTCGTTTGTCTGTATTGCAAAGCAATTCTTCTTCTATTTCCAAAGATGGAAATTGTTTAAAGCAGTAAACAAATATGTCATGATAGAAGACAATGGAAAAATCAGAATCTTTGTTCAGTCTCAGGTCCATTTACATTTTCAAGAGAAACTTGAGTTCACATGGAAAAAAGTAATATATTGAGAGAAATTGTATCTGAAACAGATCACGAGCAATGAACAGAACTTGTACTGGCATGCTGCTTTTCATCCCCTGTCAGCACAGTGTCTCATAAGAGAAAAAAAAGGGTGGCCTTGAGTCCTCTGTGTGGTTTTGAGTGCCACAACATAAGAAAGATATAAAGCTATTAGTGTCCAAAGGCCAATGAACATGGTGAAGGATCTAGAGGGGAAGCCACACAAGGATTGGCTGAGGTCACTTGGCTTGTTCAGCCTGGAGGACACTGAGGGGAAACCTCATGGCAGTCTACAATTTCCTCGAGAGGGAAAGAGGAGAGGCAGGCACTGATCTCTCCTCTGTGTTGGCAGGACCCGAGGGAATGGCCTGGAGCTGTGTCAGGGCAGGTTTAGGTTGGATATTAGAAAAAGGTTCTTCACCCAGGGGGTGTTTGGGCACTGGAACAGGCTCCCCAGGGCAGTGGTCACAGCACTAAGCCTGACAGAGCTCAAGAGGTGTTTGGACAATGCTTTCAGGCACAAGATGTGACTGTTGGAGGTGTCCTGTGATGGGCCGGGAGCTGGAATTTGATGATCCAAGTGGGTCCCTTCCAACACAGGATATTCTGTGATTCTGTGATCCCAGAGACTCTCCTTCCAACTCAAATGTGGGTGAATGTGAAGTATTTGTATATCTTTCTTGTGCATGTACACAGCATTTAAAAATATTCATGCAGGACAATCAATGCAAGCACCTGAAGGTTTTGATTGCAGTTTCAGAATTATATATGAGCATTTTGGAAGCACACAGCCAAATCACAGGCACATCACAGAGCAACCTACCAGAGTCCCAGCTGCAGCAGGAGAGCAGATAGAGATGGGTGTGCAGAATACTTACTGCACACAAGAATGGAGTTCCCAAGGGAGCTGCCATAAATATTTTTACTGTGAAGCTTTGACCCTTGTATTTTTACACCCTTCAGGGTGAGCATGCCCACAAAACGCATTGAAAAAAATGGCATTTTTGCAAAGAAAACAAGGAATTCAGATATAGAGTGTTACATTTCAAAAGCACACTTCATATCAGGATAGGTCTGTTCTCATTAGGGAAAAGGACCCCATTTTACAGGAAAACCTCACAAACCAAGCCAGCGTGTGTGGCAGAGAAAAAGAAAGAGGCCTATTTTCAAGTTCAAAACATCATACAAAAGCAAGGCCATGTTTCCAGCAGTTTTGTTGGGGTTAGGTTACATCCAGTTCCAACAATGCTACACATATCAGACTTTAAAATAATACCTCACTTGATCTTACTCAATAGAAAAGACAAACCACATAAAACAGGAGCTAGACAGCAACGCAGCCTCCCCACAGTTATCTAGTTTACGAACAGCAAAGTCTTTAGCCCTATTATTGTTCTCTCATTTGCCACATTCAAGCTCCAAAAGGCACTCTATTTCTCTAAATTGTTAGCAGCTTTTATAGCCAAAGATAAGTATCCATCACTTTTAATTTTCATCATTGCATCTGTTTTGTCATTTATCTGCAGCAGGTTGTATTACAATGATTAATGAGGAAATGGATACAAACATTTTTATTTCAAATAGCAGCTCTCGGACAAGATCTGGAAAACAGAACCAAGCCATATGATTGTAAAAAAATAAATAAATACACACACACACAAATCTAAACAAGTGGGCATTGTGCCACTATTTGTGAACACCCTAGAAATGCAAATATCTCTAGAAATAAGGAAAAAGGTATATTTTTCACATTTACCCATGTGATGGTTTGTTTGCCTGTTTTCGTTGGAGGGGGGTGTTTTATTTCACAATTAATTTGGCCCCTTTTATTTCACATAAATGTCCAGCTCAAGTGTAGCACATCAACAAATGGGTTCATTTGTCTTTCAGAGAAAAGCCAAACACTGCATTTCTATTCAGAAAAGGCAGCATATATAAAATGTACTGCTAATAGCAGAGACCTTTAGCATGAAAAATAATAATTTTTATTGCTCTCTCTAGGACATTTGCTGTAAACATAGTTCATCTGTAATTATATTCAAAAAAACATATTATAGTTACCTACAAACCTAGAAGTTAAAAAATATTTTCCAGTTCCTGCTGGATGGAGAAAAGATTGTGAGTGTTTTTTTCAGAAAGCAGAAAAGTCTTTCAGATTAAACCCCCTTTAGAACAATCCCTCGATTCAGAAGAATTAACTTAATTTCCTTAATACTGGTATTACATTCACTTAGTTGTAAGATTTTTCTAGGAAAGCAATAAAAATTATAAAAATATAGCCACATGAAGGAACTATTCATCTAACAAACAAAATGTGAAAAACACAGATGAAGACTATAATATTAGACTGAGATAAATAATCTAGCTGGAGATCTATTAGATTGTACACTTTCATGTCAATGAAGCATTTGGCCTACCGATGTATTTTTGCCTGCTCTGCCAGGCAGGGCTCAGGCTCTGCAGGGGAATACAGCCGTGGATCTCTGCAGGAAGAGAGGACCTTTTTTTCCAAGTAAAATATTCTCTAACTGTGCAAGGGAGGTTGGCAGTAGATCTCAAACTCTGGCCTGTCTTTTTAATACCCCTACAATAGCTCAGTTGGATTGAGACCAGCTGTTGGTGCATTACCATTTGCAAATGCTTAAAGCAACTACTCCTTGTTTTCTTGGCAACATCTACTGTGAAGGGGGAAAAAAAAAAGAAAGCACTTTCATTCAGACATTAAGAATTGCTAGATGCCAGCTTTGGCTTACACAAGCTATTGTTTGCACAGCTCCCTTCAACAAGTTTTCACCAGAAAAAAAATCCTGTGGAGATAAATTGAGCCCCTAAAATTCTGATTTACACCATCCACTTCATTGGAAACAAGATTCCTTTTTTTAATCCAACCATTTAAGGTCACAGGTCTTTCTGAGTTTTGGTTTCTGCAACACCCCCACAAAAACAAACAGACTGTCTTAGGGATGAAAATTATAACTTTCTTACTCACTCTTTAAAAATAACAGTGATTTTTTTTTTCCTGCTAATATAAGCATAAAAAAAGAGATCTAAAATCAGAGTTTCAGCATATGGAAGCTTGGGTGCAGGGGGAAAAGAAAACAAAAATTACATTGGCATTACACTTCAGCATTCGAGAAATACTGACTCTAAATACCAGATTGATAGATTGGGTTGCCACAGTAAAAAGAGCCTAGTCACAGTAGAGAACATACACCAACATTTTTATGATTATTATTGTTGTTCTTGCTCAGATGAAAACAGCTCCAGTGACCTTTCATTGCCTCATCCTTTCCAACCACCCCTACTAGAGCTTGGTGTACTGCAAGTGTCTAAGCATGAATGTGAGCATCTTGGTGGTTGCAGCTGCTAGTACAATAGGATTAATTTGCCATCCACCAACTCTAATGCCCTTCTGTTTCATCTTCTTTCCCCACCAGGGGCAGTGGTGACAGCATCTGTTCCACTGTTATTTTAGTGGTGCCTTTCGTGCTGTTATAGTTAAGGGTCTGTCAGCATTTCCATTACACTCACATACACACACACACATGCATTTCTTGAGGAAGGGGACAGCTCAAATCAGCCTCCAGAAAAAAAAAAAGACTGAATGCATTGGAGTTAACAATGGTATAAGTGTGTCAGAAGAAAGAATTTGTATGTTTGATTTTATGTTATTGTTTGCAAAAAAGAAATGGAGATATGAGAGGTTCCAAGTAACCTATTTTGCATTTAGCA
This sequence comes from Lanius collurio, assembly GCA_020086605.1. Lineage (NCBI taxonomy): Eukaryota > Metazoa > Chordata > Aves > Passeriformes > Laniidae > Lanius > Lanius collurio. The sequence continues at coordinate 38,739,466 of JACBWW010000002.1, read as the reverse complement.
ACAGCAAATAATGGCGAATGTTGATTTGGATTGTTCTGTGATCACAGAGAAAGCTACAATGACAAAGAAGACAAAGGAAAAAAACCTAAACCAGACAATTATTCCTTAGCGAATACTTTCTTTTAGTTAATTAATTTAGATGATAGGATACTACTTTAAAAGCATCTCAGACAAGACTCGATGAACAGACCAGCAATTGTGAGTGACCAACTCTATGAATATAGCAGGAACCTCAGATCTCTAAGTTGAGTGGTAATCATAGAGTCATAGAATGGTTTGGGTTGTAAGGGACCCTAAAGATCATCTCATTCCAACACCCCTGCCATGGGCAGGGACACCCCCCACTAAGCTGGGTTTCTCAGGGCCCATCCAGCCTGGCCTTGAACACTTCCAGGGATGGGACACCCACAGCTTCTCTGGGCAACCTATTCCAGTGCCTCACCACCCTCACACCCTCCTACTATCTAATCTAAACCTACTGCCTTTTAGACTGAATCCATTCCCCCTTGTCCTGTCACTGCATGCTCTTGTAAAAAGTCCCT